>CM050200.1:1495519-1513019 GCA_027475355.1 Coilia nasus
AGTGTTGGCGGCTGTGTGTCTGTAGTGTGTTGGCGGCTGTGTGTCTGTAGTCTGTGCTAGACCTGAGTGTTGGGGCTGTGTGTCTGTAGTCTGTGCTAGACCTGAATGTTGGCGGCTGTGTGTCTGTAGTGTGTTGTGCTAGACCTGAGTGTTGGGGCTGTGTGTCTGTAGTCTGTGCTAGACCTGAGTGTTGGCGGGTGTGTGTCTGTAGTCTGTGCTAGACCTGAGTGTTGGGGCTGTGTGTCTGTAGTCTGTGCTAGACCTGAGTGTTGGGGCTGTGTGTCTGTAGTGTGTTGTGCTAGACCTGAGTGTTGGCGGGTGTGTGTCTGTAGTCTGTGCTAGACCTGAGTGTTGGGGCTGTGTGTCTGTAGTCTGTGCTAGACCTGAGTGTTGGGGCTGTGTGTCTGTAGTGTGTTGTGCTAGACCTGAGTGTTGGGGCTGTGTGTCTGTAGTGTGTTGTGCTAGACCTGAGTGTTGGGGCTGTGTGTCTGTAGTCTGTGCCAGACCTGAGTGTTGGGGCTGTGTGTCTGTAGTGTGTTGTGCTAGACCTGAGTGTTGGGGCTGTGTGTCTGTAGTGTGTTGTGCTAGACCTGATTGTTGGCGGCTGTGTGTCTGTAGTGTGTTGGCGGGTGTGTGTCTGTAGTCTGTGCTAGACCTGAGTGTTGGGGCTGTGTGTCTGTAGTGTGTTGTGCTAGACCTGAGTGTTGGGGCTGTGTGTCTGTAGTGTGTTGTGCTAGACCTGAGTGTTGAGGCTGTGTGTCTGTAGTGTGTTGTGCTAGACCTGAGTGTTGGGGCTGTGTGTCTGTAGTGTTTTGTACTAGACCTGAGTGTTGGCGGCTGTGTGTCTGTAGTCTGTGCCAGACCTGAGTGTTGGGGCTGTGTGTCTGTAGTGTGTTGTGCCAGACCTGAGTGTTGGGGCTGTGTGTCTGTAGTCTGTGCTAGACCTGAGTGTTGGGGCTGTGTGTCTGTAGTGTGTTGGCGGGTGTGTGTCTGTAGTCTGTGCTAGACCTGAGTGTTGGGGCTGTGTGTCTGTAGTGTGTTGTGCTAGACCTGAGTGTTGGGGCTGTGTGTCTGTAGTCTGTGCCAGACCTGAGTGTTGGGGCTGTGTGTCTGTAGTGTGTTGTGCTAGACCTGAGTGTTGGGGCTGTGTGTCTGTAGTCTGTGCTAGACCTGAGTGTTGGGGCTGTGTGTCTGTAGTCTGTGCCAGACCTGAGTGTTGGGGCTGTGTGTCTGTAGTCTGTGCTAGACCTGAGTGTTGGGGCTGTGTGTCTGTAGTGTGTTGTGCTAGACCCGCGGCAAGAGCAGAAGACCACACTGAACACGGAGAACGCAGGCACCTATTAGGGAAGAAATGCTAGCGGGCAGGGCTAGCGAAACTTAGTGCTTCCGCTCAATTTTATTGACCTCCAGCAACTGCTTCATGGAGCATGAACATAAGTTTCGGTCCGCTCCATCTCTGAATGTGTACGGGCCAATCAGCGAACAGAGGGAGGGCTGAAAACGATGATGTTTTAACTCAAGCGCTCAACTGGTGACATTGTGTGTTGGCAACTACTCGGGAAATTAAGGATTGAAAGCCAGAACAAGAAGAATGCTTGAGGAATTCACCAAGCAGCAGTAATTGGTTGAAGCAGAGAGTGTGCGCCCTACGTGGAGCGAAGCAGAGTACCCTCCCTACGTGGAGCGAACGAATGCCAGTGCAGAGGTGTCGGGCGCTTTGCACGAAGTGAAACGATGTGAATATTGTGAGCGACTGTGTGTGGCGTGATTATACTTAATGTCAGAGTTAAAGTCAAAATGTCACATTTCCCACTGTGACTGACAGATGAAGCGAGTGACGGGTGCACGTGAGGACCCACTTTCATGTCCTTGTACAGGACCAGCTTCTTGTCCCGGAGCATCAGGTAGCGATCCTGGAACTTGTTGCCTGAAAGCAGCTTGGATGAGCCGTCCTTGAACTTCAGCTGCTCCCCCTTCATCGCATCCTTCAGTCGCTCTGTAGAAATGGCGCACACACACACACACACACACACACACACACACACACACACACACAAATGTACTGTATAAGACCCTATACAAAAGCATAAGCTCCCACCCAGCAAAAAAAACACATCACTCATGCAAACAAACTAAGGCCTGTACGTGCAATCAGCTCTTCCGGCATCCATAAGAGATGTTTATACATGAATGCAGTTAAGCAGTAATGCGTGTGTGTGTGTGTGTGTTTCCTACATTAATGTACTCGAAGGAATATTACAGTAACTCAGGCCGCTCATGTGGAAACACTGTTAGATATGTGTTCCACATGGACGGGCTTAGTCCCTAAGACCTCATTCTTCTTTGGGGGTTAGAGAGGCAGGAAGCAGGTAACACATGATATTACTGTCCAATAGCATGCCATTAAAGAGCAGGTAACACATGATATTACTGTCCAATAGCATGCCATTAAGGAGCAGGTAACACATGATATTACTGTCCAATAGCGTGCCATTAAGGAGCAGGTAACACATGACATTACTGTCCAATAGCATGCCATTAAGGAGCAGGTAACACATGATATTATTGTACAATAGCGTGCCATTAAGGAGCAGGTAACACATGATATTACTGTCCAATAGCATGCCATTAAGGAGCAGGTAACACATGACATTACTGTCCAATAGCATGCCATTAAGGAGCAGGCTTACTTATTGTTTTCTCCTACTGATGCTGTTCATGCTTTCCCAAGCAAGAGGGTGGGGAGACAGAGGGATTAAGCTCAAGTAACTTGTTCAAGACAACAAATTGATTCCTGTTTCTTTTTCAGTGAAGGTACTGGAGGAATCGATTAATACAGGGCCGTCGCTGGAGAGCGGATTAGAATTATTACCGGCCCTGGCCCGTTCAGTGAAGACGGTCGCTGTATGTGTAGTCGAAATGTATAGCACAAAAGTTTTCGCAAGGACAAATAAACATCCATCCATCCATCCATCCATCCATCCATCCATCCATCTATCCATCTATCTATCTATCTACACGACACGCATGAAAACACCCCGAGAACTATATGCCATTGTGGATATTGTTGCTGTAGATCGTTAGGTCTAAGTGGAGGGGGTGTAGAGACCATAACACAGTTAAAACCCCCCGCCCCTCTAAACACCAACAGAAAACGAAAAAGGCATTGCCTCCACCACTCAAAAACATGCGTCTGGTCATACTTTTACATTGCAGGTATGCTCGAGAAAGTTCAAGCCCACGTTGTTGTACATGTTCAACTATGTGTTTGGGTGGTGTTCACATTTACAGAAACCGTCAGAGCCGGGAACAAGCGGGGGTTATTTGAGAATAATGATGGACTGGGCGTCCGGCAGGAGGAATGATGGATGAATGTACTGTACCTGCGCTGCCAGGGGGCATTTTGGTGCCGGGGAACTTTTTGACGAGCAGGAACGCAGAGCTGGGGTCTTCCAGGGAGCTCCACTCTAAGACCTGCTCCAGAACCTTCTCTTTGTAGTGCAGGGGCCGTTCTGCGTTGGAAATCAAACAGAAACACAAAAATATGCGTAATTAATCAATCAACCAATCAATCAATCAATCAAGCTTTATTTGTACATTTTTTTCATATAACAGCAGTGCAAGATGCTTAACAGGACCAAGTATAAAATGTCATACACAGCATCATGCCAATATTAAAATACTTTAAAAGACCTGACAGAACAGACCTGGGGGAGAAAATAAGGGTAGAAAATATAAAAGGGGGTCAGCAGGCTAAAATGAACACAAAAAGAACTTAATGTGAAAATAAAGTGACAAAACAGAGGCCTAGGGACTAATGTCGGACAAAACATAAATTACATTATGTCCTGAAACTGAAAGGATTTTGAGAAAACATTTAAAGCTTTAACTTAATGAACTTAATATGAATTGACTTAAAAAACTTAATTATGTGATGTAATGAAAATGTCACTTGCATGCTGGGACATATTGTCAACACTTCCCCCTGTACTTAATCGTTTAAGTTCAACATGGATGTAATAACATGATATCTACAATAATAAATACACCACATAATAAAATAAGTGGCAACTATATATTACCAAAATATCTTAATTTCACAACAGACTTTGTTACAAGACATTTTTCCATTGTATTGTTATAACCCTACCATGCTAAATTATGAAGAACACATACAGTAATTACTAATTATGCCTGATGTTTGTCAGCTAAACTTACATGTAAAGAGAGAAGGGAGCCATTACGGGGATAAAGCCATTAGTGGTTTTCACAGTGAGAAAAGGGGATGTTCATGGTTGAGTGCAGAGATATTGGATTTAATATTGTGCTGCTGATTTACCACCATGCTGTCCCAAAAAGAGCGCTTAGCCCCAAATTACTACAGTGCAATGCTTAGTGTCGTCTGGGAACCCCATCAAACCACAACATAAAAGTAAAAAAAAATCCCATTATAAACCATTTGGTGTTTTTTCCCCTCCCTGCTCTCTTTTCATCACTCTTATAATTATGTACTTCAATTTTGCAATTATCCTGAGCAAATCTGAACATGATTAGAAAACACAGTCATGTGCAAAATAGACCCATTATCAAGCCCTCATTTGTAAACAGGATAGCACTGCTGAAATCATAACAGCACATACACATGCACACATACACACTCCTGACATACAGAGACACATATACACACACACGCATGCCTTTTCCATCAGCCCAATCACATCTCATGTTCGGCTGTTTCAGATGGGAGACGGCCTGCTTCCCAACACACACGACTAATTTGAAATGGGGGTGAGGCAACCGGAGGGACCCGAGATCATCTCCAGCAGTGTGTGTGTGTGTGTGTGTGTGTGTGTGTGTGTGTGTGGGTGTGTGTGTGGGTGTGTGTGTGTGGGGGGGGGGGGGGGGGGGGGGTGGGTGTGTCAGCAATGGCGGTAAGGCAACCGGAGGGACCCGAGATCATCTCCAGCAGTGTGTGTGTGTGTGTGTGAGTGTCAGCAATGGCTGTGTGTGTGTGTGTGTGTGGGTGTGTGTGTGTGTGTGTGTGTGTGTGTGTGGGTGTGGGTGTGTGTGTGTGGGGGGGGGGGGCAGGGGTGTGTGGGTGGGTGTGTGGGTGTGTCAGCAATGGCGGTAAGACAACCGGAGGGACCCGAGATCATCTCCAGCAGTGTGTGTGTGTGTGTGTGTGTGTGTGTGTGTGTGTGTGTGTGTGTGTGTGTGTGTGTCAGCAATGGCTGTGAGACAACCGGAGGGACCCGAGATCATCTCCAGCAGCCGACCCGGCCTAGCGCCAAATGTCTGCAGACACACCAAACTGCAATGGGACATCGACACTCCCTAACACATACACACACACACACACACACACACTCCCCTCCTAACACACACACATACACCCTGCCCCAGCAGACATACCAAAGCGCCAAATACCATAACACCCCCCTCCCCTCCCAAACCCCCCCCCCCCCCCCCCACCTCCACCCCCTGCTTCATTAGTAGCTTCGTCTCTTGTGTCATGTGCAATCCCAGCAATGGCAGGAGTGTGTGTGTGTGTGTGTGTGTGTGTGTCTCATGTGCAATCCCAGTAATGGGTGTGTGTGTGTGTGTGTGTGTGTGTGTCTCAGCAATGGGAGGTGTGTGTGTGTGTGTGTGTGTGTGTCATGTGCAATCCCATCAATGACAGGTATGTGTGTGTGTGTGTGTGTATGTGTGTGTGAGTGTGGGAGGTGTTAGGTGCCTTAGTGTGGCTCCGCGGCATCTGTACAACATTCCAAAAAAGCGGAGCGGGATCAGAGAATCTGCCCCAGGGTTCCTGTTTGGAGCTGCAGAGCTGGACGCCAGCAGTCATTTGGCCAGCCGGTGCCTTTTGTAGGCTTTAAGTTGCTCAGCCGCTGGACAGCCCTTTGACAATGTGCCTGCAACCATTAAGGACTGAGGCCAAAACTACTGTCCGGAAATGCATTACATACTTTAGCTGGTAGAGGTCCAGGGCATTCAAACTGATGTCAGTCCACAGAATGCGTTCTTCTTTTGGTGAAGCTATCTATACTCCAGTTTATATAAATGACCTTTTTTCAAGTACTTTTTTGTCTCCATTAATTAAGGTGGAGATCTAATGAGAGTGCAAGAGTTGTGAAACTCCTGGACAGAGCGCTGGCCCACACTTGGTGCGGTAAGAAAAGTCAGTCCTTGCCAAGATGGCTGCTGCCTATATTCTCAGCCACTGCTCTGTTTCAGACAGAGCACAAGCCAGGCTGCACCTATCTCAGAGACCTTTAGCTTTAGTATAATGTACCTTTTACAAACATAGGAAAGTAGTGAGCAGAGAGTCTAGGCTAGGAGTCTTACTCAGCATCTAGCTTTGGCTTGTTGGTTACAGGAAGGGTCACGCTACCTCAGATAAATGCTGGCTCAAGACACATTATGGTAAAAAACCAATGCACAAGTACTAAAGCAGGCCTTAAGTCTTATCGAGGATGGGTTGTTACAGTGGTATGATGAGCTGTTGTCTGGCAGTGTGTGTGTGTTTGTAAGTGTGCTTGTGTGTACGTATGTGTGATGACTGCAGATGTGTGTGTGTGTTTCTAAGAGTGTATGTGTGTACTACTCATAATAATGAATATAATTGTTATGTCTGTACAGTCAAGTACAAGTACGCACACTGTAGGCATCCAACTAAAATGTTGTAGCAATTCATAAACACTCTCCAGGATTATGAAAGCTGTCTGTTAGTATTCTTCAATGATAGCAAACTGGGCACATAGCTTTAATAGATTTTGAAATTAGTGTGAAACATTTCAAATACCGGATAAAATCACTGAAATACTCAAAGAAACACAAGGGACAACCATGGAAGTTGGGACCCCCGTGTAAGTGTCAGTCTGGGTAACGGAGAGTTTGATTAACAGAATCAAAGTCACACACACACACGCACGCACACACACACACACACACACACACACACACACACACGCGCACGCACGCACGCACGCACACGCACACACATACACACACACACACACACACACACACACACACATGCACATACAGCTTTGGGAACTCCAGTTACTGGATAACATCTCACTCCATCATAATGGTGATGTTGATGGATGAGTGTGTGTGTGTGTGCACGCACGCGAGGGCAGGAAATAGTTAGGATGACGGTGGCAATTGTATTTCCTCTGTAGCTGATCCTTCATTGTGACATGCACTCGTTCTCTCCCGTGTTCTCTCTCTTCCTCTGCCTCTCTCTCTCTCTCTCTCTCTCTCTTCTCAATTGTGTCAGTGGTTTACACTGCTGAAGTTGGGATGTCAATATGTTTTTCAGATGTAAACAACACACAATTAACACAGTTAATTAACTGTTAATCACCAGTATGCAGGTACTGACACAGCCATGCACAGACACACAGCCATGCACACACACACATGAGCACATGGATGAATATAGGAAGACCGATGCATCCAGTCAAACACATTTGATAAACACAAACACACACAGACCTACACAGACACACACCCATGCACACACACACACATGAGCACATGGATGAATATAGGAAGACAGATGCATCCAGTCAAACACATTTGATAAACACAAACACACACAGACCTACACAGACACACACCCATGCACACACACATAAGCACATGGATGAATATAGGAAGACCGATGCATCCAGTCAAACACATTTGATAAACACAAACACACACAGACATACACAGAATGAGAGTAAGAGTGAGAAAGAGAGAAAGAAAGAGCAAGATAGAGAGTGAGAGAGAGAGAGAGGGAGAGAGAGACAGAGAGGGATAGAGAGGGAGAGAGAGAGAGTCAGTGGGAGAGAGAGAGTGAGCGGGAGGGAGAGAGAGAGAAAGAGAGAGAAAGAGAGATGGTGAAAGTCCTGGAGTGTACCTAGTTCTCCGTTGTCGAGGACCTCATAGGTGGTCCACAGCTCCTCGTCTGTCCCCCTCAGGCCTTTCATTCCCAGGGTGCAGCTGGCCAGCTCAGCAGAGTGCATTGTGGGAGAAACCTGTCACAAGAAGTAGAGGAAGGGGAGAAAAGGGAAGGGGGGGGGGGCGCCCACAAAATCAATGTCTAGCAACAAGACTCCGCTTCACCCATCACAGCGCTTCCACTGACCACATCCACACCACGGTAGTCAAAGGAGCTCAGTTGTAGGCAACTGGACTTCTTTTTGGAGCTTGCAGACGTTTCACCCTTCAACCAAACGGCTTTTTCAGGGTTCTGCTTCTAAAGATACCTTTTGGATAAAAGGTGAAACGTCTTCAAGCTCCAAAAAGAAGTCCAGTTGCTTACAACCTAGCTCCTTTGACTACCATGACCTGGATAAATGAGAATCTACACACAGACATCCACACCATGTATCCCTCCACCACCAGTGATCAGATCACCACCATCAACATCACAGTGTGTCCCTCCGCCACTGTAAGTAATCCACAGAGGGTACAAGAGGCCTGGAGTGAGAGATGAGCTAATCCGTGACAGCTCTAATCACAGTGCCTGCTGGAGACTGCAGAGAGGGATGACAGGGTGTCGTGACGCTCGGTCGCGATGCTTCTCCATTCCCGAGGAAAATGACACAGCAGAGCTGTCAGAGGGCACACACACATTCCACTGCTTGCACTCGCCACACACCAGGGAGCACAGAAGGATGTGGAATGGAATACTGACAAAGAAGGCGTCTTTGTCTCACACACACACACTCTCTCTCTCTCTCACAAATAAACACACACTCTCTCTCGCGCACACACACGCACACACACACACTGGTTCACTCTTTGTCTCATGTATACACACACACCTTCTCTCTTTCTCTCTCTCTCTCACACACACACACAAACACACACTCTCTCTCGCACACACACACACACACTGGCTCGCTCTCTGTCTCATGCATATACACACATATTCTCTCTCTCTCTCACACACACACACACACACATTGTAGTTTAAGCAGAGTCAGGATGCTGCTCTTGTACAGACAGCACACACACCTCTCATACACAAGTAGAGTCGGCATACAGGATGTATCTCACACACACACACACACACCTCTGCTTGTATATTCTCATACTCTCATATTCTCAAGTAGAGCCGGCACACAGGAAGTATTAAACACACACACACACACAGGAAGAGAAACACACACACACACACAGGAACAGAAACACACACACACACAGAAACAGACACACACACACAGGAACAGAAACACACACACACACACACACACACACAGGAACAGAAACACACACACACACACAGGAACAGAAACACACACACACACACACAGAAACAGACAGACACACACACACACACACACACACACACACACACACACAGGAACAGAAACACACACACAGAAACAGACAGACACACACACACACACAGGAACAGAAACACACACAGAGCCCCTTGGGCGCAGAGAACAGCAGCCTCTGATGACAACTAGCAGAGCAGAGGCACTGAAGGGGAAAGAGAGCAGGGAGAGAACAAACATAAACGTCAAAGAAAAGACAAAGACAAGGACAGGAGCGACAGAGAGACGACAGGAGCGACAGACAGAGACAAGGACAGGAGCGACAGAGAGACGAGGAGAGGAGAGAGAGAGAGACACAAGGAGAGGAGCGAGAGAGAGAGACAAGGACAGGAGCGACAGAGAGACGAGGACAGGAGCGAAAGAGAGACAAGGACAGGAGCGACAGAGAGACGAGGAGAGGAGTGAAAGAGAGACACGAGGAGAGGAGCGAGAGAGAGAGACAAGTACAGGAGCGAGAGAGAGACGAGGAGAGGAGAGAGAGACAAACAAGTACAGGAGCGACAGAGAGACGAGGAGAGGAGCGAAAGAGAGAGACAAGTACAGGAGCGAGAGAGAGACGAGGAGAGGAGAGAGAGACAAACAAGTACAGGAGCGACAGAGAGACGAGGACAGGAGCGACAGAGAGACGAGGAGAGGAGCGAAAGAGAGAGACAAGGAGAGGGAGGGGTGGAGGGAGGGAGGGAAAGAGAGAGAGGTAGAGAGGGAAAGAGAAAGAGAGAGAGGGAGGGAAAGAGAGAGAGGTAGAGAGGGAAAGAGAAAGAGAGAGAGGGAGGGAGAGAGGGACCTAAAGCAGAGACAAGGGGGTTAGTCACCCTTACACACGTTACACACACACACACTTATACACACATGCACACACATTCACATACACAACCCCACACACATACACACACATGCACACACAAACACAAACCCACATACACACACACAGACATGCACACATGCACACACAAACACACATACACAAACCCACATACCCACACACAGACACACACACATGCACACACAAACACAAACCCACATACACACACACAGACACGCACACATGCACACACAAACACACATACACAAACCCACATACACACACACAGACACGCACACATGCACGCATACACAAACCCACATACACACACACAGACACGCACACATGCACACACAAACACACATACACAAACCCACATACACACACACAGACACACACACATGTGACTAGAGTATACATAAATGGATATGCAACGGAGTATACTGTATGTGAAGCCACACACAAGGTTCATATTTGCTGCCTATAGACCTCTGAACACACACCGGCAAAGCACAGAATGTGCAGTCTGCATGTTATTGCTATATTGATCTAACACATGCAGAAATACATACACACACACACACACACACACACTGACACACACACACACACACTGACACACACACACACACACACACACACACACACACACAGACACACACACACTGACACACACACACACACACACACACACACACACACACACACACACACACACACACACACACACACACACACACAGACACATACCTTGACTATGCAGCAAGTTTCTGGCTCCTTTTTTTCCAGGTAAACTTCAAAGATTAGATCTCCTGCAGGATAAAACTGCTGTGCAAGCATACAGACACACACACACACACACAAAAGCATGCACACACACACACCCACACAAACACATGCACACACACAAACACATGGACGCACAAGGACACACACACAAATACAAATTAGCGGTATTACAAATCAAATCCTTTCCATTCATTTACATTTATAATCGAGTGTCACAAAGCATTCACCACTAAGAAGTCTGCAAGGCAAAGTTCAGCTTTTCTTTGTAATCAGGAGGCTTTATCAGTATATCACTGCATGAATCCATTACATGAAATAAAGAAGCCTTCGCAATGAATACCTTAGTTTGAAGCCTTTCATTTTGGAAATGTCCCAGTATGTTTTTTTATTATATAACAAAAAAACAAGATCGCTAAGGCCATTGTTACTTTTTCATCTCACAAAGAACACCTGGAGTACCTGAAAGCCGATGTCAATTACTGTAATGGAAATGCAGAGGAAATCAACAGTCTAAAAGAAGAGTGGGGAGAAAAGAAAGGAAGAAAGAAAGATCAAAAGAAAGAAAGAAAATGAAAAACACCTTCAACGGAATGACAAATCTAAAAGCAGACATTAAAAGCCAGGCCTGGAGAGGAGAGAGATGGAGTGAACGGAAAGGGAAGGGGAGGGAAGAGTTCTTGACTGACAGCAGGGCCTTTATAGGAGGAGCTACAGGGGAGGTTATGGATGGCTTCCCTGCTCACCTATGCCATGCTTAGCCCTCGCTAGGCTAGCGCCACCTAGTGCTTCCCCTATGCCATGCTTAGCCCTCGCTAGGCTAGCGCCACCTAGTGCTTCCCCTATGCCATGCTTAGCCCTCGCTAGGCTAGGGCCACCTAGTGCTTCCCCTATGCCATGCTTAGCCCTCGCTAGGCTAGGGCCACCTAGTGCTTCCCCTATGCCATGCTTAGCCCTCGCTAGGCTAGCGCCACCTAGTGCTTCCGCTCAATTTAATTTCCCTCCAGCAGCTAGTCAGGGGAGCAGAGAGCAGGGGGCAGTTTCTGTTGTAGTTTGAGCAGCACAGGGGGCAGTTTCTGTTGTAGTTTGAGCAGCACTGAACGAAGCTGGTGAGATGGATATAGACAGAGCTATACATTCTGTGCTGGCAACTATTCCTGAAATTGGGGGTTTAAAGCCAGAACAACAAGAATGCTTGAGGAATTTTATTGAGTGGAAAGACATTATTAGCCTACTTCTTATGGGTTTTGGTAAGAGCTTAATTTACCAGCTGGCCCACCATGTCCGCCCACCGTGGAGTGAACTAATGCCAATTAAGAGGCCTCAGACGCTTTGCACAAAGTGAAATGATGTGAATGCGACTAATGCATCAGGCTAGCTTGGCCCTAATGAATCAGGCTAGCTTGGCCCTCGCAGTCCTCCCAGCACAGAGACACCAGCCAACAGCCATCCCTCTTTTCCTTGTTTTCCCACATTCTGTGCTTTCCTCTCTATCGCTATACGTTTTCTTCCATTTTCTCTCACTCCTTGTTTTTCTGCCCTCAGGCCTTTCTGTCTTCATTTTTCCCCTTTGCGATGCCTCTAATCTCTGTCTTCTTTGACAGACAACTTGGGCCTTTACATTCCGTCTCACTTCCATCTCTCTTTCCAAATCGCTTGCCTCTGCATCGTGTCTCAGAGCTTCAGCCAACTATTATCACCTCCAAGTAAGCTCCTGCCATTAGTTACATTGCACGCTATGTAACAGATGCTCTTATCCAGTGTTTCTTACAGTGGACTAACAGTCCACCCTGGAGCAACTTGGGGATAAGTATCTTGCTCAAGGACACGAGGCCCTGGGATTGAACTTGGGGATAAGTGTCTTGCTCAAGGACACGAGGCCCTGGGATCAAACTTGCAATTATCTGGTGTTCCTTTTGCTGATCCTGATTACTGACAAACACACCACCACCACCCAAACCCGTGTTCACTGTATTCAACACTATCTCAAACAAACTACCAAACCAATGCCTACTTACAATAATACATTACAAAATAATGGGGCCAGTACTGGTTCTTCAGAGCGATGCCATAGAAGAACCTTTTTCAGTGCTTCAAAGAACCCTTGTTTCAATAGTTCTTTAAACGTTATTTCTTTGACGTCAATATGACATAGCATAGCCCAATATGATCTAAGGCTCTGTAGAACTATTTCTAATGTGAAGAATGTTTCATATAATGTAATGGTTTAACACAGAGTCTTCACTCTCCAAGAAACCATCCAGAGATTTAAAGAACAGCAAAGTACCTGTATATTTAGTGTAGAACAGAGCTCACAGACTAATTACCACCTTCTCAAATTCATAAAGGTTAGTCTTCACAATGGCGGTTGGATATGAATGTCATATGTGCATCAAAAGCAAAATGCCAAAGTGTGTGTGGTTTTTACATATGTTACGTATAAAAACAGGTGTCTGCCTCTCACTAAAGTCTCTTGGTGGTCCGCTACGACCACCACCATGTTGTTAGGGAGACAACCACGATGCCATGGCAACAGCAGACAGAATTATCTGCCGAAGGTCCACAGCCATACATGTCTCGCTCGCTTGCTGGGCGAGGCGCAGGGGAGACAGAGATGGAGGAGTAGGAGCTGGGGATGAGATGAGCGGGGGATAGAAAGAGGAGATGGGGAGAGAAAGAGAGAACAAGACCCTGAGAAAGGGAATAAAGAGAGGATGGAGAGGGAGGGAAAGGTGGCATCCTGTTGAGCGGAAGGATGTGGTGAGCTAAACGACGTGAGCGAAACACGGTGCCAAACACAGATTACAGCCTTCACTCCACACGCAATCAGGACTCCATTCAAGCTCGCACAGTCATAGCTACAGCTTGGTCTGTGTGTGTGTGTGTGTGTGTGTGTGTGTGTGTGTGTGTGTGCGCGCGATTGTGCATAAATGTGGATCTATCTGGCCATGCCATTATTCCAATCACATATGGCACGGCTATTGTCCTTTTTTTAAGTCTGCTTCTGCAACCTTCTAGAATAGTTAGAAAGTTCTAGAAGATATGCAGGTTAACAAAATGGCAATTTAAAAGATATAACTTTTTATGCTTACTTGCTTGTCTTTCCTCCAAACACACAAAAAAAACTAAAATTCTCTGAAGCACACACACAAACACCTTTGTTTGTTAGATTAATGAGTAAACCCTATCAAAACATACAATCGCAAATCTGAAAACAACAATAATAATAAAAAACACCTCCCTCACTGTTTACCTGTCATTTTCCTCATCTGTGCCAGTGTCAATCATCTCTCCTGATATGTACTAAAAACAACAACATCAACAAAAACAAAAACTCTTCACAGAAACTTTTTGTTTTCCTTCCTTGAAAGTTGAGGAAGGCTGCAGCAGTCTGCGGCAGATTAATTTGTTGTTTCAGGTTATGTGAACAAATTGTTTTTGGTGGAGCGCGCTGGCAACCAGGCATGAAGCGTCAGACAGGAGAGGTTAACGGGCACGACAACCCCCCCGCGGGGGAGCGGTGCCATCTTGCAGCGCGGGCAGAGCGGGCAACCTCGACCCCGCCGCGCTCGCCGATGAGTCTGTGACCCGTGGGAGACCGCTTACAGATGGATACACACACACACACACACACACACACACATGCACACACACACACAGTGGGATGGAAGTGACTATGGGTGGGATGGCAATGATAATGAGTTTTGTCAAACACATGCACTCACAAACACACAGACACACACACATGCACTCACAAACACACAGACACACACACATACACACAACCTCGTGCAGACACACAAACGCTTACAGAAGCTCTCTGAGCTCTCTGTCTAAGTGTTTCACCCTAAAATACACATGTACACACACACACAGACACACACACACACATACGCACACATGCACACACACACAAAGGCACAGCAGAGCACAGGATACATTAACACACACACACACACACACAGACACACACACACACACACACACACAGACACACACACACACACACACACACACACACACACACACACACACACACAGACACACAGACACACACACACACACACACACACACACACACACACACAGTACTCTGTTTGCAGCGCAGTGTGTTTGCACGGGGACGTACCGTGGTGTCCTTCCAGCGGGTGATGAAGCTGTTCTCCTTCTCCATTTGCCTGACCTGCTCCTCGTTGACCTGCACACACACACACACACACACACACACATAGTGGGCACGCATAGGTAAACAGGGCAACGGCGGGGCCCTCGTACCCAGTGGGCCATCTGACAGTCGGTACAGTAGGGGCCACAGAGCATGCCACCTCCTCACACACATCACCGTCACTGAGGGAGGTAGAGAGAGACAGAGAGAGAGAGAGAGAGAGAGAGAGAGAGAGAGAGAGGGAGGTAGAGAGAGAGAGAGATAGAGAGAGAGGGAGAGAGAAAGAGGGAGGTAGAGAGAGAGATAGAGAGAGAGAGGCAGAGAGAAAGGGGCCACAGAGCATGCCACCTACTCTCACACACATCACCGTCACTGAGAGTCACAGCAGAACAGAGAGCATGAGGGGGGGAGAGAGACAGAGAGAGAGACAGAGAGAGAGACAGAGAGAGAGAGAGACAGAGAGAGAGACAGAGAGAGAGAGAGAGAGACAGAGAGAGAGACAGAGAGAGAGAGAGAGCAGGAGGGAGGTGGAGAGAAAGAGAGCACGAGGGAGGTAGCGAGAGAGGGAGGTAGAGAGAGACATAGAGAGAGAGAGACATAGAGAGAGAGAGAGACAGAGAGAGAGAGAGACAGAGAGATAGGGACAAATAATGAAATGAATAGAAATGAATCGAAAAAGATACAAAAACCGAGAGGGATAGAGAGAGACAGACAGAGAAAGAGAGAGTGTAAATGTGTGTGTGTGTGTGTGAGAGAGAGAGAGTGTGTGTGTGTGAGAGTATGCATGTGCTAGAGTATGACAAATGTTTTTGCTTTGCTTTTGTACGGACTGTTGGCCCTCTATGCTTTTGTACGGACTGTTGGCACTCTATGCAAATGCTACATTGTTGACGCAGCCAAAATGTCCTTGTCGAAAAATGATGTTTGTAATTTAGAGTGAGAGAGTGTGTGTGTGTGTTTCGGGCAGAAAGGGGAAGGGGAGATAGAGACACAGAGAGAGAAACAGACAGAGAGAGAAAAGAAAGAAAGAAACCGATGCAAAAGGCCATGGGGATGAGGTGTAAAGGAGGTGGTGCCTTCATCATTGCTGCATGATGACTAATACATTTCACATGGCCTCCATCTCTCTCCCTCTGTACCCCCTCTCTCCTCTCTCTCTCTTTTCGTCCCCTCTCTCTCCTCTCTCTCTCTTTCCGTCCCCTCCCTCTCCTCCCCTCTCTCCTCTCTCTCTCTTTCCGTCCCCTCCCTCTCCTCCTCCTCCAACCCAATTCCTGATGGCACCGCTTTGTCACGCTAATGTCATCGCTAACTGATTAGCGTTTGAGTGCCCGCCTCGCGCCTCTCGCCTTGTTGCCGCGGCGATCCGGGCAAACGAGCGGCAGGCAGGCGTGCCAAGCGCTAAATCCCATTAGAGGCTGTATTGTGTGCCCCCCACACACGCCCCCCCCCCCCCCCCCCCCCCCACTCCACCCCCCCCCCCCCCCCCCCCCGCCCCAAAAAAGGAATTAAAAAAAGACCAATTCCAAGCTATCGCTCTCTCATCCCCTCCCCCCCCTCCCCTGAACTCCAAACTGTGTCCTCTACCCGCAATTATGCCAAATTAGTTTCAGGCCCTTCCACAACACCAGCCAGCGCAAAGCAACAATGGCACCCAAACCCAAAGTTTTCCAAGTGCTCTTCAATTTTGAGAGGCCAGCTCTGGTCATCTGTTTCACTGTTTGGCTTAATCAAGATATAAATGCTAAGCAGAAGGGAAATGAGTTTAGAAAAATTAAACCATTTCTCCACCTTTTTTTGCTACTTTTCCATTTGTCATTTGTGACTTTGAAAATGGAAAGGCGGATCGAGGCCGATGCAACTCAGTAACTGGTGTCTCTTGGTTCACTTACATTTACATGCGTCTGTTTGTCAGAGAACAGGGGACAGCAATCACACTAAACTGCAGTGCACCACGTAATGCTTCATCACAAAAGCACATCAATCATTCTCCTAGGGCCTAGGTATGGCCACTTTCAGAACAAGACCACACCGCACCAACACACATGCATGCACACATTCATACACACAACTCACATCAATCATTCTCCTAGGGCCTAGGTATGGCCACTTTCAGAACAACACCACACTGCACCAACACACATGCATGCACACATTCATACACACAACTCACACTAACACCAATATGCACATTATGTACAGTACAGTTTGTGTACATTATGCGTATGAGTAAATGCCTATGTAAAATACCTGACATGTTTACATTATGTTTACACTAAAACAGTGGATAGACACCTTTATACCAAAAGACAAACAACACTTTTTATAGCCGATTAGAAGACCTTGAAGTAATCAGTACAGGCCCTAAAACGGAATATGGCAAACTGCTAGTAGACTGAATAGGGAAGTGCA
>CM050200.1:1515519-1519268 GCA_027475355.1 Coilia nasus
GCACACATAGACACATAAACGCAGGCACACACACACGGTGAAAATCACACCTACACAGACAAACACACACACATACACACAAAACACCCATACACACACACACATTTACAAACTCACTCTCTCTGATTGTCACCTATCCACACACACACACACACACACACACACACACACACACACGGACAGACACACACACTCGCGCGGATTAATGCCGTAATGTGCCAGAGAGGCAGGACACACACCTCGCATATGTTCGCCCTGGCTGAGAAGACAGATGCCGTGACAACGGCGTCAGCTAATTAAACACACTTTGGCGAGGCACACATGTTTAAAGGTCCGTTCACTCCTCGCATGATAACTATGAGGATGATTACAACTACAACTTTGCAAACATCGTTTTAACTTAAACGTGAATGGAGCCGCTCACATATGAAGTATAACGACAACGACAGGCTGAGCGATATCGTTGGGATCACTTTCAGACCGATTTTATGAACTATAAAAGCACTGTCAGCCAATAAGAATTTATAACAATTCACAGGACGTCATGTTCTATTAGATGTTTAAATCACAAGTAGAATGTTGCCGTTAAAAATGCCGCTCTTCGGTGTGGACGCCCATATCATTGTAGTTATAGCCCATATCATTGTAGTTATAGTTGTCGTTATCGTTACACTTGGTGTGAATGGACATCATGTGTGGGTATATGTAAGCCAGCATACCAACAAATGCCTTTATGTTTGATGTCACATACACATAACTGGCTGCATTGTTTTGGTTTTAAAGTCCTGAATAAACGTGTGCATTAGTGAGTGTACTAAATGTATGAACATAAACAGACGCTTTTATGTTTAATATAATACGTAATTATATTAAACATAAAAGCATCTGTTTACATTCACAAGTATAGTAATTATTAATTTCTAAAACTATAATGAGGCTGCTTTCTGCCTTTGTTAGACATCCTGACGGAACTTGTTGAGTCATCAAGCGTTGGGGTCCTTTAATGTTCTAGCAACAAAGTAAAGGCTTTTAACACGTAGGGTGTATATGCGTGTTTGTGCGTGTGTTTACATGTGTGTGTGTGTGTGTGTGTGTGTGTGTGTGTGTGTGTGTGTGTGTGTGCTAATGAACACTTATATTCGTGCTTTTAGGGGAATGTGTCAATGTCACATGCAAATACATGCGGGTAAAAATGACTATGGCTGATTAATGTGCGGGCTGATATTCTCAAAGAATAGACACACGTGCGCATGTGTGTGTGTGTGTGTGTGTGTGTGTGTGTGCGTGTGTATACCGGTAGAGGTGCTGCAGAAGGGCCTGCAGGGTGGAGCGGTTGATGGGAGGAAGACTCCGGATGAAGGTGGAGTATTTCTGTATACGACTCTCTTCGTCCTCCTCATCTGGTAGTAAAACACACACACATACGCACGCACACACACACACACACACACACACACACACACACAGAATTAGCCACACACATGCCAGTGCGATGTCTTACAGTAACCACTCATCATGCATGTTCCTACACAGGGTATACAGCACATGTACTGTACATATGATACAAGACATTACCCGCACAGTATCATGTCCTGCTAGAGATCATTCCAGCAGCATTACATGGCAAAACAGCCTTTTTAATGCATGCCGTAAGTGATACCAGTTGCTGTCAAGTTGGTATCATGTATCTTTAAAGAGTGCAGCTTTCTTGGTTTCTTTGCAATGTGCTACACTACATGTAAGATGGTTTCTGCTTTTGAGATCCAGTGTCTTACTGGGTAGAGAGAGAGAGGGAGAGAGAGAGAAAGGGGGAGAGAGAGAAAGAGAGAGAGAGAGAGAGAGAGAAGTAGATAGAGAGAGAGAGAGAGAGAGAGAGAGAGAGAAAGTAGAGAGAGAGAGAGAGAGACCCGATGTGGAAAATCAGGAGAATTTTTCTCAGTTTGTATGTTCATGCAGTAACTGCACTTTGCCTTTGCAGGGCAGTGACTCTCCGATCCCAGGACCAACTCCCTAACCACTTGACCACAGCTGCCCACTTGACCACTATGTTTCAACCATAGCGACTCATGGCCCAAGCCTTACCCAGGGCGGAGACCCAGTAAGGGTAGAGCTCTTTGGCCAGCAGCGCGTCCTCGCACTGGGCCAGGAAGGCCTTGAGCGTGTCGGTCACGTCCTCCAGCTGGTGCTCCTGCGCACGGAGCTTCACGTTGCGGGCGTCCCGTCTGAAGTCCTTCAGGAGCTGGGCCACCTTCGCCACATCGCCACTCTTCTGGTAGATGCCCTCGTGGCACAGGCCTGCAGAGGGCACAGCCACCGCAGTAGAGGTGGAGGACAAAAGAGAAAGGGAATATGTCTGTGAAGATTCACATTTCATCAGGTCAAGGAAGTCAAAACAGCTAAGTTGTACACAACTGGATTTCTTTTGGAGCTTGAAGATGTTTCACCTTTCATCCAAAAGGTTTCTTCAGTTCTGGCCTGATTAGGGGGAACCAGGAGCTATATCTATACATACATATATATATATGGGCCACTGGAGGTGGAGCTGTGAGCTGTAGACCACACCCCTCATCATGTGACAAAAGGGTCACAGGAGCAAAAGAATAAGGGACAGCTCAAAGAGTGGGAGGACATTAAGCAAAGTCATCACTATTTCAAGGAAAGCACTAAAATCAAAGGTCTTTCTGTGTACTTACGATGATGTAAAGGCAATTTGAACCAGAGCCATATCACAACCATAGACATTAGGTCTTGCATCAGTTGTTACGAGACTAATATTATATCATAAGCCCTTAAGACTAGCAATATATGCTATATTATCTATACTAGCTACATTAGGCCTTGTAAACTAATATGACATTACTTGTTTCATAGACTAATGTCGTATCACTAGACTTTCAGGTGAATGTCATATTACTAGCCTTGGAGAATAATGTAATACTATAAGCGTTGTTAATGTTATAGTACTTACGCTGTAAGTTAAAATTATATGAATAGCATATTAACTAATGTTACATTAGCAACCATATACAGAGAGACAGATAGCGATTCCGCTATGTTAAGCTTGCTAGACATAAGCTAGACATAAACAGAACCCTAATGGAAATATGTTGTAACGTGTGTAAAATATTTCACTCTATGTGGATGGAGAAAAGTATGTGATAATGTGAGAGAGTTATTATAACTCTGATAAGAGACATTACACTCCAAATGCTGTTTTAAGCAATTTAATTTTACAAAGCAAACAACTAAATGATCTCAAACAGCAGTAAAAGACAGTGACGTTTTTGTATTTGTTACTGTTACATTATTTCCAACATTCATAATGAATCTTATGTTGTTCCTTAATAAAAAAAATTGAAAACAAGCATTTTTTCTTAGTGTTAGTACACTATCCTTTATTACCGTGTTATTACTATGGTGAGGGAAGACTCTAGGGCTCTCTAAAATCAGCTTTAAAAAGGGACAGCCGAGTCATGGAGGCAGGGATGCGTCTCACCATATTGTGTGACGAAAGCGATGCAGCTGTCCACCACGATGGGGATGTCATTCTTGCTGAGCTGCTGGTTGCCTAGCGCCCGTCCGTCCGTTGCCGGCAGCCTGCTGGATGGCCGAGTGCCACAGGGAGAAGTCCAGGCGGGTGTGGCCATGGATGTACACCGTCCTGTCCAGCCACGCCACAGATGGGGACGTGTAAACACACACACATACACACACACACACACGGACACACACAACATCACTATGTATAG
>CM050200.1:1531798-1534298 GCA_027475355.1 Coilia nasus
ACACACACACACTTGTGTGAACAAATGTTTACTTTTTTTTGTGTTTCTGTGTGCAAAAAAACATGTATGTGTATGTGCTGGTGTGTACTTGTGTTTGCATGTGTGCATTTGTGTATGTCTCTGTGTTTGACTGTGTGTGTGTGTGTGTGTGTGTGTGTGTGTGTGTGTGTGTGTGTGTGTGTGTGTGTGCGTGAGTGTGTGAGCGTGTGTGTGTGTCTCTGTCTGTGATTGACTGTGTGTGTGTGTGGGTGTGTGTGCATGTGTGTGTGTGTGCTAGGGGTGCAACGGATCAGTGTGTCCACGGTTCGGTTCGGTCCACGATTTGTGGGCCACGGTTTCGGATACGGTTCGGATGCAGCAGGGTTTTCCAAACTGTGGTGTGTGCACCACTGGGGGTGTGCAAAGTGAAAAGAGCAAGGCAGATACATGTGTTTTCACTACAGTGTTAATAAACATTAAATAATTCGATGCAATAGTTGTCTGTATTTTGGTTGAAGAGGAAGTATCTACGTTTTGCCCCCTTTGGCTGCCCGCGCCCCTGCTGAAGTTCCAGTGCACAGAAGCTGCGAGAGAAGGGCAAAGGGGAGGGGGCGCGGGGGACAGTTCACCTGTGCGTCTCTCAAATGCAATGCACAAGTGGGCAATACTCTGCAATTAATGAGCGAAGTCAGTCAGTCAGGGGCGCTCGGGGGGGGGTCTCGCGGAGCAGTGTTTGCAGACCGTGCGTTGCTTGTTTACCGTCATATCATCATATTCTACGCTGAAACCAAAATGTTCCCACACCACGGATTTCAGAGACGATGGTGCCTTTTCAAACTTGGGTCTCGTGTCTTTTCCTACACTTGCCATGTCTTTTCCTACACTTGCCACTTGCAAAACTTTGTCTCCCCCAGCGTCTGTGTCGGAGCGCTGATAGGTTGAAGGCAAGCTCGGGAAAATTCTCATTGGCTCTTGCGTCTTTGAAGGCGGGTACTGAAGAGAAACCATTCCCCCGGGTCCTAAACACCCTTGCGCATCGTACGCTACACAGAATGCATAAGCAATGACTTTCTATTAAACAAGCAAGTTTAATATCTCGCGTATCCGAAATCCGATCTGATCCACAGAATGAACCGAACCGTGCTAAACGAACCGAACGGATTTGAATACAATCCGAAACCGTAGCACCCCTAGTGTGTGCATGTGCGTGTGTGTGTGTGTGTGTGTGTGTGTGTGTGCATTTACTGATCTCCTGCAGGCGTCGAAGCTGCAGAACCCCCTCCTCTGCCTGGCTCTCTGAGCAGAAGTGGAGATCGGAGCCCTCCAACCCAAACCAGCCTGCCCGCCAGTGATACAGGTCATGGCCCTCCTTATAGAACAACCGGCCAATCAGCTCGCAGTCCCGCCTCAAGATGTAGTCTGCCTCAGCTGGCAGGAAGCACTATGGGAAGATTATGAGATGGAGGGAGAGAGAGCGAGAGAGCGAGAGAGAGAGAGAGAGAGAGCGAGAGAGAGAGAGACAGAGAGAGAGAGAGAGAGAGAGAGAGAGAGAGAGAGAGACAGAGAGAGAGAGAGAGAGAGAGACAGAGAGAGAGAGACAGAGAGAGAAAGAGAGAGAGTGAGAGAGAGAGAGAGAGAGCGAGAGAGAGAGAGAGAGAGGGAGAGAGAGACAGAGAGAGAGAGAGAGACAGAGAGAGAAAAAGAGTAAGAGAGAGAGAGAGAGAGCGAGAGAGAGAGAGAGAGAGAGAGAGAGAGAGAGAGAGAGAGAGAGAGAGAGAGAGTGAGAGAGAGCGAGAGAGAGAGAGAGCGAGAGAGAGAGAGAAAGGCGAGGGCATGAATGGAAAAAGAGAGTATGTGAACATGTGAGTGTCAGTGAGATGGGGGGAGGGTGTGCTAAAACACTATACATACATTATATTAATTATATACATACATTATCATTACACTATATATACATTATATATATACATTATCATTCAAACATCCACTGATTTCCCCACTCTATTTTTCCATTATCAAGACTGTTTTTCCTTTAACCAGCTAACAGTCACCCCAAATACAAGTTTTGCTGCTTACTACTTCTGTGTTTTAAAAACAATTTAAAAAGACTAGTCTCCTTGGTGCCATTTGAAAGGGGGGGTTATGAACTAAGTGTTGTAAAACACTCCTGATGAGGATGGGACCTACTCAGTAACACTGAACACAGTAGCTGTGGTCTAGTGGTTAGGGAGTTGGTCTTGCAATCGGAAGGTTGCAGGTTCGAATCCTGCCCTACCCATGGTTGAGATGCCCTTGAGCAAGGCATCTAACCCCACACTGCTCCAGGGCCTGTAACTGAAACCCTGTAAATATCTGTAAGTCGCTCTGGATAAGAGCGTCAGCTAAGTGTAATGTAATGTAATGTAATAATAACACAGTAAGTAACAGAGACTGGGAGAAAGCTAAATAATGTCCAAAATGTCCATACAATCAAAAAAGGTTTTATAGGGGGCCTGGTGCAATCTGACAGGCTAAACCTTTG
>CM050200.1:1544298-1549298 GCA_027475355.1 Coilia nasus
TTCTGTTTTTTGACTTTGCGTCATGGTCCAGCACCCAGACTACCTGAGGCGGATATCCGTGCTTTAGGCCTACCCCATTTCTTTTAGAACATGCTGGAAAAGTGGTGCGTGACCCAAGGAAGAACTCGCTGCTGTCCAGGCCATACCTAACTCACGAGCATATCAATGTATTTTCGTTCACTTTCACTAATGTTACAACATCTGGCAAATGGCCTTGGAAGAGGGCATGATCTCTTTAAATTATTTTTAGTGCGGTCAATGTTAACGCACATTAACAATTAATGTAAACATTTTAACAAGCTATTTTATTGTTAAACGCAAATTAATTATGCAGAGGCATGTGTCACACTTCCTGCCAGCTGTATTTTGAGATCATACCCTGAGAATGACGGCAGAGACTGACATTCGATCTTTTACTTAAGGAAGTAGCAAATATCTTTCGAGGTTGGCTTGTCCATGCTGCTGCGAGTGCTGCTGCTATGTCCGTTAAGAAAAAAAAAACATGAGCCAGGAGTTTAATATTGGTGTCCTTGCAGATCAATTTCTTTCTTTTTTTAATCTTACAGATGGAACTCTAGGTACAAGTAAAGCTACAGTATATGCAGTTACTGTAATGTAGAACTGTCCTTTTTACCAGTTTAAAATACCATCTGCGGGCTAAACACATCTTTAAATCCAATCTCGACGCAAGTGGCAAAGCTAGTCGCCACACCAATTCTGCCGAATGCAGTAGGTAAAATATGAACAAAGTTACCATCCACAGTTTAGCTGCGGCAAAATGGATTGCTTACGACTGCAGGCACTGAACCTTGTTGAAGACAAAGGCAAAATAGATCCAACAGCCCAACTGGCTCTTTTAAAGCTGTTCCTAAGCACACGCCTTTCTTTCTTTGTGCAAAAATAAAGGAGAATTCTGCAATTTTAAATGTGTGATTAACTGATTAGCTTATTTTTTCTATTGTGATTAATTACATTTGTTTTTTTAATTGATTGACAGTACTAGTAATTTTGCTAGGTTTTTTTTGCCGTAACTGCACACTTACAGAAAATCTTCAATGTTTCCATGCTTCCTTTTTATATGGAGGAGAAACAACAATAAAGCTTTGATCTAACACGACCTAGTTAAAAATAGTCATATGGTGCTCAGCCTATACTGCCCACCTACTGCCCATCTGAAACCACAAAATCTGAGTGGTGTTTTGGTATTTGTGTGTGTGTGTGCGTGTGTGTGTGTGCGTGTGCGTGTGCGTGTGTGTGTGTGTGTGTGTGTGTGTGGTAACTATGTACATTCACAAGCCTGCATTTCATGTACACAAGCCTTCACTCTTAAAATGAGAAGATGCTATTTGTTACAAATCCATTTTCTCTACAAAACCCTTTCTTCTAACTCTCTGTCACACACACACACACGCACACACACACACACATTCATGCTTGCACTCGTAAATTGGTTGGCTGTCAGGCATGAAAGCGAGGGGCTGAGCCGATCTCCCCTCTCATGTCCTCCGTGTAACTCTCATTAGGCCCCAGCTAAGCTCCGCTCAGTGCTGCCCAACATGGGCACAGCTCAGAGAGAGAGAGACAGAGACACATGTGTGTGTGTGTGTGTGTGCGCGTGTGACAGACAGAGAGGTGGTAAAGCAGCCATAACTCCCACTCATTCCAGTCTGTCCCCCCTCGTAAATGCATCTGGGGCAGCAGACCCTGAGAGGGCCTGAGCTCGGAGCTGCACCAGGAGGCCTTCCTCTACCAGGGGGCCTGCCTCTACCAGGGGGTCTGCCTCTACCAGGAGGCCTGCCTCTACCAGGGGGCCTGCCTCTACCAGGGGGCCTGCCTCTACCAGGGGGCCTGCCTCTACCAGGAGGCCTGCCTCTACCACGGGGCCTGCCTCTACCAGGAGGCCTGCCTCTACCAGGGGGCCTATTGGACATCATCTAGACACCATCATTCCAGCCCCTGACCCCTGGCTCCATATCACTATGTCACTGTCCACTGCCGTAGACTGCACTGCAGCCTGCTTCCAGGAAGGCTTTATATAGACTCAATGAGATGGGTGCGCCAACTGAAACCTGCCTATGACAACAAATATGGTGGATGGTGTTACGTGACAACACAGGCCTGGCACCGGGGTAAAGTGACTAATGGTGCAGTTTAAAAATGGCACAAAGAAAAAATCCTTTTGCACACCCAAACCATTGGTCACCATCCTGCTATGACTATTTCTGTGTGTATTACATGCTGCGGGTGGCAATATAGGGGCACTGGGTATGGTGCCAACAACATACCACCTTGTTTTTCCGTGTATGTGTGCACGTATAAAAAATGACATGATTGGCATTTGGCCAATAAAAGGGTAAATGAGAACAACACCTGACTGCTGTTTCATAATCAAACACTACATTGATTTCACTGCAGTGGTGAAGCCTATTATATTATTTTACAAAACTGAGTACACCCTTCAAATTTCAGCAAAAAAATGTGCTATATGATAAATATTTCAAAGGATATGTTTTTTTTGTTTGAAGTATAGGGGCACAGGAGGCAAAAATGACAAAATGTGTAACATTTATAACAAGATAACAACCCAAACCACTGAGATGACTGCCATGGTCAACAAAAGTAAAAGCTGACCGCATCAGAGTCATGAAGTTTCTAAAAAGACAGAGTTAAGGGTGTGTACGGTGCTATGGGCCCATTCTGACCCTGCCGCTAGTGGAGCTAGTGGCGCTAGTGGCGCTAGTGGAGCCAGTGGCGCTAGTGGAGCTAGTGGAGCTAGTGGCGCTAGTGGAGCTAGTGGAGCTAGTGGAGCTAGTGGCGCTAGTGGCGCTAGTGGAGCCAGTGGCGCTAGTGGAGCTAGTGGAGCTAGTGGCGCTAGTGGAGCTAGTGGCGCTAGTGGCGCTAGTGGCGCTAATGGAGCTAGTGGAGCTAGTGGCGCTAGTGGCGCTAGTGGCGCTAGTGGAGCTAGTGGCGCTAGTGGCGCTAGTGGAGCTAATGGAGCTAGTGGAGCTAGTGGCGCTAGTGGCGCTAGTGGAGCTAGCGGCGCTAGTGGCGCTAGTGGAGCGAGTGGCGCTAGTGGCGCTAGTGGAGCGAGGAGATTGAGTTCAGGCTCCACAACATCACTGCTACTGTTGGGGTTACTGGCCCTGGTAAGGCTCTCTATGGTGTCTCATCTTTTTTTATCTGTGGTCTATCAAAGCTGTCTTCCAACATCCATTCCTATTTCAGAACAGCTTTTTTGGAAACATTACATTACACTTAGCAGACGCTTTTATCCAAAGCCACTTACAAAAGGAGGGTATAATAAGCTAACAGAGATGTAGAGGAACACAGAGTAAACAGACCACATACATACACAAACATCACAAACAACCTTCTGTACAAAACGCAATGTAACATTTTAGTTACTTGTGGACAGCACACATTAGTGCTGATAATTTCAACCTTCACGTGCAGCATGCCTTCAGGTTCACGTATAATAAATAAACTTTGAGTAATGCATTTTTTAATTAATAAAACTGTTGGTGATACACAAAGAGGGCTCTGAAATAACAACCCTCTGTCTCAGCCCTCTGTGTACACGCTGGTGTTGTGGTGGGAAAAGAGACCGGATCAGATAACAAACTTCAAATATTTTACAGAGGAAAAATTCCAAAAGGGTGGAAATGGCCATTTCTACAACACTTACATCTTGGCTAATCATTAGTTTCAGGGTTTTAGCTGTTTTTCTTTGAGGTACATCATAACTTACTTGGATGGGGTGTGTAGGGGTGGCATGGGCTGCCTGGCTCTATGCCCCCTCTGCCTTAGTAACAGATAATTCTCTCACACCTCACAGCGAGTTAAGCCATTTCATTTGCTATTGCTACCGCAGTGCGAGCCAACCAGGCTGAAATGCCTGGTGAGACACCGAACGAAGTCACACGGGGTGTCTTCACTTCCCCTTAGCATTAAAGAAGAGCGCATTAACGCACACACACTCCACCCAAAAAAAAGAAAAAACAAAAGAAAAGAAAAAGAGGGCGGGAGATCGTGACACCGCCGACATTTGAATCGTGACACCGCCTTTGTGGCATCCTCGCCGCTCTCGGAAGAGGTCGGCACTCAGTGGTGGCAGTGCCTCTTTCTGTCTCTCTCTTCCTGTCTCTCTCTTTCTGTCTCTCTTTCTATCTCTCTTTCTGTCTCTCTCTTTCTGTCTCTCTTTCTATCTCTCTTTCTGTCTCTCTCTTTCTGTCTCTCTCTTCCTGTCTCTCTCTTCCTTTTGTGTGAGAATAAGAAAAACAATCCCAATTAGGCTTTCTCACGTTCCCTGACAAGGCACAGGACCGCACTGACGCGGCCTCTAACAGAGGAGGCAAACAGATCAATGCTGCACGCCTCCTCCACCGATACCAAGACAGACTACCTGGCAACACACACACACTCTCACTCACACACACACACACACACACAGATAATCCTGTACATGCACACAAAAAAATCTTTACAGGAGGCAAGGGAGTCACAGAGCACAGCAGGAGGCAGCAGGTGATTGGCGATAATGATGGTTTCACAACAAAATAGATAATGACCCAGAACTGCAGCAGGAGTGGACGGGGTCACTGTGTAAACAGCACAACCTTTTCCTTGTGTGTGTGTGTATGTGTGTGTGTGTGTGTGTGTTTGTGAACTTTTGTGTGCATGCACATCCGTGTGTGTGTGTGTCTCGGAGGAAGTAAACATGCAGATCGATGCTGGGTGCCTCCAGTCGTACTGTGGTGGTCATTATCAAGCAGAGTCATTGAGGGAGAGCTTGACAGGAGACATATCAATAAAGAGTAAATGAGACGAAGTGATAATCACAAACACACTCACTCACACACACACACTCACTCACACACCCACACACACACACACACCATCATATAACACCACAGTGTGTTTCACAGAGAAGAGTGGCATTACACCTTCAGTGCACTCAAGGTTTTCTTGCCACTCATTCCTCATTGCACTTACAAAAGCAG
>CM050200.1:1554298-1559298 GCA_027475355.1 Coilia nasus
TCCGACAAACAAACCACACGCGCTTCCCAAGAAGAGGACAAAAAAAACAACAACTGAAAGAGCTCCGGAAATTTCCAGCATGGACGAGAGGGAAGAGTGGGGTGAGTTGTGTGACAATGAGACAATCTAAAGTGATGAACGACAGAAGAGAAAGGGATTAGGAGAGGGTGTAAAGGGAAAGACAGAGAAAGAAAGCAACTCTTTCGCTCTTTCTCTCTCATTTAGTCTCTTCTTTACAGTGCTGGAATGAAAGACGTCAATGTAACAATGTAACTGAAGCATCTCTATGCTAACATGACGCACAGACCAGCCTTCATAACTGAAGCATCTCTATGCCAACATGATGCACAGACCAGCCTTCATAACTAAAGCATCTCTATGCCAACATGATGCACAGACCAGCCTGAAGCATCTCTATGCTAACATGATGCACAGACGAGCCTTCATAACTGAAGCATCTCTATGCTAACGTGATGCACAGACCAGCCTTCATAACTGAAGCATCTCTATGCTAACATGATGCACACATGAGCCTTCATAACTGAAGCATCTCTATGCTAACATGATGCACAGACCAGCCTTCATAACTGAAGCATCTCTATGCTAACGTGATGCACAAACGAGCCTTCATAACTGAAGCATCTCTATGCTAACGTGATGCACAAACGAGCCTTCATAACTGAAGCATCTCTATGCTACCGTGATGCACAGACGAGCCTTCATAACTGAAGCATCTCTATGCTAACGTGATGCACAAACGAGCCTTCATAACTGAAGCATCTCTATGCTACCGTGATGCACAGACGAGCCTTCATCTCAACCCAGCTGCATATGCACACACATCTGCTTACTGAAGTACTAGCTACAGAAGAACACCTGTGTGAACAGACACACAGGTAAATACTGCTTTGGAAAGCACATTTCTTCATCAGCAAAGAACAAAAACATGCATACATACAAGCAATGTTCCATACACATATGCTTACACACAAACACACCATATCATGCAAAGGATACATAAAAAAGACACACACAGCCACACAGTAACAGACACAGACAACAGACACAGACACATACACAGATGGTAAGTGAGGAAAGTTTTCTTACAAGTGAAACCATTAGGAATGTGCATGCATATGTGCCAGACACTGATAGATGTGCAGACAAACAGATTCTTTATACAGAGAGAGAGAGAGAGAGAGAGAGAGAGAGAGAGAGAGAGAGAGAGAGACAGGCAGACAGAGAGAGAGAGATACTGTAGATAGCATTTTTCTGGCTGATAGCTGATTGGAGTGGGTTCAGATATGAGCCATAAGTCATTTAAGAAACTTTTTTCCTAAAACTTTATTTTACTCCAAAAACTATCTACTTTGATCTTCACTTTAATGCAACTTTAATGCAGGCCAAACAGTGATACATTAGAGCTAAACATGAAGGTGGTGATGATGTTGGTGGTCAAGATGGGGAAGATGATGATGATAGCAAAGTGTGCTGTGGCCTGCTAATAACCATCATTCCTCCAGGATGCCAATTACAGGCCCACCATTAGGAGGATGGTTGCCAGGGCAACACCGGCCATGGCCGCACACAGTGTCCTGTCCAATTACGACCCCAGGAGGGGAGACGCGAAGGGTGGTGGTACTGAGAGGGGGTTAGGGGGTTAGGGGGCAGGTGGAGGGGGTGGTTGTTGTTTGAGTGCTAGCTTCCACCAGACTGACAGTGACCTCCCAAAGCTAGTCTGCAGTCTTCTTTTGCTTAGGAGGGTTTCTACTTGCCAGGCTAGCGCTTCGGTTAGCGCTGCCTTTAGCACTGCCTTCGCTAAATTTTATATTTCACAACAGTACTCCATCAGGCAACTCTCCCAAACCTCCAGCTCACCTCAACCAAATGTTTAGGTTTTCAAATCAGCCATGTTTTTAAAGTTCACAGAAAGTACCCACCAACCAGGAGGTGAACACATCCTGATGGAGAGCAGCCAGACTCCTTACACAAAGAGAAAAGGTTCCTACTGGTGCTCCCACCAGAAGTATCTCAACAGCATCAAGCATAACACCTATGGAAAGGTGTTTCAATGTCTTCTTCCAGATCTCCTCTAGCATAGCATACACCTGACCTTTCCTCACTAGGACAGGAGATAACAACAGATCGTCTGCTCCGGCACTGCTGGACTGCAGAAATGTGTTGTGGTGTTCTTGCCAAACTGTAAAGCACTTTGAGCTGACTATAAGCTTTGATCTTGTATGCATGAATTGTGAATTGTGCTATACAAGAAAATATTATTATTGTTGTTGTTGTTGTTGTTGTTGTTGTTGTTGTTGTTATAACAAAGCCCTGTCGATCCTCACAATAGCACCAACAACAACCTAATACCATGACAAGTTATTAACAGTCACATTTTAATAATTATAGCTGGCCATAACGGCAGCTGTGGCCTAATAGTTAGGGAGTTAGTGTTGGGGCCAGAGGGTCACAGGTTCGATTCCTGTACCAGTAATGGTGGAGGGAATAACCAATCTGCTGCATCCTCATCACTGGCTGAGATGCCCTTGAACATGGCATCTAATCCCACACTGCTCCTGGGCCACTGTCCCTGTGCCTAATTTACTGTAGGTCGCTCTTGATAAGGGCGTCAGCTAACTGTAACTTAATGCCAGCTGTGGGTGCACTCTCCAGCACCATGTTTGTTTTGCTGTTGGGTTCTCCAGCACCATGTTTGTTTTGCTGTTGGGTTCTCCAGCACCATGTTTGTTTTGCTGTTGGGTTCTCCAGCACCATGTTTGTTTTGCTGTTGGGTTCTCCAGCACCATGTTTGTTTTGCTGTTGGGTTCTCCAGCATCACCTTTTTCAAGTCCCAGTGATGTCTTATTTCCATTTTTTTTCCAACCTCATAACATAGCTCACAGAAGTCAAGGGAGAGTGCTTAGGCATAGGTGACAGGCCAGAATATCCAAATGCAGCCTTTTTAACTTGGGATCATCACCTTCTCAAAACACCAGATAAAATAGGAACGACACAACAACCGTGAAATACTGGGTCTCTCAGAGTCTGTAAAACAGAAAAGCTGAATACAAATTGGACATCTTTATTCAGGCACTGTGTTGGACAAGCCTTAACTACAGCCTGCTTTCTCCCTCACTCACAGCAAAGGTCCGCCGCTGACAGGCTGAACTCAGGCCAGCTTCCCATCTCACAGTCCATGCTGCCATCAAGTGGCTCTCCGTCAAGCCAAGTACTTACTGGATTTCAGAGACTATCTCCGACCATATACATACAAATGCACTCACAAATTTACACAACCTAGCAGAGGTGAGCTTTTAAACAGGGCCGGTTGAATGACATTAGCTATCATTATGATTTAAAGTAGACTTACTCAGTAATGTGATAATCAATGGCTTTACCTGACCACTGTTTCTTTAATCATAGAAAAAAATCTGCATGACCAGTCCAATTTTAAAGTCATGGCTGGGTTTCAGAAAATCTATTTCAGCTTATAAACACAACCGCACAAACGCAGAACATTACAATAAGAAGAACATAATGATGGGATAGGCTAGGTTAAATGGTATGCTTTGGATTTAAAAATAAACCAAAACAAGATACTATTTGTAAAATGGCTGGAGAGGCAGTCGGTTTGCAGTGTCGTTGCAGCACCTCTTAGGCACAGTCAGAATCGACTGTCACAATCTGCCATTGATCTTTAGCACTGCTAAAACCTTCATTATACCAAGCCTGCCATTCAGTCTGACACTTTCTGTCTCTGTAACACACACAGACACACACACACAAACACACACACCCACACACAAACAGACACAGTAGCTAAAACCACAGGATCATCTATTCTCCACAACATAAAAGCTGCCATTTGAACCAAAGGGGTGACGAAAAGATGAAGCCATGCACCTAATAGACAGACAGAGATTGAGGGAGGGATGGAAAGTACAACCACGAGAGAGGGGGATAGGGAAAGAGCAAGAGAGAGAGAGAGAGCAAAAGAAAGAGATAGAGAGAGAAAGAGAGAGAGCGGAACAGAGCCGTGGTGTCATTAATTCTCCATGTCACTTGCAACGTTTTGGGAGACAAGAGTCTTGGCACCCTGGGATACAATCTATTGTTACCGTGGTGACTGAGGGCAAAGCGTTGCAAAGAGCTAATGAAGCTAAAGATGAATTAAGCCTTTGCCCTCCAGTCAAGCGGCGGCACACATACACAGGTACGTATACACACACACACACACACGTGCTGGTGCACAAACACATACCTCAAGTGTACACACACACGCACACACACATACACATACACAGCTGAAACACCATGAGTCATGTAACTTACAAAGACCTACTGCAGGCAGCTTATAAACTGAATCAATACTGGCCATATCAAACAATGCAATGGCAGGATAAAGACTTAAGATAAAATAATGATCTATTCCCCACCTCAGGGAAAAAAAACATTTTTTATATTCACATTTAAAAGTGAGCATTCAAGAGCTTTGCATATCCATATCTTTTGCCATATCTCATGCTAGGGCTATGGCTATTTGTCGACGTAGACAATGATATTGATTACATACATTTGTTGACACAAATAAGTTAATACATCTTGCTCCAAGTTGTCATACAAATTCATTTTACTTGAACAAAAAAAATGAATAAACAGAGATTTGAACCTTGAAATGTGTTTTGTGTAAACTGTTAATAATTGAACAATGGGAAAATAACTGCTAACTGAAAAATTAATCGTTAGTCGACTAATCAAAGAGATGATCGCTATGTTAATCATTAAAAAAAATGATGGTTTGGGACAGCCCTATCTCATGCTCCAAGCCTTCCTCAACTATCAACTTCCCGACTGTTTACACTGACCACAGACTCCGTGTGACAGCTAAGGGGTGATGATTGGCAGCCTTCACATGCTGTGTCATCTGCCATCTCTGACAAACACAAATCTGGACGTCTGACGTGAAGAATGGAAAGAGGTCGCGCCTTGCCTCAGAGCAC
>CM050200.1:1564298-1579298 GCA_027475355.1 Coilia nasus
AGCTGTGTGAACACAAACTCTTGTGCTGCTAAATTATTCACAATGTTCTCCCTCCCTCTCTCTCTCCCTCCCTCTCTCACTGTATCTCTCTCTCTCTCCCTCTCTCTCTGTATCTCTCTCTCTCCCTCTCTCTCTCTCTCCCTCTCTCTCTGTATCTCTCTCTCTCCCTCCCTCTCTCTCTCCCTCTCTCTCTGTATCTCTCTCTCTCTCCCTCCCTCTCTTACTGTATCTCTCTCTCTCCCTCACTCACAGCAGAGCTGCAGACCAGCCTCCCTCACTCTCTCTCTTTCTCTCTCTTTCTCCCTCTCCCTCTCTCTCGTTCTCTTTCTGAAACACTCTGAAGTCTCTCTTATGTTTGGCCAGAGATTGATGGCTCTTTCACTCTAGTATAAGGCTGTTTAAGAATGCATGAGCTGGCCAGACAAATTCTTCCTCCACCCCCCCCCCCCCACCCCCCCCCCCTCTCTCTCTCTCGCTCTCTCTCCAGCCTCCCATCTTTCTCTCTCATCTTTCTCTCTCATTCTCTAGGCTGCATCTGCAAAGCAATGCTCTGCTGCCATCTGGCCCTAATACCAGCAGTCAATAGGCAGATTTTTTTTTTTGAAGAGCAGCAAAAGGTTGATCGATGTGTTGGAGATAATGGACATCAGACAAATGCTGTTTATGCTAGTCATTGCAGACCTTAGGAACAACAAGGGGGAAGATATGTGTATCAAAATCTACAACACAAAAACATTTAATCTGCCAAAACTGTATAAAATCTAAAGAAAATAGTGTCAAGCCTGATCTCATACATCATAATATCCTCTAAAAATCATCTAAATATATATATATGTCTGAGGCCAACATTCAGCATGCTGTGGCAGAATATTTTGTGTGTGTGTGTGTGTGTGTGTGTGATAGAGAGCGAGAGAGAGAGCGAGAGGAGAGAGAGAGAGAGAGAGAGAGCGAGAGAGAGAGAGAGAGAGAGAGAGAGAGAGAGAGAGAGAGAGAGAGAGACAGAGAGAGCAACAAACAAACCTACAGAAGCACACACACTCACATACACTCACAAAGATAAGGGAGTGACAGACAGAGAGAGAGAGGACACAGAGATAGATAGAGAGAGGGAGAGAGCGAGAGAGAGAGTGATAGAGAGCAAGAGAGAGAGAGGGAGCGAGAGATAGAGTGAGAGAAGGGAGGGAGAGATGGAGAGAGAGAGTGAGAGATACAGTGAAAGAGGGAGAGAGAGAGAGAGAGATACAGTGAAAGAGGGAGAGAGAGAGAGAGAGGGGAGAGAGAGAGAGAGACAGAGAGCGAGAGATACAGTGAAAGAGGGAGAGAGAGAGGGAGAGAGAGAGAGATACAGTGAAAGAGGGGGAGAGAGAGAGAGAGAGAGAGAGAGAGAAAGAGAGCGAGAGATACAGTGAAAGAGGGAGAGAGGGAGAGAGAGAGGGAGAGAGAGATAGATACAGTGAAAGAGGGAGAGAGAGAGAGAGAGAGAGAGAGAGAGAGAGAGAAAGAGAGCGAGAGATACAGTGAAAGAGGGAGAGAGAGAGAGAGAGAGAGAGAGAGAGAAAGAGAGCGAGAGATACAGTGAAAGAGGGAGAGAGAGAGAGAGAGAGAGAGAGAGAGAGAGAAAGAGAGCGAGAGATACAGTGAAAGAGGGAGAGAGAGAGGGAGAGAGAGAAAGAGAGCGAGAGATACAGTGAAAGAGGGAGAGAGAGAGAGAGACAGTGAAAGAGGGAGAGAGAGAGAGAGAGAGAGAGACAGACAGACAGAGAGAGAGAGGGAGAGAGAGACAGAGAACGAGAGATACAGTGAAAGAGGGAGAGGGAGAGAGAGAGAGAAGGAAGAAAAGTATGAGCGGTTTTGCTTGTCTGCTGTGCTGTTTGTGGCTGTGAGCAGGGAGAGCAGGAGACACTCAGCACACACACCACAGATGGAGACACTCAGCACACACACCACAGCAGTGCAGGCAGAGATGGAGACACTCAGCACACACACCACAGCAGAGCAGGCAGAGATGGAGACACTCAGCACACACACCACAGCAGAGCAGGCAGAGATGGAGACACTCAGCACACACAGCAGTGCAGGCAGAGATGGAGACACTCAGCACACACAGCAGTGCAGGCAGAGATGGAGACACTCAGCACACACAGCAGTGCAGGCAGAGATGGAGACACTCAGCACCACACACCACAGATGGAGACACTCATCACACACAGCAGTGCAGGCAGAGATGGAGACACTCATCACACACACCACAGATGGAGACACTCAGCACACACACCACAGATGGAGACACTCATCACACACAGCAGTGCAGGCAGAGATGGAGACACTCAGCACACACACCACAGATGGAGACACTCATCACACACAGCAGTGCAGGCAGAGATGGAGACACTCATCACACACACCACAGATGGAGACACTCATCACACACACCACAGATGGAGACACTCATCACAAACACCACAGATGGAGACACTCATCACACACAGCAGTGCAGGCAGAGATGGAGACACTCAGCACACACACCACAGATGGAGACACTCATCACACACAGCAGAGCAGGCAGAGATGGAGACACTCATCACACACACCACAGATGGAGACACTCATCACACACACCACAGATGGAGACACTCATCACAAACACCACAGATGGAGACACTCATCACACACAGCAGAGCAGGCAGAGATGGAGCCTGGCACTGAAACAAACTCTGGCGGGAGAGGGGGGTAGACTGAGGGAAGGAAGAGAAGAAGAGAAGGAAGAGAAGAAAAAGGAAGTGAGAAAGAGAGAGATAGACACACAGAGAGAGTTGGAGTGAATAAGTGAAAGAGTAAATGTATGTGACAAAGAAAGAGAAAGAGAATGGATTTCTTTCTGAAAAGATAAAAATGGTGTGTATGTGTGTGTGTTTGTGTGCGTGTGCGTGTCTGAGAAAGAGAGAGAGAGCGAGAGAGAGAGAGAGAGAGAGAGAGAGAGCAAGAGAGAAAGCGAGAGAGAGAGAGCGGAGAGAAAGAGAGAGCGAGAGAGAGAGAGAGAGAGTGTGTAGCTGGTGAAGGTGAGGCGGACAGGAGGCTATGGAGTGATGGCTCCGCCTCTGTGAGCGTGGGCAGACCAACCCTCAGCCTCCACTCCACACCACAGCACAGAGCAGCTCCTATACAACAACAGGCAACAACAGCAGCAAAGCAGTGCACCCCAAAAGCTCCTAATACAACAGCAGCAAAGCAGTGCACCCCAAAAGCTCCTAATACAACAGCAGCAAAGCAGAGCACCCCAAAAGCTCCTAATACAACAGCAGCAAAGCAGAGCACCCCAAAAGCTCCTAATACAACAGCAGCAAAGCAGAGCACCCCCAAAAGCTCCTAATACAACAGCAGCAAAGCAGAGCACCCCAAAAGCTCCTAATACAACAGCAGCAAAGCAGAGCACCCCAAAAGCTCCTAATACAACAGCAGCAAAGCAGTGCACCCCAAAAGCTCCTAATACAACAGCAGCAAAGCAGAGCACCCCCAAAAGCTCCTAATACAACAGCAGCAAAGCAGAGCACCCCAAAAGCTCCTAATACAACAGCAGCAAAGCAGTGCACCCCAAAAGCTCCTATTACAACAGCAGCAAAGCAGTGCAGCCCAAAGCTCCTATTACAACAGCAGCAAAGCAGTGCACCCCAAAAGCTCCTAATACAACAGCAGCAAAGCAGAGCACCCCAAAAGCTCCTAATACAACAGCAGCAAAGCAGTGCAGCCCAAAAGCTCCTAATACAACAGCAGCAAAGCAGAGCACCCCAAAAGCTCCTAATACAACAGCAGCAAAGCAGAGCACCCCAAAAGCTCCTAATACAACAGCAGCAAAGCAGTGCAGCCCAAAAGCTCCTAATACAACAGCAGCAAAGCAGTGCAGCCCAAAAGCTCCTAATACAACAGCAGCAAAGCAGAGCACCCCAAAAGCTCCTAATACAACAGCAGCAAAGCAGTGCAGCCCAAAAGCTCCTAATACAACAGCAGCAAAGCAGAGCACCCCAAAAGCTCCTAATACAACAGCAGCAAAGCAGAGCACCCCAAAAGCTCCTAATACAACAGCAGCAAAGCAGAGCACCCCAAAAGCTCCTATTACAACAGCAGCAAAGCAGAGCACCCCAAAAGCTCCTAATACAACAGCAGCAAAGCAGTGCACCCCAAAAGCTCCTATTACAACCAGCAGCAAAGCAGTGCACCCCAAAAGCTCCTATTACAACAGCAGCAAAGCAGTGCACCCCAAAAGCTCCTAATACAACAGCAGCAAAGCAGAGCACCCCAAAAGCTCCTAATACAACAGCAGCAAAGCAGTGCACCCCAAAAGCTCCTAATACAACAGCAGCAAAGCAGTGCACCCCAAAAGCTCCTATTACAACAGCAGCAAAGCAGAGCACCCCAAAAGCTCCTAATACAACAGCAGCAAAGCAGAGCACCCCAAAAGCTCCTAATACAACAGCAGCAAAGCAGAGCACCCCAAAAGCTCCTATTACAACAGCAGCAAAGCAGAGCACCCCAAAAGCTCCTAATACAAGCAGCAGCAAAGCAGAGCACCCCAAAAGCTCCTAATACAACAGCAGCAAAGCAAGAGCACCCCAAAAGCTCCTATTACAACAGCAGCAAAGCAGAGCACCCCAAAAGCTCCTAATACAACAGCAGCAAAAGCAGTGCACCCCAAAAGCTCCTATTACAACAGCAGCAAAGCAGTGCACCCCAAAAGCTCCTATTACAACAGCAGCAAAGCAGTGCACCCCAAAAGCTCCTAATACAACAGCAGCAAAGCAGAGCACCCCAAAAGCTCCTAATACAACAGCAGCAAAGCAGTGCACCCCAAAAGCTCCTAATACAACAGCAGCAAAGCAGTGCACCCCAAAAGCTCCTATTACAACAGCAGCAAAGCAGAGCACCCCCAAAAGCTCCTATTACAACAGCAGCAAAGCAGAGCACCCCAAAAGCTCCTAATACAACAGCAGCAAAGCAGAGCACCCCAAAAGCTCCTATTACAACAGCAGCAAAGCAGAGCACCCCAAAAGCTCCTAATACAACAGCAGCAAAGCAGAGCACCCCAAAAGCTCCTAATACAACAGCAGCAAAGCAGAGCACCCCAAAAGCTCCTATTACAACAGCAGCAAAGCAGAGCACCCCAAAAGCTCCTAATACAACAGCAGCAAAGCAGTGCACCCCAAAAGCTCCTATTACAACAGCAGCAAAGCAGTGCACCCCAAAAGCTCCTATTACAACAGCAGCAAAGCAGTGCACCCCAAAAGCTCCTAATACAACAGCAGCAAAGCAGAGCACCCCAAAAGCTCCTAATACAACAGCAGCAAAGCAGTGCACCCCAAAAGCTCCTAATACAACAGCAGCAAAGCAGTGCACCCCAAAAGCTCCTATTACAACAGCAGCAAAGCAGAGCACCCCAAAAGCTCCTAATACAACAGCAGCAAAGCAGAGCACCCCAAAAGCTCCTAATACAACAGCAGCAAAGCAGAGCACCCCAAAAGCTCCTATTACAACAGCAGCAAAGCAGAGCACCCCAAAAGCTCCTAATACAACAGCAGCAAAGCAGAGCACCCCAAAAGCTCCTAATACAACAGCAGCAAAGCAGTGCACCCCAAAAGCTCCTAATACAACAGCAGCAAAGCAGTGCACCCCAAAAGCTCCTATTACAACAGCAGCAAAGCAGAGCACCCCAAAAGCTCCTATTACAACAGCAGCAAAGCAGAGCACCCCAAAAGCTCCTAATACAACAGCAGCAAAGCAGAGCACCCCAAAAGCTCCTAATACAACAGCAGCAAAGCAGAGCACCCCAAAAGCTCCTATTACAACAGCAGCAAAGCAGAGCACCCCAAAAGCTCCTAATACAACAGCAGCAAAGCAGTGCACCCCAAAAGCTCCTATTACAACAGCAGCAAAGCAGTGCACCCCAAAAGCTCCTATTACAACAGCAGCAAAGCAGTGCACCCCAAAAGCTCCTAATACAACAGCAGCAAAGCAGAGCACCCCAAAAGCTCCTAATACAACAGCAGCAAAGCAGTGCACCCCAAAAGCTCCTAATACAACAGCAGCAAAGCAGTGCACCCCAAAAGCTCCTATTACAACAGCAGCAAAGCAGAGCACCCCAAAAGCTCCTAATACAACAGCAGCAAAGCAGAGCACCCCAAAAGCTCCTAATACAACAGCAGCAAAGCAGAGCACCCCAAAAGCTCCTATTACAACAGCAGCAAAGCAGAGCACCCCAAAAGCTCCTAATACAACAGCAGCAAAGCAGAGCACCCCAAAAGCTCCTAATACAACAGCAGCAAAGCAGTGCACCCCAAAAGCTCCTAATACAACAGCAGCAAAGCAGTGCACCCCAAAAGCTCCTATTACAACAGCAGCAAAGCAGAGCACCCCAAAAGCTCCTATTACAACAGCAGCAAAGCAGAGCACCCCAAAAGCTCCTAATACAACAGCAGCAAAGCAGAGCACCCCAAAAGCTCCTAATACAACAGCAGCAAAGCAGAGCACCCCAAAAGCTCCTATTACAACAGCAGCAAAGCAGAGCACCCCAAAAGCTCCTAATACAACAGCAGCAAAGCAGTGCACCCCAAAAGCTCCTATTACAACAGCAGCAAAGCAGTGCACCCCAAAAGCTCCTATTACAACAGCAGCAAAGCAGTGCACCCCAAAAGCTCCTAATACAACAGCAGCAAAGCAGAGCACCCCAAAAGCTCCTAATACAACAGCAGCAAAGCAGTGCACCCCAAAAGCTCCTAATACAAAAGCAGCAAAGCAGTGCACCCCAAAAGCTCCTATTACAACAGCAGCAAAGCAGAGCACCCCAAAAGCTCCTAATACAACAGCAGCAAAGCAGAGCACCCCAAAAGCTCCTAATACAACAGCAGCAAAGCAGAGCACCCCAAAAGCTCCTATTACAACAGCAGCAAAGCAGAGCACCCCAAAAGCTCCTAATACAACAGCAGCAAAGCAGAGCACCCCAAAAGCTCCTAATACAACAGCAGCAAAGCAGAGCACCCCAAAAGCTCCTATTACAACAGCAGCAAAGCAGAGCACCCCAAAAGCTCCTAATACAACAGCAGCAAAGCAGTGCACCCCAAAAGCTCCTATTACAACAGCAGCAAAGCAGTGCACCCCAAAAGCTCCTATTACAACAGCAGCAAAGCAGTGCACCCCAAAAGCTCCTAATACAACAGCAGCAAAGCAGAGCACCCCAAAAGCTCCTAATACAACAGCAGCAAAGCAGTGCACCCCAAAAGCTCCTAATACAACAGCAGCAAAGCAGTGCACCCCAAAAGCTCCTATTACAACAGCAGCAAAGCAGAGCACCCCAAAAGCTCCTAATACAACAGCAGCAAAGCAGAGCACCCCAAAAGCTCCTAATACAACAGCAGCAAAGCAGAGCACCCCAAAAGCTCCTATTACAACAGCAGCAAAGCAGAGCACCCCAAAAGCTCCTAATACAACAGCAGCAAAGCAGAGCACCCCAAAAGCTCCTAATACAACAGCAGCAAAGCAGAGCACCCCAAAAGCTCCTATTACAACAGCAGCAAAGCAGAGCACCCCAAAAGCTCCTAATACAACAGCAGCAAAGCAGTGCACCCCAAAAGCTCCTATTACAACAGCAGCAAAGCAGTGCACCCCAAAAGCTCCTATTACAACAGCAGCAAAGCAGTGCACCCCAAAAGCTCCTAATACAACAGCAGCAAAGCAGAGCACCCCAAAAGCTCCTAATACAACAGCAGCAAAGCAGTGCACCCCAAAAGCTCCTAATACAACAGCAGCAAAGCAGTGCACCCCAAAAGCTCCTATTACAACAGCAGCAAAGCAGAGCACCCCAAAAGCTCCTAATACAACAGCAGCAAAGCAGAGCACCCCAAAAGCTCCTAATACAACAGCAGCAAAGCAGAGCACCCCAAAAGCTCCTATTACAACAGCAGCAAAGCAGAGCACCCCAAAAGCTCCTAATACAACAGCAGCAAAGCAGAGCACCCCAAAAGCTCCTAATACAACAGCAGCAAAGCAGTGCACCCCAAAAGCTCCTAATACAACAGCAGCAAAGCAGTGCACCCCAAAAGCTCCTATTACAACAGCAGCAAAGCAGAGCACCCCAAAAGCTCCTATTACAACAGCAGCAAAGCAGAGCACCCCAAAAGCTCCTAATACAACAGCAGCAAAGCAGAGCACCCCAAAAGCTCCTAATACAACAGCAGCAAAGCAGAGCACCCCAAAAGCTCCTATTACAACAGCAGCAAAGCAGAGCACCCCAAAAGCTCCTAATACAACAGCAGCAAAGCAGTGCACCCCAAAAGCTCCTATTACAACAGCAGCAAAGCAGTGCACCCCAAAAGCTCCTATTACAACAGCAGCAAAGCAGTGCACCCCAAAAGCTCCTAATACAACAGCAGCAAAGCAGAGCACCCCAAAAGCTCCTAATACAACAGCAGCAAAGCAGTGCACCCCAAAAGCTCCTAATACAACAGCAGCAAAGCAGTGCACCCCAAAAGCTCCTATTACAACAGCAGCAAAGCAGAGCACCCCAAAAGCTCCTAATACAACAGCAGCAAAGCAGAGCACCCCAAAAGCTCCTAATACAACAGCAGCAAAGCAGAGCACCCCAAAAGCTCCTATTACAACAGCAGCAAAGCAGAGCACCCCAAAAGCTCCTAATACAACAGCAGCAAAGCAGAGCACCCCAAAAGCTCCTAATACAACAGCAGCAAAGCAGTGCACCCCAAAAGCTCCTAATACAACAGCAGCAAAGCAGTGCACCCCAAAAGCTCCTATTACAACAGCAGCAAAGCAGAGCACCCCAAAAGCTCCTATTACAACAGCAGCAAAGCAGAGCACCCCAAAAGCTCCTAATACAACAGCAGCAAAGCAGAGCACCCCAAAAGCTCCTAATACAACAGCAGCAAAGCAGAGCACCCCAAAAGCTCCTATTACAACAGCAGCAAAGCAGAGCACCCCAAAAGCTCCTAATACAACAGCAGCAAAGCAGTGCACCCCAAAAGCTCCTATTACAACAGCAGCAAAGCAGTGCACCCCAAAAGCTCCTATTACAACAGCAGCAAAGCAGTGCACCCCAAAAGCTCCTAATACAACAGCAGCAAAGCAGAGCACCCCAAAAGCTCCTAATACAACAGCAGCAAAGCAGTGCACCCCAAAAGCTCCTAATACAACAGCAGCAAAGCAGTGCACCCCAAAAGCTCCTATTACAACAGCAGCAAAGCAGAGCACCCCAAAAGCTCCTAATACAACAGCAGCAAAGCAGAGCACCCCAAAAGCTCCTAATACAACAGCAGCAAAGCAGTGCACCCCAAAAGCTCCTAATACAACAGCAGCAAAGCAGAGCACCCCAAAAGCTCCTAATACAACAGCAGCAAAGCAGAGCACCCCAAAAGCTCCTATTACAACAGCAGCAAAGCAGAGCACCCCAAAAGCTCCTAATACAACAGCAGCAAAGCAGAGCACCCCAAAAGCTCCTAATACAACAGCAGCAAAGCAGTGCACCCCAAAAGCTCCTAATACAACAGCAGCAAAGCAGTGCACCCCAAAAGCTCCTAATACAACAGCAGCAAAGCAGTGCACCCCAAAAGCTCCTATTACAACAGCAGCAAAGCAGAGCACCCCCAAAAGCTCCTAATACAACAGCAGCAAAGCAGAGCACCCCAAAAGCTCCTAATACAACAGCAGCAAAGCAGTGCACCCCAAAAGCTCCTAATACAACAGCAGCAAAGCAGAGCACCCCAAAAGCTCCTAATACAACAGCAGCAAAGCAGAGCACCCCAAAAGCTCCTATTACAACAGCAGCAAAGCAGAGCACCCCAAAAGCTCCTAATACAACAGCAGCAAAGCAGAGCACCCCAAAAGCTCCTAATACAACAGCAGCAAAGCAGTGCACCCCAAAAGCTCCTAATACAACAGCAGCAAAGCAGTGCACCCCAAAAGCTCCTAATACAACAGCAGCAAAGCAGAGCACCCCAAAAGCTCCTAATACAACAGCAGCAAAGCAGAGCACCCCAAAAGCTCCTATTACAACAGCAGCAAAGCAGAGCACCCCAAAAGCTCCTAATACAACAGCAGCAAAGCAGAGCACCCCAAAAGCTCCTAATACAACAGCCTGTCCGACATGTGGCTATGCCCACACCAAAGAATAACACCACCACTAGAACTTATTATATATATATAATCATTTATGTTCATCAATTAACAAAATGCAGTGACTGAACAAAAGACAAACCTAAATCAAATCAATATTTGGTGTGACCACTCTTTGCCTTCAAAAGAGCATCAATTCTTCTAGGTGTACTTGCATAGAGCTTTTGAAGGAACTCGGCTGGTAGCTTGCACCAAACATCTTGAAGAACTAACCACAGATCCTCTGTTGATGAAGGCTTCCTGATGTATACAACCAATCTGGTGTAATTGGTTGATCATACACCTGACTATAATCCTGCAAAATCCCTGACTTTGTGTGTACCCCTGTGTGTGTACACTTTGTGTGCACCTGCCTAAAACTTGTCAAAAAAACTTATGCCCATTAAGTCCTTTCAGCCTTATGGGTGTTTTAACACTAAACGTGTGGATGGCTAAAAACATACAATACTGTGCAAAGATTTAGGCAGGTGCCTTCAAACCAGCATCAGTACACACAAAGTTAGGGATTTTGCGGGATTATAGGATGCTACTGTATATATAAAGCGTACATACATTATATGAGGTAAACGTGCACTCAGTTGTTACATAATGTATGTATAATGTAGTACCCAATATCAGTGCGTATTGCATATAAGGTATTCAAAGGCTTCAAAGGAATTAAACCCTTGTACAAAACATGTTTTGTAAAGATCAAATCTTTATTTCCATCTGTTTTAAGTGTGCGCCTTGCGTGTTTCCCATGTTCTCCTTTCATCAGAGTTATTATGGAAGAGCGGGGAGGAGCTCGTCAGGGATTCTGTCCTGGATTCAGCTCAACATGACGTTTGACCTGCTGGCCTACATCAAAGAGGGTGAGCAGGAGTGGGAATGAGTGTGTGTGTGTGTCTGTGGGTGTGTGTCTGTGAGTGTATGTGTGTGTTTCTGTGTGTCAGTTTGTATATATGTGTGTGTGTGTTTGTGTGTGTGTGTGTGTGTGTGTGTGTGTGTGTGTGTGTGTGTGTGTGTGTGTGTGTGTGTGTGTGTGTGTGTGTGTGTGTAGAAGGGGCACAGTGACTCTCCTGTGCTCGTTAGGGGGTGAGAAGGAGACCTGTCTAATTGAGGCAGCTGTTTACACCGCACAGCTCTTCCTGCATTCTGTTTGATAACTACCAGAGAGAGAGACAGAGAGAAAGAAGGAGAGATGAAGGGAGAGAGAGAAAGAGGGAGAGAGGAAGGGATAGAGAGAGAGGGGCAGAGAGGAAGGGATAGAGAGAGTAGAGAGAGAGAGGCAGAGAGGAAGGGATAGAGAGAGAGAGAGAGGCAGAGAGGAAGGGACAGAGAGAGAGGCAGAGAGGAAGGGATAGAGAGAGTAGAGAGAGAGAGACAGAGAGGAGGGGATATAGAGAGAGGGGCAGAGAGGAAGGGATAGAGAGAGAGAGGCAGAGAGGAAGGGATAGAGAGAGTAGAGAGAGAGAGACAGAGAGGAGGGGATATAGAGAGAGGGGCAGAGAGGAAGGGATAGAGAGAGAGAGGCAGAGAGGAAGGGATGGAGAGAGAGAGAGGCAGAGAGGAAGGGATGGAGAGAGAGAGAGGCAGAGAGGAAGGGATAGAGAGAGAGAGGCAGAGAGGAAGGGATAGAGAGAGAGAGAGGCAGAGAGGAAGGGATAGAGAGAGAGGCAGAGAGGAAGGGATGGAGAGAGTAGAGAGAGAGAGGCAGAGAGGAAGGGATAGAGAGAGAGGCAGAGAGGAAGGGATAGAGAGAGGGGCAGAGAGGAAGGGATAGAGAGAAAGAGGGCAAAGTGCCAGCCAGCTAAACACAGCAGCATCGAGGGGCCGGCTGCACTGAGCCTCCCTGGGCTGCATGCGGCTGCAAAGGCCCCTGGGCTGCATGCGGCTGCAAAGGCCCCTGGGCTGCATGCGGCTGCACCAAAGGCCCCTGGGCTGCATGCCGCTGCAAAGGCCCTTGTCCCACAGCCTGAATGGCTTCTGTGCCACCATGTGCTTCTATTCACACAATACACAAGCACACACACACAAAAGAGGAAAAACACGGACACACACCAACCCCTTCTCACACCCACCCATTTTCACACACACCCATTTTCACACACACACACACACACACACTCACACATACAAATGCTCTCTCTCACACACACCCACCCACTCTCTCACACACACACACACACACACACACATGGCAGAACAAACAGAAACTCAACAAATAACATGGCAGAGCAACCACACAATATGGTGTTTTGCAACCACAAACTGCAACATGGAGGGCAGTGCTGTACAATATAGCACAGAATGCAGTGAGCACAAGGAGCCCAGTCTGCCAGTGCTCAGGGAATTGATGAGCATTGGGACAACACTACAGAATGGCTGACTCTCTGTGCATTTCCCTTAAACATAGCTACAGGTCATTTCCCTTAAACATAGCTACAGGTCATTTCCCTTAAACATAGCTACAGGTCATTTCCCTTAAACATAGCTACAGGTCATTTCCTTTAAACATAGCTACAGGTCATTTCCCTTAAACATAGCTACAGGTCATTTCCCTTAAACATAGCTACAGGTCATTTCCCTTAAACATAGCTACAGGTCATTTCCCTTAAACATAGCTACAGGTAATTTCCCTTAAACATAGCTACAGGTCATTTCCCTTAAACATAGCTACAGGTCATTTCCCTTAAACATAGCTACAGGTCATTTCCCTTAAACATAGCTACAGGTCATTTCCCTTAAACATAGCTACAGGTCATTTCCCTTAAACATAGCTACAGGTCATTTCCCTTAAACATAGCTACAGGTCATTTCCCTTAAACATAGCTACAGGTCATTTCCCTTAAACATAGCTACAGGTCTGGACACAGCTATGAAACCAGGAGGCACAGAGCCACAATTCATGCAGATGAGAAGAGTCCAAAATGGCAGCCACAACACAGCCGTGTGTGCATGCAGAGGGGAGGAGGATAGAAAACACAGAGGGAATGAGAGGGCAATGAGGGGGAAGAAAGAAAGAAAGAAAGAAAGAAAGAAAGAAAGAAAGAAAGAAAGAAAGAAAGAAAGAAAGAAAGAAAGAAAGAAAGAAAGAAAGAAAGAAAGAAAGAAAGAGTTTTTACATCACTTAGGTACAGTGTAACAAAGTGTATAACAATATGTAACATACTGTATGTACTTACACTGTAACATAGGTTAGGGTTAGTGTTAGTATGCACAGTGTAAGTATATTATAGGGTTAGGGTTAGTGTTAGTATGCACAGTGTAAGTATATTATAGGGTTAGGGTTAGTGTTAGTATGCACAGTGTAAGTATATTATAGGGTTAGGGTTAGTGTTAGTATGCACAGTGTAAGTATATTATATTACATGTAGTTACATAGGTTAGGGTTAGTGTTAGTATGCACAGTGTAAGTATATTATATTACATGTAGTTACATAGGTTAGGGTTAGTGTTAGTATGCGCAGTGTAAGTATATGATATTACATGTAGTTACGTAGGTTAGGGTTAGTGTTAGTATGCGCAGTGTAAGTATATGATATTACATGTAGTTACGTAGGTTAGGGTTAGTGTTAGTATGCACAGTGTAAGTATATTATATTACATGTAGTTACGTAGGTTAGGGTTAGTGTTAGTATGCACAGTGTAAGTATATTATATTACATGTAGTTACATGTAGATACACTAAAAAGGAACCCTAAAATTAAATTAACTAAAGAAAGAAGGAAAGAAAGAGAGAATACTGAGTAAATAAAAAAGAAGAGTAGTAGAAAAGCAAAAGAAGATTGTGCACACTGAAAGACTCACATTTTATTTGTTCTTTCTTCTATTTGACCTTCTGTACATTTTATACCCTGTATCATTCCTTCATAGTCTGTACACGTTCACTAATGCCAATAGATTCCAAGGCAAACCAAGCCCAGGAACAATGACTAAAAGTGAACAACCTTTCTATTGAAATATCATCAACAGTAAGGAGATTAAAAGAATAGGCAGTAATTTGTGGGATTACTGCTGTTGTCATTGTTTCTCCCATTTGAGCTAATTATTCTGCACAGGTGTAGCAGGGGATAAGCAGGTTTAGATGAGAGGGGACGCAGACAGAGATGCTGTAGACACACACATGAGGGAGGAAAGACAACAGGAGGAAAAACACATACAACACAAGAAGAGGACGAAGAAGAAGAAGCAGCAGAAGAAGAGGAAGAGGAAGAAGAGGAAGAGGAAAGGGATGATGACGACTGGTGAGAGCTCCTACCCTCTCGCTCAGCTCGGAAGACGAAGGTGCGCAGGCACGTCACGACCTCCAGCCGGTTATCACCCAGCGCTCGCACCTGCTTCACAGACGACAACGGGACCAGGCCTTTAGAGTACATCTCCTGAGAAAGAGAGAGAGAGACAGAGAGAGAGAGAGAGAGGAGGGAGAGAGAGAGAGAGAGACAGAGATAGAGAGAGAGAGAGAGACAGAGAGAGAGAGAAAGAGAGACAGAGATAAAGAGAGAGACAGAGAGAGACAGAGACAGAGAGAGAGAGAGAGAGAGAGAGAGACAGAGACAGACAGAGAAACACAGAGAGATTTAAAACACTTTTTAAACAAAGCAGTACTTCAGCACTTTCACAGTACTTTACCTTAAAATCATATAATACATTAATGAAACTCAAACACACGAACAGCCTATGGAATCCTCTAATACATTAATGACACTCAAACACATGAACAGCCTATGGAATCCTATAATACATTAATGAAACTCAGGCCAAACCCAAACCTCTGCACTGCAAGGCCCTTGTGGGCTGGGAGGCTTTCAAGTCACTACACACCTCCAAACACACAGACGCACACCAGTC
>CM050200.1:1596798-1604298 GCA_027475355.1 Coilia nasus
CTGTTTGCCTGAGTCTATGGGATTATACTGCAGCGGTACATTTGTATAGGGTAGTAATGGCACTGTTTGCCTGGGTCTATGGGATTATACTGCAGCGGTACATTTGTATAGGGTAGTAATGGCACTGTTTGCCTGGGTCTATGGGATTATACTGCAGCGGTACATTTGTATAGTGCCCTACAAGGGAAAAGCTTCAGCAAAAATACTTTAAATGGTTTTTAAGACAGTTTTAGCCTAAGGCTCCACTTTTTTAGTAGGTTTTACTTCTTTAATGCCCAAGCAGAGGGAAGACATCCCAATAGGCAGGCTAAAACCTCTACTCAATACTGTATTTCACTACAGTACTACGACAGGGAACTCTGCCAAGGCTTCAGTTTCCCTTGACCACAGTTTTAGCAACTGATCAGCAAACAGAAATTGAAGGCAGAAGCAATGGGTGAGAAGTGCAAAGTGGCCACCCAGTGCAAAAAGTGAATGTATGCCAACGTGTCCAGACAGCTTGCATGAAGTAAATGAGCCTAAATCAGTAAATGAGGCTGGTCTAGTAGGCTAACATCCTAAGTCTAAGCCTAGATGAGTAATTGAGGCTGGTCTAGTAGGCTAACCTCCTAAGTCTGAGCCTAGATAAGTAAATGAGGCTGGTCCACTAGGCTAACCTCCTAAGTCTGAGCATAGATGAGTAAATGAGGCTGGTCTAGTAGGCTAACCTCCTAAGTCTGAGCATAGATGAGTAAATGAGGCTGGTCCACTAGGCTAACCTCCTAAGTCTGAGCATAGATGAGTAAATGAGGCTGGTCTAGTAGGCTAACCTCCTAAGTCTGAGCCTAGATAAGTAAATGAGGCTGGTCTAGTAGGCTAACCTCCTAAGCCTGAGCCTGGATGAGTAAATGAGGCTGGTCTAGTAGGCTAACCTCCTTAGTCTGAGCATAGATGAGTAAATGAGGCTGGTCTAGTAGGCTAACCTCCTAAGCCTAGATGAGTAAATGAGGCTGGTCTAGTAGGCTAACCTCCTAAGTCTGAGCATAGATGAGTAAATGAGGCTGGTCTAGTAGGCTAACCTCCTAAGCCTAGATGAGTAAATGAGGCTGGTCTAGTAGGCTAACCTCCTAAGTCTGAGCCTAGATGAGTAAATGAGGCTGGTCTAGTAGGCTAACCTCCTAAGTCTGAGCCTAGATGAGTAAATGAGGCTGGTCTAGTAGGCTAACCTCCTAAGTCTTACCCCTGAGGCGACAGCTTGTCCAGCCAGCCGGTCTTGAGGGCAGCCCTGGGACCTCCGTAGAAGCAGGCGTAAGGGGAGATGTCCAAACTGCTCTCCACCGCAGGCTCGGTTCTAGGCGGCCCACACAGGACGTCCTGTGGTTCTGTGTAGATGTCATTCTCGTCCTCATCAGCAGGGGTGGCTGAGGTCACCGGCACCACCGCTGCAGCCGCCCCCCCCAGCCCCACCGATGCAGTCACCACCCCCACCCCCACCGATGCAGTCACCTCTGCAGGTTGCTGACCATGCGAGGACAGGTCAGCGAGGGACAGCGCTCTGGGGGACCTCTGCCCGCTCTGGTCGGCAGGCCGCAGGGGCTCCGTGTGGTGCTGGACGAGTGAGTAGTCGCCATATTCCGGCTCGTTGCAGTTGTTGTCATGACGGTCGTCAGCACCCTCCGACGCTGGCAGGGCGGGGTGGGAAGAGGCCAGCTGCGGTTTAGTGTCCTGTCCCTGCTCTTTCTGTTTTGATTGCTTTTTACTGAAGGAGAGAGAGAAAGACAGTGGGGGGGGGGGCAGAAAGAGAGAGAGAAAGAGAGAGAGAGAGAGAGAGAGAGAGAGAGAGAAAAAGAGAGAGAGAGAGAGAGAGAGAGAGAGAGAGAGAAAGAGAGAAGTTAAACCATTACAGGTTAAGTCTTACAAGTTAAACCATTGGAAATGTACCTGCTGTGACAGGTATTATAATAATAATATATAATATAATAATAATAATAATACACTACTTTGGCTATTTAAACTGGTATGCAGGTATATCATAACAAAAATAAAAAAACGTTTTTGTCGTACAAACCGGTATACCGCCAATCACTAATATACAACATAATGCATAGACAAACAGATATTGAGAGAGAACGAGAGAGAGAGAGAGAGAGAGAGAGAGAGAGAGAGAGAGAGAGAGAGAGAGAGATGTAATGTTGCAATGTTTTCTGAGGAGTTGCATAATGTGGCAGATGTGTATAAATGAGCAAAGGCAAACCAGACACTGAAGAACATAAATGGATGGACAGAGAGAAGGAACTTTTTCATTGAAATATCTTATTTTGCCACTTTTCTGACTGAACTGTGCTCAGCTCACTACAGCCAACCCAATGCGTGCAGGTCCAAATTAATTTCTGAGCCTGGGCTTTGACACCTTCCCTTATTATTCTGCAGGCAATTTTCAGCATTCACAGGACGTAGCAGCTGTCAAATTAGAAGCCCACTGAATGTGCAGCAGTCTGGCAGTGTGCATGGACCAGTTTCTGAATGAGGAGAATACTGTACAGGTCCTTCTTAGAAACTTCTTGTCTCTCATTTTACATAAGTCTAGCCCATATTTTATATAGCTTCGCATTTTACTTTTTTGCAGTAGAAACTTTGCTATTTCTTTCTTTTTTCGTCCTCTTTTTTATGAGTAAACTGAGGAAAGCAGAGCACAGAGCCAACTCCATAAAATGAAGGCAACATGCTTTATGCTTTTTTACATAGCAATGCCATGTACATTCACCATACTTGAAAAATAATGTGAATAAAGTTATTCAATAACTGCATGGGTAAAAAAACCCATGCAACACTTTGGCTTAATTTGCAGGTCATGAACTAGCATTATCTGACACCTCCTAGCCTAGGCTATCTGACTGATGTGCAAGTCTCAATGGATGTTTCCTGTGCAAAAGTGTGTGCAAGAGTTGCTAATATTAAGGACAACAGAAGCGGTTTACACTTCCTGGCTGGGTGTCTGCAACAGCATCAAAGTCCCCCTAAGAGCGAGCAGTGAGGCCTGTGGTTTTAACCGCAATGGAAACATCTTTGTTAAAGCCTTTCAGATGAGCGTTAACCCCCAGGCTTTGTGTCCATGTGGTACGTGTGTGTGTGTGAGAGTGTGCTTGTGTATGTGTGTATGTTGGTGTCTGTGTGTGTGTGTGTGTGTGTGTGTGTGTGTGTGTGTGTATGTGTGTGTGTGTGTGTGTGTGTGTGCGTGTGTGTGTGTGTGTGTGTGTGTGTGTGTGTGCGCGCGCGTGTTGGTGTGTGTGTGTGTGTGCGGCCGGCGTGTGCTTGTGGTTATGTACAAATTTCAGCACCACCAACCGCTTCCACCGATTCATATCAGCATCTGTGGCCAGGACCGAGGCAGAGATACGTTTTTATAAAAGCTTTGGGATTGAAGGCCTTGATAAACTTTATTAACATCAAGCAACAACACAATGTTAAGACACACATCAACCAACTTTTTTAACCGGTGAAAAGGGTATAAAAAAATGGGTTGGTCAAATGCAATACACTGCAGGGAGTACGTCCTCTTCTGAGGTTGACTATGAGAATCGCTAGAAAGCTGCTTATTGTCTGCAAAGACCAAGCAAATCCCATCGCCCCCATCTCTCTCCGAACGTCAAACGGCAGCACTGCTTGTGGGGGTAGGGTTAGGGTTAGGGTTAGTAACCCTAGTCTGCAAAGACCAAGCAAATCCCATCGCCCCCATCTCTCTCCGAACGTCAAACGGCAGCACTGCTTGTGGGGGTAGGGTTAGGGTTAGGGTTAGGGTTAGTAACCCTAGTCTGCAAAGACCAAGCAAATCCCATCGCCCCCATCTCTCTCTCCGAACGTCAAGCGGCAGCACTGCGTGTGGGGGTAAGGGTAGCATCGGAGAACACTCCCACTACATTTTCTGACGTCATTAAGAAATGAACTAACCAATATTTAAGAAAATATCTCAGCGTCCAATATGTACATTATTAGGAACACAAGTTGATCGAATTATATTAAAGGTGTACTTCCATCATGTTTTCATTAATTTTGCGGTGTTCTCTAGTATTAATAATTGCCCTGCACCCTGTGCGCTGGTTTTGATGAAAACAATGTTCTAGTGCTTCTGTTTCAGGCTGTTTTAGTTTGGTGGAGGGGGTGGGGCCGGGAGAACGACACGATTTCACCAGAGGCATGACACGCTGCCTGCAGCTTCCTTTGCCCCACAGTCAACTTGATAGCAGAGTGGGGAAAAGTCAACTTGACAGCGCTAAAACTGCACACAGAATGTCTTCGGAGATACAGCCTTATGTGTTTGATCCTGAATCCGAAGAGGAAAGAGAGATGGCACAAGCACAATCGCTTCTTGACCGTTTGTCAATGAACGTTTCAGAATGGTAATATTTGCATGTGCAAGTGCCCGGCTAAATGCAGTTCAGTCATTTAACTAGCCTGCTAATCTTATGCGAGTCACAGGCAAACATCATTTAAAGCCCATTCGGTCAGTTTCTCTTATATGTATTTTCACGTCTGCGTCACGCCGAAGGCCCTTTTCGCATTGGGTCGTTTTTCCAGCCTATTGTCTTCTTTTGACTGATATAGAAAATGGGGGAAGAAAAACATTTTGATATGCAGCATGCATATGCAACTCGGGGTGACCTATCATATTTCAAAAGAGCAAGTACTAAACGGTTTCTCGTGGAAGTACACCTTTAAACCTTTATGTAATTTTAAAACCAAAACGTGCTCGGTAACAGAGATAAGTGGCGCTAAAAAAAATGTAGTGGACATGTAACTCCATGTCTGTTATTTTACCGTAGTTTCTTCTGCTTCAGCTTCTCCTTGATCTCCATCACCACCTGCTCCTTGTCACCTCCACCCTTGGGCAAGGAACAGGAGATAACAACAGATTAGACTTACAAAGACAAAAGAATTAGCCCCAAAATTCAGATGTACCCTAGTGTTAGCAAATAAAATTTCTATCCTGGGTACAGTCCAGCAGCGACCCACTGAAGCTCATTAGCTATTCTCCCAAATCTGGTCAGACCAATCACATTGCTCTATCCTTGTAGGGTGTCGCTGGGCAGGCTTAACACCATGACGACAAGGATGCAACGGTGCACTGGTATAGTGCTATGGTAAACAGGGGTGTTGCTCTGATTGGTCATAGCACTACCTTATGATGATGTCACCCCTTGAATTGCACCTGGCCTATCGAGTGTGGCCAGAGTATACAATTTCATGTGCGCTGGCTTGTCAGGCTACAAAATAATAATAATAATAATAATAATAATAATAATAATAATAATAATAATAATAATAATAATAATAATAATAATAATAATAATAATAATAATAATAATAATAATAATAATAATAACAACAACAACAACAACAACAACAACAACAACAACAATAATAATAATAATAATAATAATAATAATAATAATAATAATAATAATAACAACAACAACAACAATAATAATAATAATAATAATAATAATAATAATAATAATAATAATAATAACAATGATAACAATAATAACAATAATAATAATAATAATAATAATAATAATAATGTGGGAGAGTTTTACAGTAAAAGAGAGAGAGGCAGGCACAGCGGAGCAAAAGGAAGGATAAGAGGAAGTGTCTTAGCCTTAGCTACAGGTGGTTTATTCACTTCTAAAGCTGCAGTGAGTGTCTCTGGTGTAAAACCCAGTTAGCTAACCACAAACAATGCAGGCAGGGCACAAACAACAGCTGCTGCTAAACATAGCACTCAGGCTGATCACATCCTGCATGAACATTTAAATGCATACCAAAACACATTAGCTTCAAAAGCACAGCTAAAGCTGCTAAACTATTGCACACTGTACCTACACATTTGTCAGACAAATGGCTTTGGTAACATTTTGTATAAGAGTTATCCAGTCATGCTTTGCAAACAAAACAAAGGGTGAAACTGCATTCAGCACCCTAGCTGGAGTGGCTATTATGAAGTGAGTTGCTTACTGTTGTGCTTCCTGGGTTGTTGTAGAGATAGACCTCACCATAGGGTGTGATGACTGATTCTTTCCTTTCCAGAGTACCTAAATCACACACACACACACACAGTGTGATCATCCACTGATTATGATGTATTTACATAATCTGATGAGAGAAATTATGAAAAAGCCCATTTGTAAGTCTTTGGAGGAGAGCAGAGGACAGAGAGAGACAGCGGGGGGAAGAGATGAGGAGACAACAGGGAAGGGACAGCACCACAAGAGCAACAGAGAAGTCCAGAGGACAGGCCACACACACACTGACACACACACACACACTGACACACACACACACACTGACACACACACACTGACACACACACAATATGTTTCTTAGCGGACCCCAGTGCCCTTGCATGGGCGATCTGTTGTCACGGAGACAAATGAGCTTCACACGACACGAGAAACAGCACGGGCCAGCAGCCACTCTATCATGTAGCCGCGAGACAGCCCTACGCACACACACACACACACACCGTCGCACAGACACAGACACACACACACACACACCAGCTAGACATAGACACACACACACACATCAGCTAAACACATATACACACACACTCACACACAAGCTAGACACACACCGACACACACACACAGTGACACACAGCAGCTAGACACACACACAGCAGCTAGACAAGGCCCCCACAGGCTAAGGAGGGGAGCAAAGTTGGCCCATTTTATTACTGGGGGAGGGCTTGGTGGCAGACTGCAGCATATATAGCCATATCACAGTGGCACTCAGTGGCCCCGGACTCATTTAGGCAGTGTGTCGTCATTCATCATTATCTAAGCCTGACCTTCACACCACATCCCTTCCTTCTATCTTTCTCTTTCTCACACACACACTAGGGGTGGCACGGTCCTGGGAAAAAAACCGAACCGAACAATACGCCTGTTGCGGTGCAATACGCGTGTAGACCGCGGTTCGCAAAAAAAAAAAAAAAGCCGAATGCCCGTATGAAACCACGTGGTTCTCTTTCGCGCGAAAGAATTGAAGTGACAGCGGAGTGTGAATGACAAGTGCAAATATGGCAAGTGACAGTGGAGAAGGCATGTCGTACATTGAGGATGCCCCCGCATCATTCAAATCAGGTGTGTGGGAACATTTTGGTTTCCCCATTACATACAATGACGCCGGAAAAAAATTGATTTAGAACTCATGTAGGCTGATAATTGTCAAAGCCTTTATTCACTCCCGTACAAGAAAAGCGAACGCGTTTTAACCCCTTCCATAAATAGCTCGAGTGGCCGACAGCAGACTAGCGATTGATGCTTTTCTTGTATTGAGAATACACCGAAGAAGAAATCTTCAGCAAAATCTTGCTTCTTCCTATTAAGAACATAAAAGCTAAACAATTATACCTACAACATGTTTGACTGGACAGCGTGACAACTTCACAGGTATTTCAGTTTCTGTGTTTATGTAGGCTAGTCTGCCCTTGTAGTGCAGATCTGATATGATGCCAATATT
>CM050200.1:1609298-1621798 GCA_027475355.1 Coilia nasus
TATACATACAGTAACCCATTGGTGTGTATGTCTGTGTACACATTGAAACTCTGGGCCTATGCTTTACCAGTGATATTGGGGAGCGAAGGCCTGCACTGGAAGCTCAGGGACTGGCCTGTGCCGCAGCCTATAGGAGCGCGTGTTTCTGGGGCGCAGCGGGACCAATGGGGGCTCAGCGGTGGGACCCATCTCATAGATGTCGTTCTCCACCATAAGGAGGTCCTGCCCAGCCTCGTCCAATGAGGGCGGAGAGTCTGGCATGTGGGCGGGATTTAGGGATGGCTGAACATCCTCTGGCGGTGGCGGAGCGTCTGGCAAAGGGGCGGGGCTATGGGAAGACAGGCAGCCAGCTAGAGAGGGTGGAGCGGAGTGTGGCGAATGAGGAGTGGTGACTGTGGGGGAAGGGGAGGAGCAAGGCGCGGCCTTGTCTGAGACGTTCTCCAAGTCAGAGGACAGCGAGTGGGAGGAGACGGAGAGCGAATCGCTGCTGCTGCTGCAGGCGGAGGCGGAGCCAGAGGCGGAGCTAGAGGCGGAGCCAGGGGAGGCTGGGCGTCTCCGTGGTCGCCGCGGTACCCGGGGTAAGGTCAGGAAGCAGGCTGCAGCAGAGCCGGAGGAGGCACCAATGGGAGCCCTTGGCTCTCTGTACGCATCATCAACACGCGCCGCTGACCTGGCCGGGAGCGTCATGGTGCTTCCTGGTGCCATCGTCGCCGCCCCCGCCCGCACCCCGCCCATCGTGGAGGCCGGGGAGTGCGCGCAGGAGGCGCCCTGCTTGTGGTCCTTCAGGAAGACATTGCGCGGCCTGGGCAGAGGCTTCCTCCTGGCGGGCGGGCACGAGGGCCTCTCCCCATCCCCTGGCACCTCGCCTGGCTCTGCTCCTCCTCCCGTCTCCCTCTCCCTCTCCCTCTCCTCCCCCACAGGCATATCCAGCCCCAGGGCCTCCAAGCTGCGCAGCATGCGGCGCCGGTGCCCCGTGGGGAAGTCGGCCACCTCCTGGAGCCTCTCCGCCGTCAGGCCCCGCAGGTCCCCCAGGCTCTGGAAGCCCGCCTGGGCGAAGAGGGGCCCGTATTGCGGCAGGTGCAGGCTCCCCAGCCACTCTGTGAGGTCCTCAGCAGGCACCGAGGGGGCTGGCAATGCTGAGGAGCCTCCACTGGAACCCATTCTATCTGGATCCATCGCTGTCTCTCTCTCTCTCTCTCTCTCTCTCTCTCTCCCTCTCCCTCTCTCTCCTTCTCTTCCTCAGGCAAGAGGAGAGACACTGCACTGAGCGTGCCTCTTCCGCAGCATGTAGAGTGGACTGATGGAGTTTGCCTGAGGACACAATTTAAAAAAGGTTAAAGAAAGTCTGTTTCACATCCACAAACAGAGGCATAGTTGGCTTTCAGAGTGCATGGAAATATGTGACTGTGGTATGGGGGAGGGGCAGTTGTGTCAGCAGAGGCCAAAAGCCCAGGGGCATGACAAAATAAAGCGGCTCGGTGTCAGGAATTATCAGTATGTCAAGCGCTACAGTGGGAGGGTTACAGGGCTACAGCCTAGTAGGGGTTTTTAGAGAGAGGACTGTTTTTTACTGTGGGAAGATGTCCTTTTGGTTTTAACTTGAGGTTTACAGTGGAACAGGAAAACAAATGATGTGGACTTTCCACTAGCACAATACCACCACAACACACAGTCACACCTCAGACCTAAACTTTGCATAGACATTTCATGGAAAAACATGCTGGTTTCAGTATGAAGCATACAAAGGTAAGCACATCTGGCCAAAGCTTATGCTCCAGAATCCTTGAATGGTGCCTATCAGTTCTTTTTTTTGTGCACAAATGTCACAATAAAGTGTGCGGTTAGAATGCACAACTTCTGCAATGAAGCACGCCATAAACCACCCTGCCTCTGCTGGTTCCGTTACGCTCCTCTCACACTGAAGCAGGAACAGCCAAAGCCAAAGGCCAATCTGAGCATCTTGTCACTCTTTAATGTCAAAGCAGAAGATTATATTTCTGGATGACTTCCTTATTTGTTTGCTTTAATAAATTCTACTATCAGAACTGTGCAAGAAGCCAGTGCAGAGACTAATGGAAATTATATTACAAGTAAATCACAAACACAGTAGAAACCACAAGCCTTACATGTCATAACTATAAATACTCAATACTCTGCTGTTCGATGGTTAACCCAACGAACAATTTCCACTGAACATCAATGCTTTATTCGCCTGAGGTGCTACTGTAATAGTAAAATATAAGTCATTTGCACACTATTGTCACTTTCAGAAAGGAACTGATAATTACACCGGTCACCTATGCTAAAAGCTGCCATATTAACAGCAGTGTGCACACTACTGTGCTGCAGTTGCTAGAATGGACACAACCCAAGCTAACTATAGCTAGGCAGAAGACCACACAAACCGGGTCTGACACCTGCCTGAACTCCTGTATCAGTCTGCTGGTTTCACTTCCTGCCACTGACAGTATCTATTAGTGACAGCTTTGCAGCCGGTAAGACAATGAGAAACCGTACTTGATAACAAGACCAAAAGAGCAGTAAGTAAAATATAAGTTTTACAGAATGAAGAATCATTTTCTACTGTCTTTGCCACATTAGTGTAAGTCCATACTATTTCAGTCCCTGAATGGAAATTCATCATGCACAAAATGTCAAGAACAATAGCAGCCAAAAACACATGCTGAGCTAAAGTTACCCTAACATGGTCAGGGGGTTGGGAGGCCTGAGATGGTGAGACCAGCGGCTCCACATAGTTTACCTGACCAATCCCACTACCCCGTAGTTTATCTGACCAGTCCCACTGCCCCCGTAGTTTACCTGACCAATCCCACTGCCCCCGTAGTTTATCTGACCAATCCCACTGCCCCCGTAGTTTATCTGACCAATCCCACTGCCCCCGTAGTTTATCTGACCAGTCCCACTGCCCCCGTAGTTTATCTGACCAGTCCCACTGCCCCCGTAGTTTATCTGACCAGTCCCACTGCCCCCGTAGTTTATCTGACCAGTCCCACTGCCCCCGTAGTTTATCTGACCAGTCCCACTGCCCCGTAGTTTATCTGACCAGTCCCACTGCCCCCGTAGTTTATCTGACCAGTCCCACTGCCCCCGTTTCTCTCCCCATCACCTGTCCCTGTGGCCTGCAAAATAGTCATCTGTAAAGGAGATTGTGTGCCGAGCATACGCATACACACACACACACACACACACACACAACCTTTTTCCTCTGAATAAGGCACTGGTACCAATCTCTCCATGTCACTTCTGATCAAATCCAATGTGGTTACGTTGTTCGACACAGTGTGCAAATGAGGGACCTAAAAAATACAATCTCTCTATGCTGCACAAACACAAACACACAGACACACACACAGACACACACACACATACACAGAGACACACACAGACACATCTCAGCCTGCCTCTAGCAATGGTCTTTCTGACTGACTAGGGGTTTACACAAACACAGACACACACAGACACAGACAGGCACACACACACACACACACACACACACACACACACCTCAGCCTGCCTCTAGCAATGGTCTTTCCTTCTGACTGACCAGGGGTTAGACAAACATACAGACACACACCAAAGAGATAGGTGCACACACACACACACACACACACACACCAAAGAGATAGGTGCACTGGAGGTTAAAAGGCAGCACAAGGACAAAGAAAGAGAGAAAAAGGGAAAAAGAGAGAGAGAAAGACAAAGAGAGAGAGAGAGTCACAGAGACAGAGAGAGAGAGAGAGAGAGAGAGTGAGAGAGAGAGAGAGAGAGACAAACCGAGAGAGAGAGAGAGAGAGAGAGAGAGAGAAAAGACAGAGTGAGAGCGAGAGAGAGACAAACCAAGAGAGAGAGAGAGAGAGAGAGAGAGAGAGAGAGAGAGAGAGAGCGAGATAGAAAAGACAGAGTGAGAGAGAGAGGGGCATACAGGATCAATATTCAGGCCACTCCACAGGGCCTGGCGCTGGCTGTGGCTGGCGTGGCCACTTAGCGGTCATTAGTTGGATGCCAGTGAGGGGAGGCAGCCAAGGCAGCCTGGCAAGCGGTCCACATGGGGATGTTTTCGCTCAGGTAGGCGACCGCCCTCCCCTCCACAGCCCCGGCTCCCTGGCCCTGTCCCCCTGCCAAGGGTTGCCGCAACTCAGGCAAAGCAGCCAAAATGTCTGTCACCCCTGTGAACAACATACAGAGAAACTCCTCCCAGTCCCCATGGTGCATGGGCTAACTTTATGAACAGAGCTTTAGGTATGCATGGTATGCATAGCAAAAGGTATCATTCAAAAAGGTATGCATGCACTATACATACAGTATCTTCAACATCAGGGATTAGCAATCACTAGTTAACTAAGCTAACACTAGTTACGTTTACATGGACACGTTTAATCCGATTTGAACTACTCAATTGGAATGGAAATGCACATATAAACACCTGGATCTGAATAAAACTGTCTGATCTGATGAAAATTTTAATCGGATTGGAAGGGGTGGTGTAGTCATCATGTATACACTTATTACCTGGTCCCTGGGAGGGGATAGACCAGGTATTGCAATGATCCTGTCTGTCTGTCTGTCCGCCCGTATTGCAATAACCCTGTACGTCCACATGGGGGACCAGGTTGCCATCTCTGATTGCACTTGTTCCAATTGTTTATGGAGAGGTTCTATGAAGTGTTCAGGTCCGACTAGCAATAAGGCACCCATCCTTCCTTAACCTGCTACCAGTGGCTATTTGTATGTATTGTATCATTTTTGTAACTGTCATGTAAATGCTACATTCGGATCAGACAATCGGATTCGATCTATTCCGATCAGAAAAAACACTGTCCATGTAAACTTAGGTACTGTTTTGTAGTTTTAAAAGGTATGTGAATGGTACAGCAATGCCCAGTCACACAAGAGCATTCAGAGACTTCCTCATAAACTTGCTCCATTTTACATCTTACTTTAACATTTAAGAAATATTGCCAACAATGACAACTAGGATAGCGATGGTTACTGTCTGTCCAGATGTGTGATGTAAAGTGTCTTTCTGCCGTTGCCAACTTCCAGAACAAATGCACAGCTAGATAAATCATACCCCTTTTCGTCTTGATAACATATTTATGACAAATTATTTTTTTTTTTTAAGCCCATAAATTATAAGATAATTAAAATATCAGTGTTGTTTCAGCTGAAATTTGTAAGAGAAGATGGATTTCCACTTGCAAACTCTTACATCCACAATGCGTGCTGCTTTCACATACACACATGACAGGGCTGAGGTGTGTGTGTTTTTATTCGACATCAGTCTAATAAAAACACACACACACACACACACAAACACAAGAGCACAACACCAAAGGTAATGCACACACAGAATATAAATAGGTAGTGTAGTGACACACAGTTACGTCAAAATAAGTTAGGCACGCACCGTGGTGTGTGGGGTGACCATAAATGTTTTCCATTACGCTCTGTCCCTACATTGGAAGTGAAACTAGTCAGAAAAAACCATAGCAAATTGAATGTACATACAGTACAATACAGTACACTGAATAACATCTAAAAAGCTTTCTGACTGTGAAAAACGTGTTTCCTCAGTTTAGCCTTGTACAGTAATACCTTGAGATACGAGTTTAATCCGTTCGCAAACCAAGCTCGTATGTCAAAACATTTTCAGTGTAATTACACTAACACGGACAACAAACGAGACACGTCTTTACTGTACGGACAACACGCGAGAAAGACCAAGAAGCTGGCTGTACTGATGCTTTACCTGTGCGCCAACTAGCGGCAGCTTCCCGAAGCACGAATCCTATCTCGCATAGTCAAAAAAGTTGCCTAAGCTCCCTCTCGTATCTCAAAACATTCGTATGCTGAGCTACTCGTACCTCAAGGCATCACTGTATATTTGTGGCTCTAAGGCAACCATCTCTTCAGTATGACCGGTCCACTTCGCCATGGCTACAGCAGCATCCCTATTAGCCTACAGGTTGCATAGGGACTACTGATCACCATAGCTACTACTGACGGCTACTGTTGGGTTGTTCCACTTGGCCATGGCTACAGCAGCATCCCTATTAGCCTACAGGTTGCATAGGGACTACTGATCACCATAGCTACTACTGACGGCTACTGTTGGGTTGTTCCACTTGGCCATGGCTACAGCAGCATCCCTATTAGCCTACAGGTGCATAGGGACTACTGATCACCATAGCTACTACTGACGGCTACTGTTGGGTTGTTCCACTTCGCCATGGCTACAGCAGCATCCCTATTAGCCTACAGGTTGCATAGGGACTACTGATCACCATAGCTACTACTGACGGCTACGGTTGGGTTGTTTTATCATCATCCAGCTGTGTGAGGTAAAACTGAAGGTGAATTCCCCGACGTCAGAAAGGGTCAGCTTCCCAGGCCACTACAGCCAGAGATGCACCTCTCTGAGACAGTTTCATTTCAGATTTCATTAAGCCAACAATGCTTTTCGCTGTGCATTCATCAGGCTCGCTCGTCTACGTATCTACTTAATCTCTATCTACTTAAATATATTAATTTAGGGTCACTCCATCATCTAAGTCTAGTAATAGACTTATTGCAGTTAGATTTTCAGTAAACAAGCATTTGCCACATTTGACACACACACACACACACACACACACACACACACACACACACACACACACACACACACACACAGACACACAGACGGACAGGCTCATTGCAATACCTGGTCAATCCCTCCAGGCACCAAGAAATAATGCCAAAGGATGACGCAAGTGCAGTTTTAATTATCTGAACTGACCAATCACTGCCAGTCAACATGAACATTAAGTCATCAGTAAAAAAATCATTGGAGTTCCAATGATTACTTGCAATGTTTGTGATTGATAGCCGTGGCTAGCCTATCAACAGCAAGTTAAAATGAGATTTGTGGCAGGCTGGTCTTAGCAGTATAATCAGGGTAAAGTGGAAACAAGGACGTTTGTGATTGGCTGGTCTTAGCAGTATAATCAGGGTAAAGTGGAAACAAGGACGTTTGTGATTGGCTGAGCTGTACTTGCAGGTCAAGCATGGGAAACTTTAACACTATCATCACATCGTCATCTTTTAAGATATTAACATGTTCACAACTTTAACACTATCATCACATCGTCATCTTTTAAGATATTAACATGTTCACATGTGGAAAACAGATGTGATAGCCAAGAGGGGTGCTGTAAAATTTGCAGAAGTCCTCAGTGGAAAGTGGTTTCACACCACACTTTCCAGAAGCTGCAGCTGAGGCCACAAGTTCACGCCAAATGTTCCTGTTTATCTAAAATGGCTCAGATCATATACCACTGACACACAATATGCAGAAGTGAAATATACAAAATAACTCTTCAGGGGAAGAATTAGCTCTACTCCAGACTGCTGTCATGCACTAGGGTGTGTGTGTGTGTGTGTGTGTGTGTGTGTGTGTGTGTGTGTGTGTGTGTGTGTGTGTGTGTGCGCGCACATGAGCACACATGTCATGTCACACCTCGTAGAGGGATTATTCATCAATTTGCAAGGTCCAATGCCCTTCCAACCCAGAGGGTAACTTATGACAGGCTTGACGTTAAGCCTTAAGGGTGCAGCTTTTTAAACATGCAATAACAACGTGCATCCTGCAAAAATCCACATTATACTCTAAAATACCCAACATTCTTTAGAGCTTTCATCCTACCAACATGCCTGCCGCACGCGTGTGATGGAACAACCCCCTGAAGGGACTGAAAATGCTGCGCATTTTATTCTGCCAGTAAACCCCTCACAAAGATGACTAGAAGGAGATCAGACGTCACATATTAGCTGGAACGGAAGCAGGGCCGTAGCCAAAAGTCATAAAATGGGTGGACGCAGAAAAGAAATCAGGTGGGCCTAGCCCAAAACATACAGGTTATTTGTCTTACTAAAACAGTCCAGAGAACCGACAGAGCACAGGCCCACCCCAGCCCAGCCCAGCTATGGTCAGAAGGATGACTACTCCTCTACGCTTTTCATGTCAGTAAGGTCAAACAAACACGGCTTGCAGGATTTCCCTCTGTCTACTACATGTTTCCCTGAGAATCCACAAGTGTTGACTGGCGTGCTGCCCGCTTAGGCACTGCTGGAGGAAGGAGTGTGTGGCACTGGAGTGGAAAGGATGACTGTAGGAGGGGGGAGGAGCCTCTGCAGGGGTCACCTGATCACCTGATCAACTGGACCGGGCTCGCAGGAAGCTCACCCTCTTAAATTTCAATCGGGTCAATAAAGTGTCTGTCTGTCTGTCTGTCTGTCTGTCTGTCTGTCTGTCTGTCTGTCTGTCTGTCTGTCTGAACCTGTCTAACAGGTTGAAGCTACCGACATACCGACCTAACGACCGGCACACCTATCCACCTACCTGACTAGACAGCCCTTTGGGCTGAAGTGTATAAAGTGACTTTGGGGAGCTGAAGTTGTCTGGGAGTGCAAAGACTGCACCCTGTGGGTGCACGGCCTGACGCAAGGACCAATGGCCTTCTATGAGGGTGTCGTGCATATCGGCATGACACAAGGACCAATGGCCTTCTAGGGTGTCACGCATCACGGCATGACGCAAGGACCAATGGCCTTCTATGAGGGTGTCACGCATAACGACAACGGTTTCAAGGGAAGTCAGAGCCAAAAGCACTCAGGCACTCTCGAGGCAGTACACACGAGAGAAAACACATACACACCCACACACTATCACACAAAAAAACACACAAACATACACAAACATGCACACACACACACACACACAAAAACATGCACTTGCATGCACCGCTTCTTATCTCAAATGCAATCAAATACCGCATTTGCACATGGAGTGATGTACCAGAGTATATTAGTGTGTGCGTGTGTGTGTGTGTGTGTTATTATCTCAGGTAGGACGGCGCCCTTCCTTGTAAGTGAGTCACACACACTTGGCATTACTCAACAGCAGATTTGCCTGAGCAAAGTCCAACCTTGCGCTTGCCGCCACTGTTTACGTCTGACAAACGTCACTTTGCAAAGGGCTCACTGAAGCGCACCAAAAACTCAGATTTTGTGAGACAATGGTACTGAAGGAAATGTGAGGAAGCTGGCCTTGCCTTGTTAAAGAGGTTGATTCATTCACAGTATATCAGTTACAGTTGTTGAGTTACTATAAAACAGTAACTGCATTTGAGTTCAACTGGTAATACATGTGGACACAATACAGGCTTTTAGTTTTTTTCCAGATACATTTTAAAACTACCTCAGTCTGTTGACTGGGTCGCTATTGCGTTAACATCATGATGCTGTAATCCACCCTATTGTGTCAAGATTCTTTCTACTGCGTAGAACTGCTGTATGGCGTAAACATTTCTGTGAGAGGCTGAAAATGACAAGCATGTGGTTGCCCACAGCATGTTTGCCAAGTTTATGACCGCTGTGTGCTTGCTGTGTTCATTTCTTTTTGTTTGTTTGTGTGAGACAATTATGCTTTTTTTTACCTAAACAACACTCCCAGTTTGTGTCTACTGCGGCTAACAACCACCCTTCTCAACACTAATCTTAATCATTCAGGCAGAACGTACCGTTGGTAGTTTGTGGTTTGACAGTTTCTGTGCCTACCTACTTTTGGGTTCCAAAGACGCAGCATGACGCGATACAAATACAAAGTATTTAATAGACACTGCGTACACTGTTAACGGAAATACTCGTCAATGTAGCAGAAAACCTCGTTAAAGTCAGAGATTTTTGACTGACAGACTCGAGTTTGAGCTTTCACGGCTGACAGGCAATCATCACTTGACTCACAACAACGATACTCATAAAACACATTCCGTACCACGTTGATCATTTTTAACCAACGGTTAGGAGACGGTCTCTGCTTTAGAATCAAAATGAAATCTTACCTCAAACACTGTAGAAAACAAAACGTTGCTTGTCATGCCATTGACGGTCTACCCGTGCTGGTTGCTTCTGTTAACTTTTTTTCAGACCTAGCACTTCCACTGGACGCACACTACTCGCGGTTTGGTGCTAGAGTTTCGCTTTTCCTGTTCAGGAGTAAAATTATGGTAAACCTTTTCAGCGTTATAGGCGTGTACAGAAATTAGTAAAGTAGATGCACTGGCAGTTTTTATATATAAACTATATTCACAATTCAAATTTGTTTTTGTTTTTTTCAGGTAGTGCCTTTGATTAGAACACGTAAAGATGCAGCTGTAGGCCTATATCTTACAACAGGCTATGCATTCGTGTGTATTTATATGAGAAATACGTGATTTACTTTATGCTCGTAGTACACCTGTTTGTTTTAATTCACAGGAAATAGCAAATGAAATGGCTTCAGGTGTGTGTACAATTGAAACGTCTTTCCATATTACACCTTCCACGCCCATTCCTTCTGCTTCATGCCACATGAATAACTCATCTCTGCGGGAAACGTCTGCCCATCTGATCAGTTTCCTAAAGATTTAATTCGTGTTTGTGAACATAGCTTGTGAAGTTCGTGTTGGATACTGCAGCAACTTTCTTTCACACAGCATTCTGACCTGTCAAGTTTTTCCCATTTTCTTTTAACTTCGAAAAGGGCGTTTTTGCCCATTGCTTAAACACATTTAGCAAAACTTGGCTCGCTGTGCCAAAACTCTACACACAAGCACATAGGACACAACACTTGGAAATAAACCATTCACATCTATGTCAAATAGAAACTCTGTAATCAAAACCTAACAATCCTTTGTCAAAATGTCACTCTGATGACAAAATTGCACACACTTGCATCTTATAAAAACACTGTCACATCAGCAGCAACATACTCGTCTACTTTATATAAAACACTGTTTTTTGCATTTTGAATAGATGTGTTTTGCCAATTATACATTTGTATTTCATTTTTGAACGAAGTGTCTTATGTATGAAATAGTGTGTAGTGTGCAGGAGCAAGTGTGTTGCAAAAAGGAGCAAGTGTGTTGCAGAATTGCAACTAAAGTGAGCAGCGCTTTTGGTTAAGGTATGGTTACACTGTGTTTAAGGCATGGTAACACAACTTCACGTTATGTTACTTTGGTTTAAGCATATGTTTATTGCGTTCAAACAATGGGCAAAAACTGTAGTAATCTTACTATGCCCCGTGTTGCTTTGGTGTGGAGAGTAACAACAGGCGAAAGGGTGTGTGTCAAAATCTGAATGCGGTGCTCAGCGCTCTGGTCCGTGCAGGTTGCAGCTTGACGTAGGGCCTCCGGGCTATGCATTTCTGTAGAGAGGAATGCGGCACAGCGTTCGTGTGCAACACGGGCAGAGAGAGAGAGAGAGAGAGAGAGAGAGCGAGAGAGAGAGAGAGCGAGAGAGAGAGAGAGAGAGAGAGCGAGAGCGAGAGAGCGAGAGAGAGAGAGAGAGAGAGAGAGAGAGAGAGAGAGAGAGAGAGAGACATATATTGACGCCGACTCTATCACCTACTGCCCTACCGAATTGTTGGGCCTGCGGTCATTATGTGTGGTTCTTGTGCTCTTGATAGCGTACCTACGCCATGTCATAGGTTTCATTTTTGTTGCTCTAGCTTGTGATCCAGTCATGTCGAAACTGCAGGCTGACTGAACAGAATGGACAGATAGAAAAAAGTAATCTGGCACTGAGTCATTTACAATAAATGCAATACATCGTTTACTAAAACATAAACAAAATAAATAACATCATTTTGAAAGGTCTGTTTTACAATAAGATTTATTGTTGCAGTTATCTATGTCAGCCTCCCCAGTTGTAATAAATTGCTGAATAAAATCTGTCTTGTGTGTCAACTGTAAAAGAATGTCATTCTTTATTAATGTGTATCGTATGTCAGGGATTTTATATCACTTTTTATGACAAAACAGAAAAGCTGTGTAAGCACCTATTGTGTTTTATAATTATTAGGCCTTTGCTTTTGCTCTTCTACCAGTGAGTAGACTGCAGCACATGTCAACTCCTCACACCATGAGGTAAACAGTTTTGAAAGTTGGCACACACACTCGGTGCACTCCCTGGATTCTTTTCATCGTGTTTCAGGTCTGTGCCTGACTATCCAAACCCTCAAATAGTAGATCTGGGGTGAACACACTTACCCACATAGACTCACAATAAAGCCTCACCAAATAGACTCACAATAAAGACTCACCACATAGACTCACAATAAAGACTCACCACATACACTCAAAATAAAGCCTCACCAAATAGTAGATCTGGGGTAAACACACTTACCCCCTATAAAGTAGACTCACAATAAAGTCTCACCAAATAGACTCACAATAAAGACTCACCACATAGACTCACAATAAAGACTCACCAAATAGTAGATCTGGGGTAAACACACTTACCCACATAGACTCACAATAAAGCCTCACCAAATAGACTCACAATAAAGACTCACCACATAGACTCACAATAAAGACTCACCACATAGACTCACAATAAAGCCTCACCAAATAGTAGATCTGGGGTAAACACACTTACCCCCTATAAAGTAGACTCAC
>CM050200.1:1626798-1689298 GCA_027475355.1 Coilia nasus
GACCTGGGCAGACAGCTTCCCCAGGGCAGGAAGCCTCTGCTGGGGCATGGGGTCACAGCAGAGTCCCTGCTGACTGTGCTGGAGCTTTTCCAAAGGCTTGGGCATATGCACACCGAGAGGGCTCGAGCATGGAAGGATGCAGTGAGGGCAATAACACAGCTCTGCTCGCAGGAGCTACAGACAACAACAGGGAGTTCAGCATCAACAGGTAAGCAGCCATTAGTTGGTAGAAGCCAAAAGGCTATGCGTGGAGTAGCCCTGTGAGTTTTCTTTTAATATGGCGTAGTTTATTGGTATCAAGCACACTACGGCTTTGTCCAAAACGTCCACTCCTTCGCTAAATAGCGCACTATAGAAGTGTCAGTTGCATTGGCTGATTTGAATACATAATGCATTAGTGTAAACTAGTGAACATTTCAAAACACGTGTTTTTGTTCTATATAGCTTCTGTCTGTCCATAGTAATGGGCAAGGCAAGTTTGTTTGTATAGTGTATTTCATACGCAAAGGCAGTTCAATGTGCTTAATATTTGCCAGGAGAAAATAAAAACATGCATTTACAAACCAGGCTTGCAATGATTTAGATGCTGCAGAAGATGTGAAACTTGCCCCTGGCTTCTTATCTGAAACCATACAGAGAGTTCTGGAGGATATTCAGTGTATAGAGTCCAGATTAAGGGATATTGCACTGAGGCTTGGCACAGCAGTGAATACCCTGTCTGAGCAGATGTCTACATGCACTGCTGTGGGTAAACAAGGAGCGAATAAACAAGCATCTACAGGTAGACATTCTGTTACACATGATGCAGAGGACCAGCGTTCAGTGCCATATCAGGAGGAGAAATTAAAGTATAACCCACCAACATCATCAAACCACCATCTTGAACAAGCGGATCATGCAGACACACAAACCAAGCAGAGAGCTGAAACTGTCAGCGTCAAACAACAAGATAATGAGAGCCTTCGCAATGCATCACACCCTCATGACGGCCCTCCCTCTCCGTCGGTTGGGTGTGGCCTATCGAGGTCAGACGACGTGGACACCCAGCAGGAGTCGCGGGCCACATCAGGGCGCCCTTCTGAAAGCGAGCGACTGGGGGCGGCTGCAGAGAGACAGGAGAAAGAACCGATGGGCACGGAGGGAGTGATGGGAGCAAAGACTAAAACGAGAGATGAAGAGAGTGAAGAACAAAAGCAAGGAATGAGACATGGATGGGTCATGAAAGAGTAAGTTCAGAAAAAAAGATGACTGCAGACTGACCTACATGACATACTTACAAATTGCTAACTACTTTTTTGAACAAACCGTAAACTAAACAGCATTAGTTTTTTCCCTGTCTCTGATAACTAAACTATCATCTAATAACACATGGTTACCGTGACGACTGAAACACAAATATATCAAATTAGTAGTCATGCCTCTTCACTGAGGCCTTTGTTCTCTAATATCAATATTAAATAAACAATATGAATAAATAACAAATTATTATGATTATGATTATGATTATGATTATTATTATGATTATTATTATTATTATTATTATTATTATTATTATTATTATTATGCTTATTATTATGCTTATTATTGTTGTTGTTATTATTATTACTATTATGATTATTATTATTATTATTATTATTATTATTATGATACCAAGCTTATTTTCATAGCATATTTCATACACACGGGCAGTTTTGAGTACTTGCCAGCAATATTAAGAGGCAAAGTAATGACTGCTGCTTCCCAGTAATGCAGCCTTTCGTTCCAAGACTAACAGGGAAGCCTGAGACGCCTGCATCAGACACACCCCCCCTCTGTTACGTGGTGGCCCCTCGGGAGGTGGCAGAGGTCGTGACCTGTGACCTTGTAAACGGCCTGAGCTCGCTGATGGTGTCTGATCTGGAGGAGCTGGTCAGCAACGTCCTCCAGCTACGGCTGACACAGGACGCCAAGAGCTCCTTCCCCATCACCGTGGCAATCCCATTCCGCTCTCGCTACCGTGGCAACCACCGAGACATCTTGGTGAAGGTCGTGGACCAAGCATCGAGGGTCAGCTATGTCAACCCTGTCTCCACAGAAGGCAGCCATGGAGGTCAGAAGGTGGGTTACAAACAGCTTGACCGATCCTGGGCACTAGGTTGTTGAGAGGGGTCGTTATGATGCCCACTGTGTGCTAGAGCTGTAATCGGGCCTAAGCGTTAGGCCCGACGAGGCCCGAGCCTGATAGAATTCGCCTCGAGTCCGACCGGGGTCCGGAGCTTGACAGTTTTTCTAAAGCCCTAACCCATTTGTAGCCCGACATATTCAAATATGCGCATGTATACAGATCTTTTGCCTTTTGTCAAGAATGAGACATTTATACATTTTAACATCATTTATTATGACAAATGTGAAAAGTTGAAACAAACATGTAAGTTGGAACAAATAAATAACATAATTGCCAGAGGCTAGCCTCCTTTTCACCTCCGCAGCATCCATTTTCGGACAGGGAGATATGAAAAATTGAAAATGATACAGGGTTTGGGTGTGTGTGGCGTGTGTGTGTGCACGCGTATGTGTGTGTACATGTGTGTTATCCACAGGGCTCATATGCAGAGGTGCGTGTGTACACTCTGGGTGTGTTTGCCGTGGTGTCTTGCTTGAGGAAGGAGACCTACACCATCCCAAAGAGAGGCCTCTCCCTCAAACTGAGCATCGACTCCAGAATCTGCCTGGACTACCTGCCCGGGTCCTTCACGGCTCCAGTCATCGCTCAGGCTGTGGTACAACACTATTATTACATTACACTTAGCTCACACTCTTACCCAGAGTGACTTGCAGTTATGTACAGGCTTTCAGTTACAGTCCCTGGAGCAGTGTGGGGTCAGAAGCCTTCCTCAAGGGCATTTTAAGCATCCCGATCCGATAACCAACTACCTAACCACTAGACCACAGCTGCCCAATACTAGACATGTTGAATTATACTGGCCCACTGGATCCATTTTGAGACTTTAAAGCAATACTAAGTAGTTTTTGTCTCCGGTCGCCCCACAGGTTGAAAGCGTAATTGTCTCTCATAGAGAGCTACAGAGAGATGGTTCGCTCCTCCAAACTTACTTAGTACGGTTATAGCCCACGGAAGGTTGCAAACCGAAATCAGAAGTGCCTCTCACCCAGTAACAAGTTGATGAACCACTAAAACCATTTTGGAAACGTTATTTTAAGGTTACTACTCAGTGTTGCTTTAATCTAAATACAATAAATGATGAACAGACCAAGATCAAAGCATACAGTAGGAGTAGCCCACCCACTAGCCAATCAGGCCCACCCAATCAGGAGGCTCTATAGGATCATTTGACCGTTTTAGTATAACCTATGTGTTGTGATTGATTATGATTTATGTTATGATTTTTTTGGTCTACCTTTTTTTATGCTTTCTGGCTGCACCTCTGGATCAAAGTGTACTTTCTCCTATCTATGTATACCCCACCAAGACGCCAAAATCATAATCTCCTTACAACCTGTATCACTTTGAGATGCACAATTTTGAACACATTTTTCTACAATAGCCAAAACACCGGTCAACTAATGCACTCCCTTCAGCATATCTAAGCTAAATGGATGCAACGCTTCCTTCTGACAACCCTCACAGCTGCCCAGGAGAGGCTTGGATTGGGAACTGGCCAAAGTGTCATAATAAAAGTCTTTCACCTTTCAACTCTGTGTTTGTGTCCTTTTGTTTACTGTTCCAATGCGATCAGGTGCAGCCAGTGGACGCCGGTCTGCTGTCCACTCTGAAGTCCAACGAGGACATGTACCACCCGGTGCTGTCCACCAGCCCCCTCCTCTACCTCACCCACCCCAGCAGCCAGCCCCCCCGCAGGCCCATGGCCCTCACCCTGCCCTGCCCCCCCAACCCCGAGCGCAGGACACCCGGAGAGGATGGAGACCCCTCTCACCCCCGGCCATCCACTGCCGCAGCCGCCATCCAGGGCTCTCCCCTACAGCACAGAATCCGGTCAGAATACAGGCATCCAATCACAGTAGAACAGAGTGGAATTGCTGTATAGAGCTGCAGCAATTGATTCATTTGTTATTAATTTTAATTATTTTTCTGAAATGTTATAGTCTGAACAACTAAGTAATTAATCAGGGAAATGCAATGCAAATAATGAATGGCTTGTAACCCTACTGCCTTCATGTTTATGTATATATGTTGTGTGTGATGTGGAGTGTGTGTTTATGTGTATGTTTATGTACAGTATTTGTTCATAAACTTCTAGGGCTGTGAGTGCTTCCGTGAAGCCTTCTAGAGAACTGGCCAAGGAGCAGCTGGTTGTATTGGGCTGGAAGGAGGAGCAGTGGAATGTTCTAGATAATGTTTCTGTCAGGAACCTGCAGAACGGCCTGGTCTCCTTTGAACTGACAGAGCACTTTGAAAGGTGCACCTCACAGCAGAATCTACAAATGTCCAACAGAGTAAAATACACGCCAACACATCTGTCTGTCTGTCTGTCTGTCTGTCTGTCTGTCTGTCTGTAGACATCATTGTAATATCTTTTTTAAACTTTCACATAAATGCGCCACCTGATAAAGGAACAACAGCCTCTCACCCTACAGGCTGACCGTGTTCCGTCTGCAGTTCCCAGTGAGGTCCTCCTACCTGGTGGCCGTGGTGGAGGAGATTGAGGATTCTGTGCGCCGCGCCATGGTAACCATTGTGCTCCGGCGTCAGAGGCAGGACCCCCACAGTGTGGTGGTAGCAGCCCTGCCCAGCAGAGACCTGGACTGGGAGCTGGCCAAACTCCAGGGCCAGGCCTACTGCGGCCCACCCGACCCCTCCGGGGAGATCGCCATGACCGAGGGAGACCAGCTGCTGCTGAGCTTCAGTGGCAATATCACGGGTTTGCCCAAAGGAGATATTAGGTCAGGTAAGTACACTGAGCTGCATCTTGTATGAATTGTGCTATACAGGTAAAGATTAATATTACCGCTGCCAGTGGAGGTTATATAATGATCAGCATTTGTTTGCTTGTTTGTTAGGTAGCAACATAACTCAAAAAGTTATAGGTGGATTTTGATGACATTTTCAGGGTAGGTCAAAAACTTAAAAGATTTTGGTGGGGATCTGAGCTGCCCTGGAGGAGGTCTGAACTCTCTGAGTGCTTTTCTAGTTTATTTTTATTATTGAGTGTATGAGTGTTATTAGTGACCGAGTCATTAACAGTTTAGGGCTGATACAAATGCACTAATGTTAGTATTTTATATAACTGACTTATATTAGGTTTGCTCTGTGTTTACAACATATTATACATTGAGAGATAACGCTTCTTAAGAGTTTCTAAATGCAAAGCAAAAGACCTCAGTAGGGGCAGCATACATCTTCACTGGATGCTAAACAGTATGATACATTACATCACATTACACGTAGCAGACCCTTTTATCCAAAGCGACCTACATTAGAGGACATAGAACAAGCTACAGATATGCAGAGGAAAACAGAGTAACTAGAAGCGTAACACAGTTAGTGCAGGCAGGGAATGCACGATAGGGCAGTTTGCTGGCACTAGTCGTCATCGTGCTTGACCTCAGACAGTCCATTTTCAGACAGTCTTTCTCCTTAGGAAGGTGTTCGGCTGCAGTAGATGCATCCACTGCAACAGGGCAAAGGCTCAAAAAATGATCAGCACAGATAGACCAGATGTTAAAGCCATACATTTCTGTGAAAGTTGGGTTGGAAATCGGTCGGAAATCTACATGCAATATCAAAGCTTAATTTCATAAGGTCATGTTTGCCCAGTGCTAAATGGCCCTCATTTTTGGAAGATATGGCATCACAAAGATTAACTGGCTAAACCATTTCTTCTCTGCATAAAAAGTTGCGTGCTTGAAGAATGCTTCATTACAAAACCCTCACTCCGATTTAGCAAAAATAAAAAACGCATAGCACTCAGAGTGGAAGGCTTGTATGTAATAACCACCAGAGGAGTGGAAGGCTTGTATGTAATAACCACCCTCACTGAACCTACTGCACAACCATGCTGACACTAGTATGCACATTCCAGTGAGGTTGCTTAACAACAAAGACATCAGGGCGTGAATATGAACACACACACACACACACACACACACACACACACACACACACACACACACACACACACACACACACACAAACTTGCACACTATGTTTTACAGATGAGAGAAAACACAGCACACGTCTGAAGCTCATTAGTTACAATTAGTATGTATTTTTTTATCCTTAAACAATGTAGGTGAGGTGGACAATTAATCTGAGTTTTCCATGTCTAGCATTAAATGGCAACTGCCGTGTACTGTCACAGATTGCATTTTTTCTGTGTCACATTATTTGTTAAATTCTTTTCCTGTGTGAGAATAAGACTCATAAAAACAAACACAAAGACAAAAGGTTAATAGTATGTGTATGTAAATTTCACATGTCCATAAATGTAAGTCTTTATGTATTGTGGACTTTTGGATACAGCTGACCGAGGATCTGTGTTTCTGAAGACCATCACTTTTCACCACCAGAGGAAGAGCCATGAGTATCTTAGACTAGCAGTGCTTGACCCATTCGGGAACTACAGCTCTCCACACTACAAAGGTCTAGCTGTCTTTCACCGAATCCCGAGAAGCCATTTGGTGTGGCAGGGGAACACAGCTGTTCCTTCCCCACAGCACCCTCTAGTGGAACCTGTGTGTAAACTCTCCCTCACGCTACCCAAGGTAAAAAAAACAAACAAACTGAGCAACCTAAGCATTTTAAATACAGTAAACATTAAGAAGAAACACATTTGTCTATTTGTGTTATTTTATTTCTCCCATACATTTTTCTTTTTTCAGAAGCTAAGAATAACCCGCCAGTTGGCAAGTGCCAAAGTATTACCACACACTAATTCTGGTGAGATCTTTTACATGTTAAAGCAGCAGTAAGTAGTTTTCGTCTCTTATCCAAACTACTGAGAGACGGCCCACTCCTCCAAACTTATTTAGTGCGGTTGGAGGGCGGCAAAGCGAATTCAGAAGTGCCTTTCACTCAGTTACAAGTTGATAAACCACTGAAACAATTTTGGAAACATTGCTTAGGGTTAAAAGAAAAAACTACTTAGTGTTGCTTTCAATTTCTCTCCCTCAAAAACATCAAAAGCATGAAAATAAAACTGTGTCTGGGTGTGTGTGTGTATGTGTGTGTGTGTGTGTGTGTGTCTGGGTGTATGTGTGTGTGTGTGTGTGTGTGTGTATGTGTGTGTGTGTGTCTGGGGGTATGTATGTGCATGTGTGTGTGTGTCTGGGTGTATGTGCATGTGTGCGTGTGTGTGTATGTGTGTGTGTCTGGGGGTATGTATGTGCATGTGTGTGTGTGTCTGGGTGTGTGTGCATGTGTGTGTGTGTGTGTGTGTGTGTGTGTGTGTGTGTGTGTCTGGTCGTGTGTGTGTGTGTGTGTGTCTGGGGGTATGTATGTGCATGTGTGTGTGTGTCTGGGTGTATGTGCATGTGTGTGTGTGTGTGTGTGTGTGTGTGTGTGTGTGTGTGTGTGTCTGGTCGTGTGTGTGTGTGTGTGTGTCTGGGGGTATGTATGTGCATGTGTGTGTGTGTCTGGGTGTATGTGCATGTGTGTGTGTGTGTGTGTGTGTGTGTGTCTGGGGGTATGTATGTGCATGTGTGTGTGTGTCTGGGTGTGTGTGCATGTCTGGTCATGTGTGTGTGTGTGTGTGTGTGTGTGTGTGTGTTCCCCAGACTCCCTGTGCGATGAGCTGCTTGCGTGGCTGTGTGAGGAGCTGTGTGAGGAGGACGCTGCGCTGCTGCTGGTGGCCCTGCGGGTGAAGCGCAGCACGGTGCAGCTGGCACGACTCAGGGCCCCCGCCGACAGCCTGCCCCGACAGGCCTTCCACGTGCTGGCCCTCTGGCGCAGGAGCCTGCCCTCCCACGCCCCCAAGGGCCCCCTGCTGGCACGCTGCCTCACGCGCGCCGGGCGCCCCGACCTGGCCAAAGAGCTGCTGCTCAGGGAGAGGGCGGGGGGGGAGAGGTAGGGATGGGGGGTGGTGGGGGGCAGGGGGGAGAGGTAGGGATGTGGGGGGGGGCAAGAAGGAGAGGTAGGGATGGGGGGGTGGCGGGGTTGAGGGGGGGGGAGGTAGGGATGGGGGGTGGTGGGGTTGAGGGGGGTGTACAGGGGAGAGGTAGGGATGGGGGGTGGCAGGGTTGAGGGGGGGGGGAGGTAGGGATGGGGGGTGGGGGGCAGGGGGGAGAGGTAGGGATGTGGGGGGGGGCAGGAAGGAGAGGTAGGGATGGGGGGTGGCAGGGTTGAGGGGGGTGTATAGGGGAGAGGTAGAGATGGTGGAGCGGGTGGTGGGGGTGTTAGTGGGGCGGGAGGGGGCAGGAGAAGAGAGGTAGGGATGGGGGGTTGAGGGGGGTGTACAGGGGAGAGGTGGGGATTGCAGTTGGGAGGGGGTGTGTAGGGAAGAGGGCGAGAGGGGAGGTATAGCGATGGGGGAATGGGAAGTTAGGGGTGTGGGGGGGGGGGGGGGGGCAGGAGAGGAGAGGTAGGGGGGTGATGGGGAGAGGGCTGGAGGGGACAGTTATGTGGGAGGGGGTGGGGGAAGGGAGGGCAAAATTAGGGTGATGTGATGTTAGTAAGAAATCATGTTATATGTAAATATTTCAGAAATTATAATTTGATATACGGTTGATTTTAGTTCAGGTCAGTTCAGATAATCACAGCTTAACTAAGCCATTTTTCTGTCAAGCTCAGGTCAGTTCAGTATAGCAGTGTATTTGTACAGCACAACTCAGACACACTGGTACAATAAAGTGTTTCAACAACACCAAACTCATAAAATACAGGGCTGTGTGCTGTGTGCAAGAGTGTATTTTCAGGAAACAAATGCAATTAAGCAGGCTGAACAACATAAGTTATGCTCAGCTGACTTGGCTCATATCAGCACAGTTGGAAATCACTTGGTGAATTCTGTTATTTTATTTGCTACAGTCACAACACGCTTGGATGTTTTCCCACGCACGCCTCACTGCACAGTCTCAGACTAACGATGCAATAGAGGATATGGGAAAGGGGAAGAGAGAGGGATGATATTGCAGTCAAGCAAACATACCTCAGTGTGTGTGTACCAGGAATGGAAATCAGGTGGATTTCAGACACAAAGTAATGATTTACTGTCGAGTGACTGGTGAATTTCAGACACAAAATAATGATTTACTCTTGAGTGGTGAATTTGTATGTATTTCCAATATGCAACACAGTCATCGGAACTGAACTGAGAAGACAAGCTGACAACAGTTCATACCTTTACAATACATTTATTGTACAGGATGGGACACTTTTCTGTGGCCAAGTCAAGATAAAACAAACAGGCAGAAATGTCTCAGCTCCAGTTTCTACCAAGGTCTCCAGATGAGTTGGCTCCCTGATGTGTTACATTGTTACAGCACTGGGTGGCACTGCTGTGCCACTTGTACCCTTCTGTATTGTCATGGTGACATGTCTGGATTTTGCAATGTGTATGTTTAGCATCAATGCATGGCGTCTTAAAAATACCTTTGAAGTGATCAAGATTAACTAAACCAATGTATGTTATTATTCCAACTTATTCACGTCTTCAATGTGTATAGCTAGGTGAAAAACACCGGAATAATGATGTGGGCATACTTGTGTCATTTGTGATGGCACCCAATAAAAACCAAGGATTTGTTTTCTCCCCTCACTGGCATGGGCCATATTTTCCTCAGAACAGTTCTTTCATATTTAAGAGCTGTGGCATTATTTGATTGCAAACATACCATAAGAATTTATTTAAAACAGAATAAAAAAATATATCCCTTTTTTTAACTCAAGGCAGTGTTGAAACATAGGTGAAGTAGTCGAGTGTGATCAGATGTTGATTGTGCATGGTACCACCACACCACATATCCTGACTTCTACAGCACCACACCACACCACATATCCTGACTTCTACAGCACCACACCACATTATGCTGGCTTTTACAGCACCACACCACACCACATATGCTGGCTTTTACAGCACCACACCACATATGCTGGCTTTTACAGCACCACACCACACCACACCACATATGCTGGCTTTTACAGCACCACACCACACCACATATCCTGGCTTTTACAGCACCACACCACACCACATATGCTGGCTTTTACAGCACCACACCACATATGCTGGCTTCTACAGCATCACACCACACCACATATCCTGACTTCTACAGCACCACACCACATATCCTGGCTTTTACAGCACCACACCACACCACATATCCTGGCTTCTACAGCACCACACCACATATGCTGGCTATTACAGCACCACACCACACCACATATCCTGACTTCTACAGCACCACACCACATATGCTGGCTATTACAGCACCACACCACACCACATATCCTGGCTTCTACAGCACCACACCACACCACACCACATATCCTGGCTTTTACAGCACCACACCACACCACACCACATATCCTGGCTTCTACAGCACCACACCACACCACACCACATATCCTGGCTTCTACAGCACCACACCACACCACATATCCTGGCTTTTACAGCACCACACCACATATCCTGGCTTTTACAGCACCACACCACATATCCTGGCTTCTACAGCACCACACCACACCACATATCCTGGCGTCTACAGCACCACACCACATATCCTGGCTTTTACAGCACCACACCACATATCCTGGCTTTTACAGCACCACACCACATATCCTGGCTTCTACAGCACCACACCACACCACATATCCTGGCTTTTACAGCACCACACCACACATCTTGGCTTCTACAGCACCACACCACATATCCTGGCTTCTACAGCACCACACCACACCACATATCCTGGCTTTTACAGCACCACAGTGTGTTTGTGTGCAGACAGCACAGCTCTGACCTGCTTTTAGAGTTTCACATTCGGGTTGTACCGGTCTAACGTTGGCAAAAAATATATGGAATAGATGCCATCATGTGTGAAGGCTTCAGTACCCAATAAAAGAAAGCTTACATATTGTAAGAACATTTATTTATTTTATGTATGTTCTAATGGTCTGTTCTAACCATTAGCCCACAGCTGCCCCAGATTACCCCTTTACTCAGGGCACAGCCCCTAACCATTAGCCCACAGCTACCCCAGATTTACCCCTTTACTCAGGGCACAGCCCCTAACCATTAGCCCACAGCTGCCCCAGATTACCCCTTTACTCAGGGCACAGCCCCTAACCATTAGGCCACAGCTACCCCAGATTTACCCCTTTACTCAGGGCACAGCCCCTAACCATTAGCCCACAGCTACCCCAGATTACCCCTTAATTAGGGCACAGCCCCTAACAATTAGGCCACAGCTACCCCAGATTACCCCTTAATTAGGGCACAGCCCCTAACCATTAGGCCACGGCTACCCCAGATTACCCCTTTACTCAGGGCACAGCCCCTAACCATTAGGCCACGGCTACCCCAGATTACCCCTTTACTCAGGGCACAGCCCCACAGCATATCAGGACTCTGAACACAAAGACACTTCAACTGGACAGTAGATGAGCTGTCTAAGGAATTCCAACCTGCAGGGACTAAAATGTCTCAGTAAACTAATTTAACAATAAACTGATTTAACAAATTTATATTGTGTTGTGGAAGACTAATGTTCCAAATGTGACGTGGTCAATATGCTGGTTTTGAATTGGTGAATGTCTTTTACCTTTTCATTTTAAAGTTTTCATGTGAGAGTCAAACTAACATGTGAAGCAATTACAATTAAAAACAGCTGTACAGAGAGGGTGTGTTTAATATTATTTATTGTACCATATGATGCACTGTATATGTATTTAAGTGTTTATCTGTTTATTAATTTATTTCATCTTTGTTGTTGTTTAAAAAACTGTCCATTGTATTTATTAAAATGTTAGTGTTCTTATAGTGATGCCCGACTCCTCTGAACCTACAGAGAGTTCATTTTCTGGTGCGCTCCTTGCGTTAGTGTTTCTAGAGCATGCATTCTAGGGCGCTCTAGATATTCTCCAGAATAAAACTCCTCTACGCCTGGTCGCTGTCTCCTGTGCTCGAGCTTTTTCCTCTTTCTTTGCCTTCTTCTCCAGGATTTTAGCCTGCTTTCTCTCTTCAGCCTCCCACCTCATCTTCTCCTTTATCTCAGCCTTGAGCTGTTGCTCCTTCTCTTTCTTCAGTTTTGCCTCCAATTTCTCCCTCTCTTTCAGATAAGCTGCCCTAAGTTTCTCCTCCCTCTTAGCCTTCTCTGCCATGTGTTGTTTCATCTGTTTTTCATATTTTTTGTTGATGTTAGCCAATAGCCGTTGGTTCTGAAGAACTGCCTTCTCGATCTCCTTGCAGCAGGTAAAGCTCTAAGTAAAATGAAACATAACAGACATTACAGATCAGAAAATTCATTGAAGTCTTTTGTTTACAGCTTTTCCCAGCAACTGTGTAAGATGGCTTGGACATGTGCTAAGGATGAAGCAAGATCAGATCTCAAGAGTGGCCTTAAGATAGCCACCACCAGGCAAAGAAAACATGGGCAACCCAAACCCCCCTAGCACAAAACTCCACAAGATACACAGGTCATGGGGAGAACCACGTTCAACATGCTGCTAAGGGCTGTTTGCGATGGAAGGCGCTTATTGAAGCCTTACGTATGGCCCCCCGGGGATGAAGACGAGTAAATAAGTAAGTAAGTTAGCAACGGTGTAGTAAGGTACCTGGATATGATCATTAAGGCAGGGCCCGTTGTTCTGGAGCTTCTCCCACTCTTCCCTCACCATCCAGCCTCTCAGAACCTGAGAAACACGCTGTGTGCTGCTGGCCTCCTGCTCACTGGCATCTGACTGCTGAAGACCATAAACACAGCACTTTGTCAATGTCCCTCCAAGTTGTATTGAGTGATATAAAAAGTAAATGAATCTGGTTCTAGTCTAAGTGGAATGTGTAAGTACGTAAAAATTGTCATCTCACCATCCACTTCGCAGCCTGGTTCTTTAGCTCCAGCAACAGCTTTTGTTTTGTGGTGGCTGTTGATAGTGTGGTTGACAAGGCCACATTTACTCTCTCTCCAGTCAACTTGTCCCACTTAGCTGCTTCCTGAATAATGTGGTCTGTCTCCTTTGCCCTCCTTTTCTCATAATCCTCCTCTTCCTTCAGCTCTAACTGAAACAGCAGCCACCTGTTGTCTCTCTCCAGGGCATACCTCCTCTCTCTGGCTTTCTCCCTCTCAGCTCTCAACCTCTCTTCCTCTGCCTTCATCTTTAGGAAGGACTCATCCTGCATAAGTTTTGCCCGTTCTTCTTCTTTCACAGCTTCCACAGATGCCTCCAGTCTTTCTGTCTCGTTCTCTCGTGCTTGTTTCTCTAGGTGTCTAATAGCTACCAGATCCTGCATCTCCCGCTGCAGTTTTTCGGCCATGCGCCTCAAGGCCTGCTGTTTCTCCTCAGCCTCCTCCAACATGTCTTGAAGCACCATCTCCACCTCTCCTTTCAGGGTCTCACTCATGTTTGACCTCAAAGCCTCACTAAGGCGATTCATTGTGGGATCTTCAAGACAATGTAGAGTTCAAATTTTATCTGTATTATCCTCCTATAACAATTATTTTTTGGTCGTAATACGAATTGGACGTAGTCTGCCTGATGTGTTGTACTGATACAATGTGCTGCCGCTCCGTAATAAGTATGTTCTCAAAATGATTAGTTATATCGCACCTGTTCTTTTATTTGAACGTGACGCAAACAGAAATTGACGCCACAATACTTTTGCGACTGTTCCATCACTCTAGTGTGAACGTGTGAGTGTCTTGCAGAGCAAGACCGTTACCATAGTAACGCACATCAGCTACTCGTACTAGTAAGTAGTAGTAGCGAAACTGCTCTCGGACGTCTTGTTCATGGTTTGCTGCGTGCGCTGCGTGCGTCTCATGCTGAGCTTCTCCTGCATCTTGCTCTCCCCTAACTTCACCACTGTTCCTGTTATTTTAAAATTACATTTAAGGCTCATCTTGAACATCGTCGCATCAAATGTAAATGAAAAGGATATTAAAATGTTCAGATCCAACCTTATGTAGGTAATACCCTAAGGTGGGCACAAGGGGGCAGTAAAGTCCAAATGCAGTGTCATTCGATCCGGGGGTAAATCGCAACTGTCAAATGTAAGCAGAGATCCCATTCCACATAAAATCCCCTCCCACCACTACCAGTTTAAATCCAAATAATAATAATAATAATAATAATAATAATAATAATAATAACAACAACAAACACATTTTCTTTAGCTTTTAGCTCCATATGATTTAGTCCTGCCACTTTAATCTCTGCACTTGATGCTTGTTTTATGATCTAACTCTTTTTTCTGATTTAATTTGCTTATTTTATTTTATGTTTATGCATGTTTTTTTATGATTTTACCCCGTTCATTCAGTTCCTTGTTCTATGGTCTTACCATATTCATGTTTTGTCTAGATCTTTATCTATCTCTTCATATCATTACTAACGTAACTGCCAATGCTGCACTATGGTCTAGCACTGTAGTCTAGGCTGTTCTGTTTTGAGTAGGCCTACATGTAACATTCAGGCCCTACCTTCTTCCTGTAACTTTAGCCCTCTATATAGGCTACTCCATAACTTTAGCCCTCTATATAGGCTACTCCATAACTTTAGCCCTCTATATAGGCTATTCCATAACTTTAGCCCTCTATATAGGCTACTCCATAACTTTAGCCCTCTATATAGGCTACTCCATGTACAGCAGTTTGGGCCAACTGCTGTTGTTTTTAAGTTGTTGTTGTTGTTTGTAAGTGTGCTAGACAACTACATGCGATTTGACTTGACCTGACACCAAGTTAGTCATTGGTAACTTAACTGATCACAAACAATAAAGAGTGACAGATTAAAGAGAACATTACCCTGTTTAAATGTCACAATTTGGAAGTTGCTGAACAACATAATTATTATGTATATTTTTTTTGTGGAAGACCAACATCTATTTACCTCATACCTACCTACATTTAGATCCTTTTTCATGCGAAAAACAGAGAGGGCTAGCTCTTTGCAAAACCTTCCCAACAATGACCAGGCTATTGATGAGCAGCAAAGGGGAAGTTTATTTGAAGCCATGCTAAAACGTTGTGTCACTGCAAAATGAACCTCAAAGATGTGTAACACCTCTTATCATGTCCTCATCTTTCACTAATTTACTTGTTAAACCACAAATACACACTAAAAAGACATAGACACCTTTTCACACAAAAACATACATCTGCATACTCGATACTCCTGACTTGTGGAAGAGTTAAGTTAAAGAGTTTTTCAGCACATATATTTACAAGGAGAAAATAGTGCAGAACATCTTTTTACTACTACTCAAAATACATCATACTTACAACAGCATCAGAAAAACTATTTCTTAACTGTCTTTATTAATAACAGCATCCAGTTACAATGAAGGTATTTGTTCCTACTGTTTTAAAAAACGAACATGGTGATGAGCAACATATCTGCATATCTGACGGTTTCTGACACAGGACCAGGGCGGGGATGATCAGGGGGAATAAACTCTGCTCTTCAAAATCAGAATAAGGATATAGCCTTCCCTTAGCCTCGGGTATAATACCCTGTACCTAGGGTATAAATTATAGGTACATTTTCTCACGAAAGTCAAGATCTTTATACAAGTACAGTTCATTCCATGTGTGAGCGTCACAGAACGAGATGTCACCTGCCTTGTAATCCACAAACACCCCCACTCTCTCTGGCTCATGAAAAACAATCATTCCTCCTGATAAACTCCCTTACGAACCCTCCCTCTCACCTGCACCTCATAGTAAAATCTACTTTTGGGCTCTTTGGGACAAAACAACTGCCACTATCTACTGTTTCTGACACAGGTTCGGGGTTTGGATGATCAGCGGGGCTGAATTCTTCCCTCCTAAAACAGAATAAGGGCTGAAGTATGGATAGATTTTCTCACGGAAGTCAGCACCTCTGTAAGAGTAGAGCTCTTTCCATGTGTCAGCGTCATAGAAAGAGACATTACCTGCCTTGTAATCGACAAATACCCCCACTGTCTCTGGCTCATGCTCTACATCGAGATATTTGCGTGTTGCCTCATAGATTTTATTTCCTCTGCCATATCTCAGCCATATTCCCCAGAATCCGTCAGAGGGCCTTAGTAGAAAACTACCATTCCTTGTGATAGACTCCCTCACGACTCCTAATGTCCAGCTGATCTTCCCGCTCACCTGCACCTCATAGTAAAATTTACCTGAGGAGAAACCCTCGGCACCTAGCACAGCTATCGTGTCAACAAATCTCTTTGGACTCTCTGTGTAATTCTGTTTGGTTTGGCTACGTCTCACTTGCTTCAGATCAGGAGACACCAGGAGTAGAGGATGTGCTGTGTCGCGATCCAGGCTGATGTTTACTGCAAGCAAAGAAAACCAAATAGTTATTATTTTTTAAGCAGTGTCCATGCTCCTTTAAAAGCAACACTTTCTCTGTGTTATTATTTTCTACAGTGAAGTTTTTTAACCATGTTTTCCTAAGGATATATTAGATATTTTTCTGTAATAAAAGCTACTTTATCTATCTGTGATGTGACTTCATTAAACTCATGACCTTGCAATGTCTGCTAAAGAAGTTCATTTATTGAGCTAATCGTCATAAGATTTTTATGTGTTGCTTGCAACCATTACACTAAAAAACATGATACTGTGAAATAATCTGTGGACATACCTCTGTACAATTTTATTGTCCTTTCTGTGGGGGAGAGATTTTAACTTTTTCAATCATCAGTTATTAAGAGTGCTGAATGTATGCTTAAACGTTTACCCCCACTATCCCATGTCTGATTTGGCACACATGTTCACTCACCCAGGTTGCAGATCTGATTCTGTAGAGCAGCCCTCTCCGATGTTGATGTGACGCCCATGCCTGTGGTTGCAGCCAACAGCACAGCACACAGAAGGGCCAAGCACACCACAGCCAGCTTCAAGCGTCCTTGAACAATGACATTTTCATAATGAGGTAATATTTAAAACAAGTATTTCTGACTCTTTTAAGGATTGCCCAAGTTATTATTTGTAGCAGATCACTTCATGGTAGCAGACCCTGTTGTTTTGGGAGCCTTGGTGCTGTGGTCAGAGAGAAGAGGTAAGAATATTACAAAAATATAATAATTAAAAGCTGATTACCAGATTTCTGACCGACTGGAGAGTCCTGAAGTGGTCTCCTGTAGACAGTCACATTGGCGTATATGTCTTCACCTGTATCCATTCTGGGTTTTAATTCCTCATGGGCGTCTGGACAGTCATAGACGCTGTCATCCATTCCTCTCTGCTATGAAGTTTGTTGTTCCACACCTATCACTCCTGAGTGCTAAGAAGCTGTGACACAACACACATGTGCCAATGTTATCAGCAGCAGTTGATCAGAAAAGGAAGTGAGCATGACTCAGTCTTTAAAATGTTGTCCATGGCTGTAGCTGTCATAGCCATGGGTGACTTTTACACTTCTTGAAGATGTCAGAACATTTTAATGCATAAGACTTTGTTAAATGTTTTAGTTAACTGTGATAATTGAGCTAGACAGGTTTTTGCATATTTCATACACAGTGGAAATTCAGTGAGTCTAACAGAAGAAAATAGGCCATACTTTTATCAACTGAGACGTCAACTCCTGAGTAGGGAAGTATTGTAATGACAGAAGGTCTTCTCCCAGAGTTGTACTGCCCAACTTACGTTCGTCTTCAAAACTGGCCTTAATAACAACACACAGACCTAAAACTATAGCTTAGTTAACAAGAAAGGCAGAAAACAGGCTGAAATGTCAAAATGTATCACCTTGAAAAGTATACCATTTAATATGTCACACCTCCATTATCAAGTTTGCTAATGACACTGTGGTCATGGGCTTAATCAGCAACAACAACGAGCAGGCCTACTTGGATCAAGTTGAGGAGGTGGCACAGTGGTGCCAGTCTAACAGCTTGACACTGAATGTCAGTAAAACAAAGGAAATGGTGGTGGATTACAGGAGGCAGCGGTGTAGCAGCTATACTCCACTAATGATCAGCGGGCAACCTGTAGAGAGAGTCCCAAGTTTTAAATACCTTGGTGTACACATCACTGAAGATCTTACATGGACTGTTTACACACAATATGTACTGAAGAAGTCCAGACAATGACTCTTCTTCCTTCGTCAACTAAGGAAATTCAAAGTTTCTTCTTCTGTCCTGAAGGCCTTCTACACTTCAGCCATAGAGAGTGTGCTAACAGGTAGCATCATCACCTGGTCTGGAAGATGCCTACGCAACCACTTGGCTAGGACTGAAAGACTCAGGAGAAGTTTCTATCCACAGGCCATCAGAACCCTGAACACACACTATACTGACTTTGCACACATCCACCACTCAGCACACACAACCTAACTTTACATCACACACACACACACACACACACACACCCCAGATGTCATCGTAGCGCCGCCATTCTCCATCCTCCACTGCCTCCACAGCACCTCATGCCCCCCTCACCCCTTCTCCTCACATTCGGATGCCCCACCCCACCTCGGCAAACTCCCCCCCACACACAGCCCTCATATCCTCCAGTATGCAGTACATAGTCTGTCTCATGCCCCCCCCCCCCCCCCCCCCCCCAGACACAGCCCTCACCACCCCCCCCCCCCCACACACACACACAGCTAGTAGCATACAGCCTTGCTCCTTGCCTCATGCCCCCCACGCAGCCTCTCGTCCCCCCAGGACACAGCTCTTGTGCGCCCCATGCCCTTCACCCTCCTCTCCTCACACACAGCCCTCACCCTCCACGCAGCATGCAGCATATAGCCTTGCTCCTTGTGTTATGCCCTCCCCACACACCCACAGCACACAGCCCTCGTAGTGTGCAAACATTCTAGGCGGTGAAATGTGGTTCACTGCATTTGGTTGATTGATGAAACACTTCCATTTTTGAAGGCATTCCTAGTTTTTCTTTCACACCTGCCTAAAACTTTTGCACAGTACTGTACATCTGGACATTTCTAGAGGCACTTCTCCCCATGGTTGCAACACAGAAAAAGCAGGCTCTTCTCAGACAAGTGCTAAGGGAGGAAGCATGATTGACAGTTTATAACATTTATAAAAGGAGACATTTCTTTTTCAGATCTAGCACTTCAGGCTAGATAGTTTAATTAAGCCAGTGATTAGTACAGGGGATCAGGGTTTATGGTTTAGGAACACTTAAGATATAAATTAAATTATAAGATTAAATTGTAACTGGCCTTAGTTAACCTAACTTAATATCTGTTGCCGTGCCAACTACCCTGCTTGGTGTTTTTTTTTTTCTTTTGTGAAGAGATGACATTTGAGCTGTGGGCTTGCTCTTATGGTCATGATCAGTTGTGTTACAGTTGTAATCACACCATCCATGGAGGTCAAATGTCTTACTGAGAGATAGCGGACCAGCCTGTATGTGTGTTCTACGGGGGGCCACAAATGCTGGGTATATTAAATGCTTGAAATGTTGGATTAGGAATATGATATAATACCAAATATTTGACTACATAACTGATATACAGGAGTTTGACTCTTTTATTTCATACAGGTAGTTGGAGCCAACCCTATGGTGGAGCCCTTTTTAAATGACGATCTTCTCAAACATTGAGGCTACCATAAATATTAATAGAAAATGTATTTCTTGGTAATGGTGGTGGCTAATTAGCATTTTACAGCATAAAAAAATCATATTTTTAATTATGTACTCTTTTTGGCCTGTATATTTTGTATTTTGCTCAAGGAATATTTGTAGATGCAAACATGTCAGCAATGTGTACTTATTTCAGTGCTTGCTAAAATACAGTGCCAAAAATCATCAATTTGGGCAAGTTGTTTATGCAGATAGTCAAAAACTCAAAATTCCCCTTGGGAACCAGACTAGTTACATTCGGCATACCTTAATTATTTTAAAAAGTTAGGTTCTCAACTTTTACTAAAAATGCCTCAAGTCCTTACACAGGGATTTTTTTTTCTAAAAATGTGTAGTCTAAAATAATAACCATGCTCATTCATTTTTTTGTCCAGTGATATCACGGGTTAATTATCCCTCCCTAGCCATTTAAAAATAAATGAAAAAAAAAAAGTGATTTGGTTTTAAAGGCCATTATGGTATTAAATGATGGTATTAATGGCCAGGTAAATATCTTTAGTAAGACAGTGAATACTAACCAGTTCTTGGTGCCTCATATTATTTCAACTTAATGCAAATGCCAACTTGTGCTGAGCTGTTACAAAAATGTTCTATGGCTAATTACTGGGATCAAGTCAATGATGGGTTAGTCTTTTTATTTTATATGAACCATATTTTTCAACATTTAAATAATTTCACAAAATTGCTTTCTATTTAAGTAAACAAAAAACAAAACCATATATTTAACTCTTTATTATGATTCTGCTTACTTCTGTACTTGATAAGGGCTAACTTACCAATTATGCAGGAAACACACATCTGATGTAACAAAGCTAGTCACAGTAGCACGTCAAGAGGAACAGAAATATGACTGAACGTTTTGTCTGACAGAACATATTTAAAAAAAAACAGCCTTGGTTACACAACATTGTTTTCCATCTTCAGTCCTCATTGAACTCAGGCACTCTCAATATTGGTATTAATTATGTGACATCATTCAGCCCCTCCATCCTCATTGGCTGGCTCATTCAGCCCCTCCATCCTCATTGGCCGGCTCATACTGGCAAAGCTGTGAAGCAAATCGACAAAGGATCATTACCCCATCAGTCAGCTACGCAAAATCATGTCATGACACACCAGGGGGAAAATGACGCCCTAACTGTAGCTCAGTATACTTTAGCAATAAGCAAAAGTCTGCACAAAACTCTATTTGCACATTTACCATGTTCATACATAATCCTGCCTATGCAAGTGTGGAACCGAGTGGCCTATGTCAATCAGTATTACATCCCATAGCAAACAATCAATGCGTTGCTCAGAAAGCGGAATAGCAGACAAACCAAAATCTTTGTAACTGCATTGTTAGCGTAACTGATTCTCTTGACATGCAGTATGCTGGCACTAACCCGACTCTTGAGCTCTTTGTTCTCCTCCATCAGTGCGCTGCATTTCTGCTGCAGCTCCGTCAACTCTAGACGGAGTGCCTCAGTGTCCCCCACCTCAACACCAACACCACTAAGATGGTGCTTTACGAAGCTAACAAAGTAGTTAAGGAAAAGCAGTTTAAAATGAAATAATCAAGCTAAATTATGACAAAAAGAAGACATCGACTGCTAAAATAATCTTTGCCATAACAAAAGGATACTCCAAAGCATTGTTTGGTTTTTCTGTTTCTTCATAAAGAGCGACAAGTACTGGGAACAAAGAAGACAACTTGTGACAGTGAGGAAAAAATCTCAGTATAGGATTTGCAGCCTATTAAGCCACTAGGCCTAATGTGTGTGCAAATGAAGCTGACGTTACCATTGGTCAGACCATCAAGAACTCCAGTCTTTTCCAGGTATCGCCGGAACTGTTCACGTTTAGACTCAGAGCCCTTGAAATGAATGAAGAGAGCTTATGAGAACAATGTTATGTGATTACATTTACATTACATTACACTTAGCAGACGCTTTTATCCAAAGCGACTTACAAAAGGAGGACGCAATAAGCTAACAGAGGTGTAGAGAAACACAGAGTAAACACACTCACACAAGGACATACGTGTGCGCCTTAAGTAAGTTTCCCAGAGCAGGGACACTTCAGACACACACCCCCCTAGACACACACACACACACACTCATACAAGCACGAGGCACTTAAAGAGTTGGTTAGTACAGATTAGTTTTGTTTGAGAGGGAAGCAGTCTTGAAAAAGAAGGGTTTTCACAAGCTGTTTAAAGGTCATGAGGGAAGATGTCTAAAATGTAAGGGTAGGTTTTGAAAACCTTTTTTTTTTACAAAAACATAGCCAAGAACCTTTCAGACTATGGATCTGAATTAAAAATTATAAAGGGGTCATTGAACATTGTTAATAGAAACATTTCCCAGTCCAAACAAGTGAAATATAGGTGACCCATTGAAACTCAGAAGCTTTTCTCCCTTTTCTCCCTCTTGGTTAGTAAGAGACATAAAATAACGCTGCTTTGAGGGGGCAGCTGGTTCTTCACCCCCGACACAACAAAACTTTAAAACGTTGTCCATCAACAGCATTTTTAGTTACACGTCATTGTCTTGTTGGGTAACATGAACATCTACCTAAAGTTATTTTAAACAAACCGCTGCTCCAGTGACCTACAAACTTCAGGTGACTTAGCAGCTAGTACAAACGCTAGTCAACAGGTTGAGGTAGACAGGTTACAATACTCAATCCATACCCCTACTCCCAACCAAAGTCACAATTCAGCAGATACCAAATCAGGAATTAGTTTTGTGGCACCTCATGTTCAAAATCTGTGCATTTACTTACTCCAAGGTGGGCCATTCTGCATCTGTTGTTGAGCCGTAAACACGTTAACTATCCACAGTTGAAACTTCCGTCTTCTGCCTGCGCGAGTAGGGCCAGCTGGCTTTGGTCACCATGGGTTACGGACGGTAAACAAAAATGCCCTTGTCGGTACCTGATCCGTACCGCCTACCGTATCCGTTCTGCACATGCACCAAACCAATACACCATCAATACACCATACACCAACGAATTAGATGCCATTTCCTGCATCATGGTGGATTTTAAACACCTATTTTACCGACAGAAGTAAATGCTTAACTCAGTAACTATTTCTGAGACATATTCAACGATAACCCATTTTCAATTAACAATCAAAATAAGTGAGCTTTAAAAAGTAATATATAGGGGAGAGCGGGGTTGGTTGTCACATTTTTTGCTTTCATTACACCTCAAAAACGGTGTTATGAATAGATTCCATTTCAATGTATAATGTAAGCTTAAAGTGTCAGGTAGGACTGGAGGGTCGTAAATCGCCTTAAATCCATTGTGTTAAAAAGATATGGGCTGCTAAGCTTCCCATCGCGGGGTTGGTTGTCAGACACTATGGGGTTGGTTGTCACAATGTTATTTCGATGGGAGGGAGGGGAAATGATAACAGAAATATTTTTGAAAATTATGCAAAAAAGTGAAGTGAAATTTAATCAGAATATAAGTATAACACACAGGCATTGGGAATATTGACATTGGAAACATTTAAATAAAACATAGACTTGCTGAACACATACTATTTTATAACATATTATTTCAATATACATATTATGCACCAAAAGACAGGTTTAGAACAATTACATAAGCAGGCCTATTGTTACTATTTAGATTTGTGTGTGTGTGTGTGTGTGTGTGTGTGTGTGTATGTGTGTGTGTCAGAGAGTGAATACATATATGGCCATATATTATATTTTTGTATGGAAGACAATGTGACAACCAACCCCAAACAGAGTGTGACAACCATCCCCAACTGACCTTGTATGCTAGTAGTGACGCTAGCAGCCACAAGTTGAAGCATAACTAAGAAAAAATCTAAAGTCAACCCATTAGTTACAAAACTAGAAGAGAAAACTTAAAGTCCTGAAAATTTACATTTTGACATGAAAAACCTTAATATTGATCTCACCACAAAACTTTGTGTCAAACACTTGAACTGTCAATGTAGATGACCCCTAACACTAATTCTGAACATTTCTGTCAGTGACGTTGATCAGTGCCCTTTAGTGGCTGAGATATGATGAAAACCAACCCGTGTGACAACCAACCCCGGTCTCCCCTAGCAATAAAATAATATTAATAGGCTATATTTGGTTGGAACCCCATGGTCTTCTCAGCAGCTGAATTTCAAAAAGTTGTCAGACCATCACCAAAGCTCTGTTTTAAGCAGTTCCAAGCAGTTCTACCACTAGAGGTCAGTAATCAACCACTATTCCGTCAGAATATGTGAAAAGCTGGGTGCAAGTGGAAGCAACAAAACCTACACTGTTACATGAGCATGAACTAATAAAGATGACAACAGGATCACAACCTTGTCACAGTAACATCACACTTCAGTCATGTTTATTTTCTTATTCCCTTACCTACTACATCTGTTTTGGTATAACGCATCCTTGTGTCCAACTATTTTCCAGTTATTTAGACGTGATGGGGTGCTGGTGACGTCACGCGACTAATAAAAAAGCTTAATAACGAGACTCATTCATGCACAAATGTTAATTTAGCCTGCACACACGTGCACACACGAGGCACAAGCGATTGCAACTATGTTGGAGTAATTGTGGAACTGATGGGGCGCTGAGTAACCTGAGGTCACCAATTCAGTGAATCTTTAATATGATTATTTTACCTGCACAAATGTGCACAAACGATGCACAAACGAACAGAAATGATTTTGTACATATTTTCAACACACGTGGTGCCAACTTCACGCAAGTGTAGAATGTCAAGCTATGGACTGTCTTAAGTTTTAGGAATTCTGTTTTGCAGTCCATGCGTGCATGAGATCTGTTAGGCAAAGATTGACAGTCAATCCCAAAGATACATCATGTGCACATGAATTTCCCAACGCCTAGCCTATTTGTCTCGGGAAGATAATTTCACTTTTCAGCATCACAGCGTAGTCTACAAACCTGCATCATGTCGTGAGAGGTTACTGCACATTCATTACACAGTTCCCACATTAATGTGTTAAGTCAAATAGCCTAACAATGCAACCCGTTCCCACAGTTAGCCTACAGTAGTAGCTAGACTAGCTGCTGCTGACGCTTTCTTATTTATTACAGACATGTTTTGATTGTCATGGAGCATGGAACACAAACACAAAATATTATGAACGATTCTTTTAATTATTTTGTCGTGTACAAAAAAATAGCTACGAAAATACTCTTTGCCTATCCACGGGCTATCCGTATAGTAAAAACAGAACTATCGAACACTAACAAGACAAACAACTTGGAGAACATTTGTACATACAATTCCGCTCGTTTCTCCAGTCCACTTTCACTCATTTGCGTAAGGGCAGTAACGACGGGTGTGAGCTTTATCCCCCGTTGCCTCACATGTAGGACAGACGTAGCGCCTCAAAATCGGGCACAGTACCTTGCCGTCTTTGCCTTTCAGTTTGTGGCTGAGGTAGATATCAGCAGCTTCTCCGTTCTGTCTACAAAATCCACAACCGTCACGCGAGCTTCGACTGCAGACACTGCTGGTGGTGGAGATGCTGCTTCCAGAACTGCTTGGCGTGATGCGTGTCTGATCTTTCCAGGACGGCGCAGGCTGGATGTGCAGCTGCTGAGTAAGCACCGCAGGTGGGCGCTGTTGAAAGTCGTGCGCTTCAACCTTGTGCATTGCGCCCTGTCCAAGGTGTCCAACAACTGCCCCGAGTTGAAGATAATCGCGCCACATATTAAAATATCCATTCATAGGGAACTCCTGGGCCATATCGATAACTGGTTGTCGCGGCATATTATTAGTCTGAGAAAGTTGCGAAGGAGGGCAAAACTTATATAGCCAGCAGCACTAGGCTACACCACTGTTGCCTGTCAGCTTAATACAATGTATCAGTTCGTGCAGTCTGACCTTCCTTGACCTGTCTGGTCCTGTCTGGGTTTTTGCAACACATAAAAGGCATGCAGCGTTCAGTGAACGTGAACGACTTAAATGACTTTTAGGAAATGTGTTGTTGCAATTGTGAGTTTCGTTGCCTATAGCGCACATTTGTATGCACTAGTTTGGTATATGTTAGAAATGTCGGCACAGATTAATACTGTATACCTGAAACTAGGACTGATGTTGACAATACTGGCACAGAATAGCACAATGTTATGGAAGCTCACTGAAATGACAATTTAATTTGCAAATAAACAATACATGTTAAAATTGGCCATATATATTTTTTTACAATCGGCAATCGGCATTTTAAAAGTGGCAATGCAATTCTTAATTAAATTCCTTTTTTTCCATTGATGTCGACATGTGCTATAGGCTACAGTACAGGCAGTTTTAAATCACACAATGAATGTTTTTCCCTTAGGACATTGTGTTCATAGCGAACCTTATGCCAGGTGCTCCTGCGGTCACGGTGTCAAGACGACTAAAATGTATACAAAAGTAGCAGAGTTGGGCTCGGTTTTGATTAAGGCGTGCTAACGACCATACAATGTTTCTTTTGACCCCTCCTGTCAGGGAATGTGATCAAAAAAAAAAAAAGATCTGTAACAATGTTTCAGTCCCATGCAGACATGCTGTCTAGTAGCAAACTATTGTATGATACACACTGCTTAAAGGTCATGCACCAAACTTGTTTTTTTTTTATTGTTGGGTAGGTTTCTGCAGATCATATGAGTAGCCTATATGCCGCCCCTCTGGGTCTCCCAAATGCAACACACAAGGGGGCGGATCACAGTGATATGGCACACAATGACATTTTTTTTAGATAATAATTTTTTTTCAAGTGCTTGTGCCGCCACTGTCGCCCCTCACAAAATGCCGGTTGCCCTGGTGACCCGTGCATAGAACCACTACTGAACCACTACACCTGTGCCTACTGGCCATTGGCCATTAATGTGTCGACGTTGCGCAAGCGCCTCAAAGGTTGCATTGTAGCCTACAGAAGGAAAGCAAGCTAGCAAGTAAAAATGATTTATAAAGCACATTTAAATACAGTTTGCACTGTCCAAAGTGCAGAAGACAATAAACGGATTATAAAAAGACAATCCGAATTGCGAGAAGTCCAGTGGGAGCAGGGATGAAAAGAAGCCTCTGTCAGCTGTCGGTGGAGAGCCAGGACTCAGGTTGAACACTCTCCCGGTACCCCCATACTCATTACGAGCTCAGGTTGAACACTCTCACGGTACCCCCACACTCATTACAAGCTCAGGTTGAACACTCTCACGGTACCCCCATACTCATTACGAGCTCCTCGGCAATGGCTGGAGTTGGGTGGTGTGAGGACACAATACCCTGAGGAAAGGACATCATTAGATGTGGTAGCTCTTTTCAAACTTTAGCTGGTCTGATATGCTGTGCTATGTGGAAGATGATGCACATGAAATGCTTTGAGATTGGAATAGCTGAAAATATGAAACCATATAGTGCCCTTATTTTATTATTATTATTATTATTATTATTATTATTATTATTATTATTATTATTATTATTATTATCAGGGTGAAATCAGGGAATTTGGGACATCAGGCAAAATGGGTCAAATGTGGGTTTACATCCTTAACTCTCTAAATATCTGAAGCTAATCACAAAATACGTCATTATATGGTTACTGGAAATGGCATTTGGCAGGGGGCCATAAGAGTGGTTTTACTGTAATGACTACCATCCCATTGCACTCACCCCCATTGTGATGTGATGAGATAAGAGGACACTCACTCACTCAGAAGACTATCCCAGCAATCCTTGACCACTTATAGTACACGTACTGTCAGAATGGAATGGACAGACAGACAGACAGACATTAGACATTAGATAGATAGATAGATAGATAGAAATCGTATGGTAAGCTCATCTGTTTTGGACTGACATCATCTCCACAGTGGGGTGTTCCTCATGGACAGAGTAGTTTGGTATAATGAATAAAAACAAGCTTACATAAACACATAACTTTATTTATTTTACATTTTCAATATAATACACTGAAGACAAAACTAGTAGCATGTTCTTATTAAATGAGTGTCGAACATGGGGTTCTACAGCCCTCTAGAGTTGAAAATGACACTACTACAACTCCAGTCTGACGTCTTATGTCTGTGAATTTTTAAATAATGTTAACGATGCATGATTATAGAATTGCCGTTATTGATAATTAATATGCATTAACATTTTCATGGCAATAATATATCTCAATTTTATTACTTGTATGTTCATGAACATTTTAAAAGAGCGTAAGCCACGCCTCAATGCAGGCATGTGTAAAGTGCTTGGTGGTCGCAGAGATGTCGTTAGCTAGATGCTAGATTGGATCAGCCGGATGGACGGATATCTTTGTCGTTAGCAGTTGATGTCGCAGATCTCTCCCAAGAGAGTTTTAAAACATTATCACAGCAGTCGTGTCGTACATTTATCTTTTTAGCTGAAAGCGTTTTTAGTTGTACTAGGCTGTCAGTTAGCCTGTGATATTTGGTTGGTTGCTGAAGGCGTCAGGTAGGTTACAACCGGCTAGCCAATTAGGTATGTTGGATAGCTAATGCTAATTGTTAAATGCATGCTCAAGATAAAACTAGAAATTATCTTAAGTTTCTTCCCACTTGCCACATCGCCATATTAGTTAAAATTGCTCATAGACAAGTTGCAGTTATCGTGCAGTTATGTTCGGCTAATTGCCATAACATTTTGTGCAGCCCAGTTGATTAGGCTTGGAAGCATGGCGTGCTTGAAGCTTGAGAGGAAGAATGTTCAAGTAATGTTGGGAAGGTTCAGTTCGATTTTTGGTTAGCTAATATAGGCTAAGCGGTATCACTTAGTTATGATCGTAGTACATAAGTTTAGATGAAGGCATAAACACACATAGGGGAATGCACTATATCATGCATGCGTGCATTAAAGGCTCGTAACACCAAATATTTGTTAAACTGCAAATAAAGTGTTTTTCCAATAGCGTGGTAGTATGAAGTCAGCACACTTCACCCACCAGCAAGCCACGGACCTGCTCCACAACAAATTTGTGGTTGTTTTGGGGGATTCGAGTGAGTACAAACTTTCAGGAGAGTTAAAATCACACGCCAATACCACACTTCAAGTTTGATAAAAGCAAACTTGTTTCTCTCCCTAACAGTTCAGCGAGGAGTGTACAAAGATATTGTGCTCCTGCTGCAAAGGGACAAGTACCTGGAGTCCTCTCAGCTAAAGACCAAGGTGCTGAATCAGGGAGGTTACACGTAGAACTGTGATGTTCTCAGTGAAGCAGTTATTGTCCAAATTTAGAAATTCAGTCGAATGGGTGACACTTAGAGCTGTTAGTAATTTTAAAGGAATGCATGTAAACAATCAAATATAAATGTTTGGTGTAGTGGGATGTTTAATGACGCTATAAATCAGTGATTTCTATATTCCATTATGGCATTTACTACACTCACCAGTGATCTAGTTCATTCAAACATGGGATTGTACAAAATATCTACCAACTTGGAAAGCCTATGTAGCTAAATGTTATGTTGTGATACATGTGATTACCTGCTGAATAGGTTTGCTGCAGCTGATCCATGTTTGAATGTGTTCTGTGTATTTGCAGGGGGAGGAGGTGTTTGAAAATGATGAGTTGCTTGAGGGAGGCAAACGGGGCAAAATGACCAATGGAACTGAGTACCGAGAGGTCAGGCAGTACACTTCGGACCACCACCTTGTTCGTTTTTATTTCATAACTCGCATATTCTCAGACTACGTGCAAACAATCTTTGAAGAGTTCGAAGACGGTCTCAAGCCTGACCTGGTCATCGTTAACTCCTGCGTGTGGGATGTCTCCAGGTATTTATCTCCTTACTGTGTCATCAGTTAAGTGTTTCTTCAAGGTGTGTCACAGTTTACCCCCAAGGATTTCTTCACTTCATCATCTTCATGTTCACTATTAGATATGGGAGGCTGTGGGAGGCAGACTACCTAGAAAACCTCACCACATTTTTCAGAAAGCTCAGAAGCATCCTTCCTGAAGATGCTCTCATAATCTGGAACATGACCATGCCACTGGGAGAAAAAATTATTGGCGGCTTTCTGGTGCCAGAGGTAAATTACTTCATGAAGACATTCTGGTTGCTTCAGGTCACATAAATGTAATTTTATTTTAGTAATTTGTAATGATCCACCTTTAAAGTGTTGAACTAGTTGATGTAAGGATTACCCATCTACTGCATACTGTTGCCTAGCTTACAGCTGGTGCGGCATTGTGCAAAGTATATCTTTCTTTGGTAGCCAACATGTCATCCCATTCTGGCCAAGAAAACGGCCTGACCTGGTGAGGGATTTGGGATGGGTGGGTTTGATTTTGTTATCCCTCTGAATTATGGTCATGTCTTCTCTGAGACCAGTCTAATAATAGCCATCAGAAAGATTGTGAAAGCATTGGAGAACATCAAGTAGGTATTCAGGTGGTGCAGGTTCATAGGTAAAACTCACATGGGGTCGCACGTGTGCCATGATGTCTTTTCTGAACATCTCACCTGCATCATATTACATTTTCAGCCCTGTAGTATTTCACATACCTGACCACTAAGGCTCCAGAATACTCATTTCCTTTTTAGAAATTCTGTGCATATTCTGGGGGCATGTATATTCTACCCTGTAGATTGCAGAGTTTGGCCCATCTCTGCGGTTTGACATTGTGGAGGCCAACTACTGCAGTGCCACACTGGCCAACACGTTCGGGTTGGACGTGCTGGACCTGCACTTCCAGTTCCGCTTCAGCCTTCAGCACCGCATGAGGGACGGGGTGCACTGGAACGCCGTAGCCCACCGCCGCATCACCTGCCTCCTCCTGGCACACATCGCCAACGCCTGGGGCGTCCACCTGCCACCATCGCAGCCACCCACAGGTACACCTGGGGCTCAGACCTGGGGCTCAGACACAACCTATGGTACTAATTTGTGTCATGGTAATGAATCATGATAACTTATGGAAGTTTAAATTCAGAGTTTAAAACAAGTTTTGAACTTTTGTCTATAAAAGTGGGTGGGAACCCTGAATGAGGTTTTCTCCTGTAAAGGTCTGAATCAGAGCTTCAGTGAAACCAATCCAGCCATCAGGGAGATTCATATGCAACCAAGGAAAGCTCAGAACCAAGGTAACCTCAGGGTGAAAAAGACATGGATAATGCTATGCTGGCTGACTTGATCTTACTGCATGTGACATCACTTCACTCGTCACAGTCATCTCGTGGAGACCAAGAGAAAGGTGGGCCAACTACCACCCAGTGTCTGCCACCCCCTGGATGTCTCCACGCTACTATGCGGGTAAATGTTGAAGTGTAATATTTGGAACATGGACATTTTGACAACAAAGAAGATCCTGCCTTAGAACTCTGTTCACACAGCAGTAGACCTCTCAGGTTTTAACGTTGTGTGTTTGTGTTTAGATGTAGTATATGTCTTTTAGGGTTATGGCATTGTCTGGATCTGATCAGTAATAATCTGTTGTGAAGTTCTGGTGTGTAACATTTTCAAATGTTCCAGAAGGTTTTGGCAGATGGGTGGAGTCGCCTGATCATGAAGGTTCGCTGCACTTTTCACATTTAGTCCCTCCCTTCTGTCCTTTTGCTAGTCATACCATTGGGAAGCTGGATTTTCACTTGGAAAAAAAAAAAAAACAGTCCTTTGCAATAATTTACCCAGAATGTTGTGTGTGTGGAAAGAACATGTTGAACACAACTTTTACCTCCACACACATTTTGCTTACATTTGTGCATAAAATTGTTCGACTGTTCCATAATATTTTCAAATGTTCTAGGACACCATGGCTCTTGGACCAGAGGTTCTTATGTCCAAGGTTTGCCAGCCTGATCCACCCCCCTCCTTTGTCCTGTGTGTGGGCTGTCTCAAGCTTTATCTGTTGTAACTAGGGCACACCAACTGGAGTTCGAAAATCCACTGTGTGAACTGATTAACTCAATAACCAGTTACAAAGCACTTGGATTTCTATTTCCACTTTGGAAAGAACACCTGGAGGTCATTTACACACAATGTTGGGATGTTTGTGTGTGTGGTGCTTGCATGTGTGGGTGTGTGTAAAAACAGGCACAATTTCCACCACTAAACATTTTGTTTCAAAAAAACAATCATGATCAGATTTGTCCCATAACATTTGCACATGGATGTGAAGGGTACATAGCAGGATACTGTGGCTGCTCAACAGGAATCACTGGTGTCCAAGGTTTGCAATGCTGATACTGCACACTTTATTTTTCTAGGTGTGGGTCACCTCTCTCACTCTCTACCTCCTCCAACTGGAGGACCTATTTGGACCTATGGCCAAAGTGCTTGTGTGTGTGAGAGAGAGAGAGATGGGGGGGAGAGATAATTGCACAATTATATAAAATGTGTATTTTCATGTCTTTTTGACCACTGAGTTTTCACGTCTTTCTTTCTTTCTTTCTTTTTCCCCCTCCCCGATAGGACCAGTGGTTGGGCGTGGAGGATATAGCAGGTGCCACATGGACCAGTACCCATACAGGCAGCCGTACTTCTCAAACGGTAACTGTTGATTAGCAGCCGTCAGTCCTAAATCCTCTGGTTTTGTTTAGCCTTTTCCTGCATTGTTTAAATGGTTATCCCTATCTTACAGAAGTGTACTCCTCGCAGCAACATTTCTCCAGAGACTACCTCGCACACCAGACTGGCCAGGCATATGGTAAGGCCAGAACCATAGACATCATATCTCCATATCCCCTGTATTTGTCCATTCAGACGCCAACCAGTCCTGAATCTGCATTGTTTCTGCATTGCTGGTCAAACTAATAGGAGCGCTGTGTCTTACCATAGACCAAGACTTCTCCAAGGACTATGTTCCTCCCCGGGCTGGGCAGTCCCATGGTAAGGCCAGAACTAAAGGCATATAATATATACCCTCATCCTGTATTTGCCCTCTGAGATGTCTTATTTTGATGATGCCGTACTGAAACACTTCATTGAGATGTTAACACTGTAATGAAAATGACTGGGTCAATTATATCAGCATGATCCCACTTACAGTATAGGATGCACAGTGTTTTAAGATTGTTGTTACTTTTTGTTCCTCCAGAGCAAGGCTTTTTTATTGGCTACCCTTCAAAAACCTGTAATGGCAAGGAAAGCGCTAAAGGTAGATTATCATGTATCGAATCATTCACAAAGGGCAGAGTAAGCAGAGATGGAGAAAGGCTATTGATATTTGGACACAGAAGCATTGAGAGAGACAAAGTATTTCTAAATGTCAGAATCTGAGTGATGTCTGCAAACTGCATCTAGATGGCATCACATGGTTAAAGTATGAATGTTGATGAATATTTCTGTTTTGAGAATGTTGTGTTTCATGTCCTTGAAAACTAAGGTTTAAAGCTTTTTAGGAAAGATTATTCCAATGTACATTGACTGGCATTGGTGACTGCAGCCACAATGTACAAATTCTCAAACAGAAGCATTTTACAATATTTACACAATGATTGTATTATATCGTACAGCCTTAAAGTTGAACTTTAATTGTAAAACACTGCAATTACCCTTCAAATACATCATCCATGATTAAAATGGATGAATTTAAAGTTACATTTTTACGGTCAGTCATTTTACAGTAGTAGTGGAAATTTCAGTTATGTGATGTGTCTCCAGGTGACCAAGGATACAAGAGGAGGAAGAAATACTCCAAGCATGGACAGTACAGGCCATACTGAGCCCTCTTTTAATTTTTCAGATTTTAGTTCAAACCTTGTTTTAAAATTGTTTTAATGTTTGTATTGTTTTTGAATTTTATTGTTTATTTTGAATAAAGTCAGTGACACAGTGAGCGTTTTTCCGTTTTAATCATATCTGTGGAGAGAGCAATTAAAGGCATTGCAGAGTTGTGCCCTGAAAGCAGTTTAACTCTGGGGCACTGTGATGGTCAAAGCTGGAAGGGAGAGTGTGAGCTTACAAGTAGGTTGCTGTATTTACTGTGCTGTGTTATGAGGCGTAATTTGATAACAGTAATAACAGACTCCCCGTAGAACCCCAACCTCCTGGAACCCGACGTTAGCCGTCACCTCCCCGGTGCTGAGAGTCTCCCTCTCCAGCCACAAGATCCGGGCATCTGGGTCCTCATCCGAAAATTGCACAAGACTTCCAGCGCCCCGCAGAACACCCAGGCACTGCCTGAGGATCTGCCCAGCCTTGGCCTGTCCATCCCGGGATCTCAGCAGAGCGTCTGTGGTGCCTTTGTCCACAATCAAGTCCAAACTTTGAGGCCCAAAGTGTTCCCTGAGCTGAGTGCAGTCCAGCTCCAGGAAGCCTAGGCGGGACAGTGGGTTCTGAGGCTTGACCTGTGTCCTCTTTGTGTGCTCCTGCATGAGTTCCACAGCAACTGGAGATATATCAGCACAGGTGACCACGACTGGCACAGGTGATTGTCTATAAATGCATGGACCCATGGCTGAGGTGCCACAACCCATGTCAAGTACATGCACCAAGGGGTCCAATTCTGCAGGGTGCTTTAGAAGTGGCAGGATAAAGTCTTGAACAGAGTCAAAACCAAAGAACCACTCAAAATTCTTAAACTTATCTGTTTTTTGGTGGCTGCTGGTTTCCGTGTAAAACCGGTCCCATGTTGCCTTTTTGTCCATATTCTCAATCAGGGCAGCTGTTTTGAGCCACACAAAGAACATGTGTCAGAGCATGAACGCAGTGAGGTAACACTTGAAAACATGAGAACATTAAACAACTGCAATGACTTCTTCATATCTGCAGACCATAACTCCTAACAATAAGTAGACATGCAGCATTTCATTCATCATGTGTTATATGGTATGACAAGGAAGATCATGTTACACAAACTTGTTAGACTTGTTTGGTGCCACCGCCGGGACACATCTATCATCAGGCGACATTTTCTGAGATTAAGTCTGCGAAACATTATCAGCCGGGGTCAGCAGTGAAAATGTTGGGATGTCTTCTACTTAAATGTCAAAGTATCCCAGCGATAAAAACACGAGTTACACACTGCAAAGTCAAAACGACCCGGAAGTAAAGTTAGGACCGAGGAGGGAGGGGGAAACAACAGTAGATCTAAGATGGCGGATGAACAGCAGGAAACATCACAGGGAGAGATGGAGGGTGAGTGAAATAACATTTTTTTTCCGAGAACGAGTGTGGTGACAATTTCTGTTAACTGATCGTTCGCATCCGTATGCATCATTTCAAGTTGTGCAGGGTCATTTAAGAGAAAATTAGTAATTTCTGAGGTATGATATTTTTGCACAGCCTCTTGGTGCAACATGAGAAGGAGGAAAGAAAGAAATGGGGGAGGCCAGAGCTTGTAAGTCACATAAAAAGACTAAACTGATAGACGGTGGTTTTTCACTGCAAACATATATTTCAAAACAACAATTCATCTTTGAATTGTATTCTCTGAATGTTTGGCCAGAGGGTTGTCACTGAAGCGATTGTGTAATGGCTGTCCGACGCCAGAAACGAAACTGGATAGTTAGCCAGCTAGCTAGCAAAGCCTGAGCAAAGCTGCTAGAATAGCCAGCTAATCAATTCCAGCCGACCTACAAAACTGGAACACGGGTTGGCCACCTTTATAATAGTTAATGGACTGCCTGGAGAAACAACACATGGATATGTTTACAGGGAAACAGATGGTATTTCTTAACTCCCTGTCAGCGTGCAGCAGGACTGCTGCAATTTGTGCGTAATATTCTATCATGTAGCCCATTTTTTCAAGATGTGGTACCTGGTCCTAGTTTCGTGAAATGACAGTTGAGGTATCATCGAGACATCTGTTTGTTTAGTGTGTCAGTTTGTCCGTGTGTCTGGATGCATCACACTAATAGAAAAATGAGCAAATGGATAGTCAAATGAAGCCATGCACAGTGGTTAGCCCTACAAAGTAAACAAGGTTATTAGGTACTCCACGTTCTGAGTCCGCAGGACGTATAATTAGAGCATGAATTACTTTTGTATTAATCTGGAAATATCATATGGGCAAATCGGCAATAGTGTGTTCAAAATATTAAGAATCGACTTCTTTTGTTTCTCTGAATAATACTGAAACCCCGGCGTGTCGCAGGAGTGAACTGCCTCGCGTATGACGAGGCCATTATGGCACAGCAAGATCGGATTCAGCAAGAGGTGAGTGGAGCTTACTTTTAACCGTAACGTTGACCCGTTTTGAGAAAGTTCGTTAGAGGTACGTTTTTGGACTGTTTCCCAATCCTTTGTTGTGGTCAAAGGCTTGTTGTTACGGCCGGGATGTGGGTATGGAATCGTTCACAGTTGTGACGAAATGGCATCAAGTTTTTTGTAAGCTCACCCCTTTTGTTGTTGTGACTGTCTGCAGATAGCAACTACCACTCCCTTAGTATCAGACCGACAGGAATTGTCTATTCTACAGAGAGAGTATGCTCAAGATGACACCATCTACCAGCTGAAAATTAAGGTATTAAGTCTAAATAGTTGATTGGTTTAACTTTGTTTTCAGTACATTTGTGCAGCACCGTTAATTATACACATTGTGCTTTGGCACAAACTAAGACCTAAATAATAGAGCAAAGGTTTGGGGGACCTTCTTTCAAAAAGTAACTGTTTTCTCTCTCTGAAAACAAAAACATTACGTACAAAGCAGTGTAAGTACAAACAACCCATTTTTAAGGGAAGCGAAAGCAAAAGAAATCATACATGCTGTGGCATCTCCTTCCTTTTTAGGATTTGCATAAAAAATATTCCTACATACGAAAGACACGACCAGACGGAAACTGCTTCTACAGGGCATTTGGGTTCTCACACCTGGAGTCCCTACTGGATGACAGCAAAGAGCTTCAGCGGTAAGGAGGAGGACATGGTGCATTATTACAAGGAAGTTAGCTGGTCAGCATTATAAGCCCCAAACAAGCAATGCCCTTGGTTTGCCTCTTTGTCTTTAATAATAATTTTATTTCATAAGCAATATATACTTGGTAGCCAAAAATGTGCGTATACCGTGATAAATTATGTTAAGAGGAAATATAATTGTGGATATTAAAGAATTTCAGAAACTGTAAACTAAAAAAAAATATGTGCTTATGCGTCAGTGCAACAAGATGACAACCACATACACACTGCATTCATCACCAAGAAAACAATTTGTCAGTGTACAGTACAACATCGTTTTGCCTCCAGTGCATATATACTGAAAGATGATGGAGACACATTACCAGAAAGATGATGGAGACACATTACCAGAAAGATGATGGAGACACATTAAGACCTCATTCTGGAGAATTCCTTGTTCCTTACGTCTTACGTGTACTTGTGTTAAATCCACAGGTTTAAAGCGGTTGCTTCCAAGAGTAAACTGGACCTCGTGAGCCAGGGCTTTACTGAGTTCACCATTGAAGACTTCCACAACACTGTGAGTTAAGATGCTTCTGGGTGTTCTTCATAGAGTGATGGTTTAAAACCCTGTTCAGACAGTGAGTCAAGGGGGTGACTGAAGGGATGCGGCCTGAAATATTTTTCTCATTAATGGAAGAGGTCTGCAGGGATAAAATCTTTTCCCCTCTCTCTTTATCTCTCTCCCTCCCCCCACCCCTCTCTCTCTTTCTCTCTCTCTCTCTCTGCTGCAGTTTATGGACCTCATTGAACTCTGCGAGAAACAGCCTGCGCTCGAGGAGCTGCTCAGCTCGTTCAACGACCAGAGTGTGTCGGACTACGTGGTGGTCTACCTGCGACTGCTCACCTCCGGATACCTGCAGAGAGAGCATGCTTTCTTCCAGCACTTTATCGAGGGAGGCCGCACGGTCAAAGAGTTCTGCCAGCAGGTAGACTCCAGCTGAGCCCGCTCTTTGCCCACAGGGGGTTGTGGGGATTGTTGTCAGGAAGCTGTGGGCGCAGAGTGGAAGTTCTCCAACTTTTTAGTCAATAACAAGTCAGAAGCCAAGGGCTGTGGTTTGATTGTCTGGCCTCTTAACTATTCCTCATCACTTATTGTTGACCTCGATCCTAAGGTGTCATGAGGTCAAGGCAAGATGTGAAGAAAAGTTGGGTACTACTCAGGAAAGACTAAAGGGCTCCACACACGGGCCTGGAAAAAGTGTGCCGTACTTTCAACTAAATTTTTCAGCCATTATGGTGATGACAAAAATTAATTTTAATGAGCGGTGCCGACAATAGATTCGAATCTCCTTTGTCAGCATTGCCCTACAAAGCCAAAAGTCAGTAACTATACATTCTGTCAAACTGAGTTTGGACTGTAAATTGACTTTATAACACCTCTTTAGTCTTGTGACTAAATATCTGGCTTTTTCCTATTAAGAAAGTACATAAAAGCAGGACAGTGTTGGTGAGTGGTCTACAGGGGGGGTACCTTACACATTACCCAATATTCTCAACAGCAACACTGACATTAAGGTGTCAGTTTAACAGCAATGTGCTGAAGTTTCAGGCAGTTCAATAAATACATAAAATGAGTGATGAGCAGTAAAAAAGTATATTGCAAGAGCAATAACTGAGTCCAGTCAATAGTTAATGAGTAGTTGATGAAATGAAAGTGGTGCAGATAAAAGAAAGACCAGTAAATGAGTTCAGGTAATAGGTCATAAGTAGAAATGCAATAAATAAAACTGGAGGGGAGATGAAGTGTAAAGACCAATACATGAGCTTAATCAACAGGAAGTAGTAGAAACATGTTGCTGTTTTTTATACATGTTGAAGGCAGATGGGATAAAGTTTGAGAGATCTGGAAGGAAGCATTGAGGCACCTTTCTTGGAAATGTAGAGAATCTGCACAGCTCTCACTCTCAGTGCCATCAAGACGTAAGGACCTCTGGGTCATTACAATAATAATGATAATAATAATCTTTACTTGTATAGCACAATTCATACATACAAGATGCAGCTCAAAGTGCTTTACAGTTTGGCAAGAACACCACAAGACATTCCACCCTGTTTACAACCTTCCTGTGCAAAGGCAACTGGCCGAGCACAGCCCAAGGCAGAGTTGGCTCTCGGATAATGGAACATGATGATGTCTTTGTTCTATAGCAGGTGGACTTGACACTGCACTTGATGGAGTGGCAAAGTAAAGACAGTGTGGAAAGAGCAGAAAGACAGTTTATCTGACCAGCACATCTGCCATATTGTAGCAGTAACCGTCGCCAATAGCATTAAGTCTCTTAAAAGACTAAATGCATTTGCCGTTTGTATTCTACCAGTTGCTACAAGAGTAGGATCATCCTTCTCTACCTTAAAGAACCTCTTAAACCCCCTTCTTTTCTGGGAGTACTTCCCTTCCTGACAAAGTTGGTCTCTTATTTACCAGCACTGTCCTCTACCCTGTCTCCACTAACTCTACCCTGTCTCCACTGACTCTAGCCTGTCTCCACTAACTCTACCCTGTCTCCACTGACTCTACCCTGTCTCCACTAACTCTACCCTGTCTCCACTAACTCTAGCCTGTCTCCACTAACTAACTGTCTCCACTAACTCTACCCTGTCTCCACTAACTCTACCCTGTCTCCACTAACTCTACCCTGTCTCCACTGTCCTCTACCCTGTCTCCACTAACTCTACCCTGTCTCCACTGACTCTACCCTGTCTCCACTGACTCTACCCTGTCTCCACTAACTCTAGCCTGTCTCCACTAACTCTACCCTGTCTCCACTGACTCTAGCCTGTCTCCACTAACTCTAGCCTGTCTCCACTGACTCTACCCTGTCTCCACTAACTCTAGCCTGTCTCCACTGACTCTACCCTGTCTCCACTGACTCTACCCTGTCTCCACTAACTCTAGCCTGTCTCCACTAACTCTACCCTGTCTCCACTGACTCTAGCCTGTCTCCACTAACTCTAGCCTGTCTCCACTAACTCTAGCCTGTCTCCACTGACTCTACCCTGTCTCCACTGACTCTACCCTGTCTCCACTGACTCTACCCTGTCTCACTCTGTTGTCCTCTGCCTGTCTGCAGCTTGATTTGTGTCCTCTATTGTAAGTCGCTTTGGATAAGAGTATGATATGCAGTGTATCCTCTGCGCCATGGAGAACTTGCTATCTAATTTTTTTACTTTATTGTGGTGACAGCTGAGAGCCCATTCACAGGTTTTTTGTTTTGTTTTTTTTTTGTGTACCTCCTACAACTGGTCCAAATTACCCCCAGGCGTACCACAGTTTTGACACCCACTGCCATAGAGCACTAGCCTGGTAAACCAGCCCCTCGTACTTCATTTCACTTTGCACAGAGGGTCTGGACCAGGCACCGTCAGAAACGATTTCTTCCTGGAGGTGTGGAGTGCTGAAGTTCAGAACAAGTGCCTCTGCCTTTACCCAATCGCTAACGCCTGGTCGCCACGTATGCAATTAGCCTACCTACGCACTACAATTCAAATGTAGCACACAGGGTCAACGTCATGGCTAACAAACACACTCTCCGTTTGCTGATTGGATCGGTCTTGCTGGAGCTGACTAAATGACCCTCAAGAGATTCCGGTCCAGACCCTCTGTACAAAATGAAATGAAGTACGAGGGGCGGGTTTACCAGGCTAATAGAGCACAGGGGCAAAGAAAACCTTTTTGTCTTTGCATGAAGAACTGTGTGTGTAACTGTGTATATACATAGAAACATGATGGTGTACGTGTGATGCATAGGATTAATGGAGGATGATAGTAGGGGCATGCAAATGTAAATGTCCATCCCTCTTCTGAAACGTTTCCTTTGTTCTGTTGTGCCTGTCCACCATGTGTTTCAGGAAGTGGAGCCCATGTCCAAAGAGAGCGATCACATCCACATCATCGCCCTGGCTCAGGCTCTCAACGTCTCCATCCTGGTGGAGTACATGGACCGGGGCGAGGGGGGCACGGTCAACCACCACGTCTTTCCCGAGGGTGGCGAGCCCCGCCTCTTCCTCCTCTACCGACCGGGCCACTACGACATCCTCTACAAGTAATCCCAGCCCCTGCTCTCCTCCCCTCTTCCCTCCTCCTCCTCCCTCCCTCTCTCTCTCTTTCCGCTCCAGCACCCCCTCCGTCTCGGTTTTAGATTCCCGCCCATCCGTGTGGCAACTTGAAGCAGTCGTGACGAGTTTGTGTCACATAGCAGCAGTCACAACTGCCCTAAGCAAGTGGAGATGGCAGCAGACGCCACACGAATGTTCGAGAATCCAGACTCTGATGTCTTTGCATCATCCACACTGAGGAAGGCTGGGTGGAACAGGGTGAATGTGTGTGGGCGGGGGTGGGGCCAGTGGTGGTGTTGGCGGGGTGGGAGGAGGGGTTGTCAGGGAGATTGGAAAAATTCACCAGAGCAGCAGCCATGTTGATTCATGCAGTGTGTTGGTGTGCGAGAGTCACGGATAGCTGCTCACTGAGGATGGCGTCCGGCCCTCATTCGGGCCCGAGCCGGCTCGAGTTAGCAGCTATCTGGCCATGTGTGCTATGGTATTCAAGGCGGACCGAACCAACCAAACAAACTAAGCAGAGAAACAAATTAGCTCCTCACTTCAGTTTATTACCCTTTTCTCATCACACACACACAAAACGGTAAACTGAAATGAATATAAAAATTGAAAATTAAAAAAAATAATGAAAATAGGATACAAATGAAAACCTTAGCAGTGACTCCAGGCCTTTAGAGAGTTGTACAGTTTTTTTTCTTTTGTGGTTGTAAATGTTATCAACTTGCTTTTGTTAGTTTTTTTTTCTTCCTTTGTTACACTGCGTTTCATGAGTTTTATTAAAGGGATCTTCACCTTACCACATGGAAAATGGTTTTCTTCTTGGCTCTGTTTTACTGTTGTCTGTCTGTCCTGATGCACATCATCTTCAGTAGAGGAAGAAATGACAGGTGATTACATTTCTGCGTAGATTAAGCAGCTCACCAGTGGTCCATCTAGCATGCGGTGTTCCTATGGAGTCCTGAGGTTTTGTCAGGTATATGGTCCTGTGAGAACCCTGGGGTTTTGTCAGGTATACGGTCCTGTGAGAACCCTGAGGTTTTGTCAGGTATACGGTCCTGTGAGAACCCTGGGTAAGTAGTTCAGAGTTAGTGAGCATGGTGTAGTGGGTATTGATATAACCCCCTAACAGCCTCATTCTCCTAACAAAACAAAACTGGAAGCCTCTTGGCCAACCGTTCAGGACTTGACCAGCAACCGGGGAGTCAAATAGGTCAAGGTGTCCGTGAGCAAGACACTGAAGATGAAACCTGAACTGCTTTTCACAAGATGATTGCACAGTTCTGTATTGTGCAGGCTGTTTTTGTTCATATGCCTGCAACCAAATTACATTCCGTTTCAACCTGACCTAACCTCAGAGTTTCAACCTGACCTAACCTCAGAGTTTCAACCTGACCTAACCTCTGAGTTTTATTTGTGTGCTGCTGTATAAGCTTTAGCCCGAGATACTGAGTCGTTTGAAACAAAATGTTTTTTTTCCCCCGTCACCCCGGGTAGTCCATGTCTCCCAGTTTGAAAAACCACCCTGTCAGGCGTGGGTGAGATAAACGTTCATTGTTACTGAGCCGTAATGTACATTTTCCACTTACACATCGTGTTTAGGCCATGAGGGGATGACAATTATTAGATGTCGCACTCGGCATCAATTTGAGTCTACACGGGTACAGACGTTAGACTGTTACATTTTTAACCAAATCATTTATTTTGTAACAAGAAAAATGAGCCAAAATCAACAACAAAAATGGGTAAGTAAAAAACAGCTCAGGTTTGAGGGTCCAGCATGATCTCACATGTGCGGGCCAGTTCCCCCAGCTTCATGCGCGTGTACTCCGCTCTGTTGAGCGCCATCTGACAGTCTTTTCGGGCAGAGTAGGTCGAACCCTCGTGCGGCTGACCAGTGGCGACCTGAGAAACACACATTCAGTCCGAACAAACACTTGCATTTTAACACGGTTGCTGAGTAATCCATTTCATTGTTTGCCAGCGTTCAAGCCAAAGACAACAGGGCTTTGGACTTGTGGACACTATCCAGGTTCTGAATGACAGGTGATGCTACCGAAGTGAATAACATATGAATGATCCTGGATTTCGACAACTGAAAAGGACTGCTCATATATGTTTTTTATTACGTTAGCTACGTTTATTTCATATAATGTTATAATTACCCATATGTATAGTCGTGCCAAAAGGCCAAATCAACACGGATAGTACGCTACTAGTTCAACAGGAATATTGAACTGAAGAGACGCTTTGTGTTTACCTGTGTTAGGTAGCGAATCTGGGAGCTCAATTCGTTCTCCACTCTGTTAACGGATCCTGTGAATTGAGTGAGTTGGCGGTCGATTAGGCTGGCATTGTGCTTGTCCTTAGACAACTCCATAACAATTGTTCCTGCAATAAATTGGTCATTGTTAGCGCAAGGGAAGAAGTTGAAGGGCGAAGAAACATACAGTTGACCATTTCATAGATAATGTAGCAATGTTTTTTCTAGGTAATAGCAAGCTAGCAACGTAGTCTTACAACTCACCTGCACAGTGAAGTATGATTGCAATCTCTTTTTCGACATCCTCCAAAGCACGAAGACGCTCGTTGGCCATTGGAATCTATACAGGTTATTTTAGTGAAGCTATTCTGTTTGTAAAGCTGACAGAAATTGATGTGATGCTGTCTGCTCAAAAAGCAGTCAATGTTAGCTCGCAAGTGGAACTTCTCCAGTAAGGTGAACCTGCATTTATTAGCATTGGCAGTTTGAAAAAAACACTCAGCAAAAGGCTGGTTCTGATTCCGACGTGACTTTTTTGCCAATTTAAACAAAACCTTTCGAGTTAAAATTTACCTTTTGATTGCTTCTTCTACTGTATTCAGCGTAGAGCGCAGTTCTAGAGAATTTCCAGGGTGTTTACAGACACTTCCGTTATGTGGTACGGAAAGTCGACAAGGACAAATATTCGAATTCAACAGGAAAAAGCGCTGTTCACAAACGAATTGCTTGCCTTGTATTGGCCTACCAGCAAACCAGGAGGCATGTAAATTAGGCCCTTATAAAAAGGGTTTCATGATCGCTAGTTCCATGTTTGAACAGAAAATGAGTTTGCATTCACAAAATCACAATCAGAACACACAATGAAGAGGAGGACACAGTTTTGTATGTTAACGGTTTTTCTTATTTTACATTTTCTAAAATGCAGTACAAAATAAAGAAGCGGCATATATATTTTAATGGATTTGAAAAACATACTCTTCAGTGTATTTTCATTTCAGTCATTACCTAAAATAACATATTGCTTATAGGCTACAATATCTTGGTTTCTTGCCATCAATACATTAGCAAATTCATGTACTTTAAATTATAGACTAGCTTGTATTTGGTATAACCTTGGTATCAATTTTAGTAGTAACTGAGGAATTAGTTGAAAACAGCTGTTTTCAAATAAAAGTTAAGTTGGGAAACCTGACATGAGCTTAAGAAATCAAATTGATCAAATTGCAATTTTCAGAGAATCTTACTGAGGCTCTGGAAATAATTAAGTATATAATAAAAATATTTATACATATATTTGATTTTACAGTTGATTGGTTAACAAACACTTTTAACGAATCAGCAATAACATTGAAAAGCAACAAATTCTGACACGTAAGTGGGGTTGTGAGGTCTATAACGATTCAGTTTTAACATTCAAATAGTTTTGCCCTCCCATAAGAAAGCCAAAAAGCAAGAACCTGGGAGCCCTTTAGGGAATCTCTCTTTGCAGGTCCATTTTATGCTATCATGCTCATCATCTGTCTAAAAACAATGCAGGCAACAGGACAAACTGCTTAGTCAATGCAAAGGTTTGTAAACTGTGAAACAGGCGAAAGCATTAATTGAGGAGCCCTGCCACTCATTACTAATGTGCATATCCGTGTCTAAAAAGGTATATCTGCTATTTCTACCAAAGGAAAAACCTATCAAATCTTTCTCCCATCAAAACCCAAACAAGCCCTGGAGGGCATTTTGAGCGTGTGGCTTACCAAATAACCACAAGTTAACTAACTTGGTGGAAAACCTAGCAGAGGCCTATGCCTTCATTTTATTACGGGAATAAAGCCTTAAGACCTCATTATTAGTACTGTAGGTTGACTGCCCTCTGAGAGTTCACCCTATAAATGGCTAATCCTCTTTCAGGAATACCCCTAGACCATCATGTATCTGTTGATTTTCTCTCGCTACCCGTTTATTTTTTCTTCTCAGTATTTGGCTAACTGAATTGGACGATTCTCTCTGCACCTTCAGCAGTGTTTGTACAGGGAGAGCAGCCCGACGCATTACATCCAAATGGGCTCTAGAAACTTGAGGCAAGATGATGAACACATTGCACTGTGTATGGCGAACACCTGTCATGGCGGCTACACTACGCCCTTCAGCAGCCGGGCTCTGTAACACCGCAACAGACTGACAGAAGTCAGACAGTAACTCATATACAATATTTAATAACCATGATAATATATACAGCGTGTGAAGAGTACAGCAGAGAATTTAAGGTTAGTTTTTATTTTTCACTTTAATAAAAATAAAATAGAATCTTAAACACAAAACAATTAAAGAAAAATAATGGCAACATATCTTTTTTTGTAATATCTCTGGTATATATCATGTTGACAGCAAATAATAAGTAGTAATTTCAGGAGTAGTTCCTCTTTTTATGTCTCCTTCCCCATCCCACACACATTCTTTTCTTTTAAGAGCAGGTGAACTTACTTATTTCTGCTGGTTTCTGGGAGGTAAATAGTACAGCATTGAAGAAAGCTTTGGTTTCTTCCTTCAGTAGAGCTGAGGCACACACACACAACTAGCTACTGGTCATAGCCACTAGGGGGCACTGCAAAGTAAGATGCCACTTTTCAGATGGCTTCCCCTTCTCTCCACACAGACAATTAAGAAATCCTCAAAATAACTTGAATTACAAAGACAAATGACATTTCTTTAAGATAAGTGTGATGCAAACAACATGTATCAGAAATGTATAATCCAGCGGTTCGCACATACTCTAAGTCAACTGAATATGTCAAAATGGAATTTTTGCATTCTATTAATGGACTTTGACACTAAAACTGTTTTTGTTACCCTAAGCTGTTTATCTGACACAGAACTGTAACATGTTGGAACACAGTTGTCACGAGTGGGAGATCATGGCATGCTAAGTCATTTCAATAGCAATCACAGTTCTCAATACCAGTGGCGTTTCACACATGTAAAATTTCAAAACTGACAAATTTTAAAGTCTCATAACAGAAGGAACACCAAAAATGCACATTTTCCTCTTGAAATGAGAATGTCATGAATTTCTTACAAGTGACAACTAAGAACAAACATGGGAAAAATGCATTACTTAGTAACAGTTTGTTGTACAAAAAAAAATCATATCATTAATTTTTGAATTAACATCTGATATAGAAACGTATGCATGGTGCACTTAGGAAGCTTGCCAAACTTGTGCCGAATAAGATTCTTGGTTTTGGCCACTAATCTTTGTCAAGGTGCTACTTGAGAGCCAAAGGCTGGGACATTAAATAAAACATAAAAATTGGTAAAATGTAATAATAAAAAAATGGCACAAAGGATGTCAATTGCAACTGGGCTTTTTCTAGTGCTTTCCAACCCTAGTGGACTTATCCACTGTACTTTACAGCTTTTGTGGCTTCACGGCTAGAGTCCCAACTAGCCATGCAGGAGGCCGCCATTGCCATTGCCTTCTTTGTAAGGATGGTTTTCACTATGAAACACATGTGAAGACACATTTATAACATACTGGAATCCATTTGAACTACCAGTGTTTTAACTGCATGGGTGTAAATGCTGTACAGTAGATGGTAAGATTTATGGTGTGTATTTCCATAGCCTGTAATGTTGGAGGTAACAACAGAACACACAATCAATTAAATGCAGTTTCTTTCATTAAGAGGGGGGAATAATTTTGGCAAAATGAAGTTCCAATTAACATAAGCCTTGGAACACCAATTAACAAGCAAAAAAACATTTTTTTCCAAGTGTGTGTGTGTGCGTGTGTGTGTGTGTGTGTGTGTCATGAATTATTAGGCATCTCACTGTCCCTCGTATGTGTCTGGCTCTTGGTGGCATTATGCCAGAGACTTGAGACAGCATATACACACATTCTACAGTTACATAAGAAATAGATGCTCTTTCTTAAAGAAAACAAAAAAGAAGAAGATACAAAATATCTCTTTGTGGTCCTATATACTTAGCCATCTAGTATTTTCTATCCATAAAAAAGGCCACACTGATCTGTGTGTTACACGTACACTGCCCTGTGCACAGGAAATGACATAAGCCCATCTGTCCAATGCGCTTACAAAGATATGTTTCTGGGGCCATCTTACATACCGCTATGAGGCTGCATGACTGTAATGCCAGTGTTATGTATTAAAGGTACATAATGGACAGGTGTATTCTTTTTTTCGCCATCGAACGAAGGGAGAAAAGGAGAAAGAAGGGCAACAGACCACAAGAACAAAACGTTCTTCATCTCCAGCTCAGCTGCGAACATGTGCAAGACTACAGTACACTGCACTTAGATGGTCCTTTTGTCCTTACATTGGTAATAGAGCCCCTCTCATATATATATATATATATATATATATATATATATATATATGATTGGACTTATATATATATGGATCCCCTCTCATATATATATATATATATATATATATATGATTGGACTTAATCAGAGGGAAAAAAATGAATAATAAAAAAATAGAAATAGACATGTATGCATCAACCCTGAATCAATGGACCCTCGGAAAGCCAACCAGTCCAGCCAAACATCTCTCTCAAGATTACACTTGTGCAACATCTGGTTGAACCAGTGGGGAACAACAAAAACCAAAAAACTGCAACACTACAGCACTGTAAATTGAAAAAAGCAGGTGTAAGGTGAAATCATATTGGAAGAGAGAGGGCACAAAAGCAGGTGTAAGGTGAAATCATATTGGAAGAGAGAGGGCACAAAAGCAGGTGTAAGGTGAAATCATATTGGAAGAGAGAGGGCACAAAAGCAGATGAGATGGGGGGCACAAAAGCAGAAGAGATGGGGGGCACAAAAGCAGAAGAGATGGGGGGCAGAGGAGAGATGGGGGGCAGAGGAGAGATGGGGGGGGCAGAGGAGAGATGGAATGGAAAGGATGAGGAGAAGCATTCCATGACTCGTGTTGATTTGGCCCCGCCCCCAACTAAAAGATTGCTATTGGAGCAGGTTTGCCCCTTTGCCCGTCTGTCATGGCCACGGTTCAGGCTTAGGGCTGTGGGAGGAGGGGCAAGACAGAGGGGGGCGGGGTTTGACGCTGGGCTGGGCTGGAGGGGCGGGGTTTGACGCTGGGCTGGGCTGGAGGGGTGGCTCAGGTGGGACGTTAGCAGAAGTGGTCATCTTCATCCTTGTCATCCTTCATGCCCTTCAGTCTCAGGCGAGCAAAGTCCTCAAACACAAAGTCGTCGTCCTGAGAAAAATTACTGCAGGGAGACAGCACAGAAAAGTAGTTCAAGAAATGCGTGTCGGACAGGAAATATGACGCCAGAGTAAAACTTCAAAATATTTGGCAACTTCAGGCCAGTCCCCTTTCACTGGTCCTGCATTGTTTCAGTGTCCCAACACTGTTGCAAGTGAGCGTTACTGAAAATGAGCTCAGTTAAATTATTTTCAACTGGAATGTTGAAAGCTGAGTAAGATGCGAGGCAGTCACCACAGCACAGCAAGGCTTGCCAATGCAAAGACCTGCCTCAATGTTTTGCCAAATCTAAAGCCGCTCCATAACTACACTGTATTGTTTAGGCTACTTCACCTTGCTGGCAACAAAATAGCATTTTTGTTTAGTACCACTTATTCTGCAATGCCGTGTACTGCCGAAACAGCTCATGAAAAATCAGACGTTATATTTAGGCAGACACAGGCCAAAACAAACTGAAGTGGCAGCAAGATAGTTCTCTGTCAATCCAAAGCAGAGTGAGAGAATGGCACAGACAACAAGCTGAACTTTAACAGCTGTCTGAGGGAGACGTAAACAAGCCATAGGCGTACCCGAGTCCCACAGGCCTAGAAGCAACACTCGACACACGCCTCAGACAGTCCTCCTGACAATACCTCCCATCTCTTCTGAGCAAGGGTTTTATGCAAACCAAATGAAGCGCCTGTTCAGTACTAAAGCCGGCTCCAAATGCAGGCCTGTTGGCTGTTGGATTCAGTCACTAAAGCTAACAAAAGTAAAAGACAGGCTGTTCTTTTTACACTAATATTTTAATGAACACTGATACAAACACACACACACACACCAAACCATTCGTTTAAAATAAATCACAAAATGGTTATGAAACAATGCATTACTTGGCATGCACCCACCATCATACAGAGAGAGAGAGAGAGAGAGAGAGAGAGAGAGAGAGAGGCAACAAAATCTGCTTACTTTGTCTCAAACTCAATCAGGTTGGTGTCCACAGGAGCATCTGTTTCAGGCACAGCTGTTTGGAGAAAGGAGAAGAGGGACAGGACAGTGATGAGGCAAAACAGCAGCTAAAGTAACACCTGATGTGCTGACCTCGTTAGCAATAACACTGCTGCTAACAAGCTCCAGTAAACTCAGGCCCTTGTGCTGTTACAGCGCTATCCATGAGCAGAGCCAGCAGAGCCAACATGGATGGCAGCCAGTGAGTGGGTCAGTGGGTGAATGTGTGCTTTCAAGTGTGTGTGTGTGTGTGTGTGTGTGTGTGTGTGTGTGTAGGAGGTGACCTACCTGACTGGGGCCTTGAGCTGGGCTGGTCCGTGGGTTTGGGGTGCATCAAGACAAAAGGCAGTTCAACAGCCACATCACTGTGAATGAGGAGACAAGAGAACAAGAATGATTTCCTGTGTGTGTGTGTGTGTGTGTGTGTGTGTGTGTACACGTGTACATTAACTTGCTTTGTTACCCATATTGGTTTGGTTAAATGCTGTGATATGATGCAAGTGTGTGTGTGTGTCTGCATGTATATGTATGTGTTTGTGTGAATGTGTTGTGTCCAGTGTGTGTGTGTGTGTGCATGTACACGTGTGTGTGTAGATCCTTACCCTCCACGAGACACCACCAGCTTGACCTTCACTCTGTAGGACACCAAGATGCCCAAGACTTCCTTGTTGGACACGTCCTTCACTCTGCACACAGAAATCACACACAAACAAAGGCAGATTGGTAGTGTTAAGGGAATATTTATGTAGGTGTTCAGCAAATGCCTTCATGCAAAGTGACTTACAGCACTGCAACAACAAGACTGACCTTTGAGTTACAACACAACTGGACTAGAACTAAAATGGTGCTTATAAATACTACGACTATTAATATTACATCAGCAACAAGGATAACGGCATAGTTGTAAAGTAAATTTACTACGAGAAACTGCCATTAAAGAGTAAACATCCATAATACCGCAAAAGAACAAAACAAAAGTAATTGCTTGAGCCCTAAAGCTTTGAGTTCAGTGCTTAGTGTTCCGGTTCAATATCAGATGGATACTGGTCTCACTTTTGGCTTTGCAAACTTAGTGTTCCGGTTCAATATCAGATGGATACTGGTCTCACTTTTGGCTTTGCAAACTTAGTGTTCCGGTTCAATATCAGATGGATACTGGTCTCACTTTTGGCTTTGCAAACTTAGTGTTCCGGTTCAATATCAGATGGATACTGGTCTCACTTTTGGCTTTGCAAACTTAGTGTTCCGGTTCAATATCAGATGGATACTGGTCTCACTTTTGGCTTTGCAAACTTAGTGTTCCGGTTCAATATCAGATGGATACTGGTCTCACTTTTGGCTTTGCAAACTTAGTGTTCCGGTTCAATATCAGATGGATACTGGTCTCACTTTTGGCTTTGCAAACTTAGTGTTCCGGTTCAATATCAGATGGATACTGGTCTCACTTTTGGCTTTGCAAACTTAGTGTTCCGGTTCAATATCAGATGGATACTGGTCTCACTTTTGGCTTTGCAAACTTAGTGTTCCGGTTCAATATCAGATGGATACTGGTCTCACTTTTGGCTTTGCAAACTTAGTGTTCCGGTTCAATATCAGATGGATACTGGTCTCACTTTTGGCTTTGCAAACTTAGTGTTCCGGTTCAATATCAGATGGATACTGGTCTCATTTTTGACTTTGCAAACTTAGTGTTCCGGTTCAATATCAGATGGATACTGGTCTCACTTTTGGCTTTGCAAACTTAGTGTTCCGGTTCAATATCAGATGGATACTGGTCTCACTTTTGGCTTTGCAAACTTAGTGTTCCGGTTCAATATCAGATGGATACTGGTCTCATTTTTGGCTTTGCAAACTTAGTGTTCCGGTTCAATATCAGATGGATACTGGTCTCATTTTTGGCTTTGCAAACTTAGTGTTCCGGTTCAATATCAGATGGATACTGGTCTCATTTTTGGCTTTGCAAACTTAGTGTTCCGGTTCAATATCAGATGGATACTGGTCTCACTTTTGGCTTTGCAAACTTAGTGTTCCGGTTCAATATCAGATGGATACTGGTCTCATTTTTGGCTTTGCAAACTTAGTGTTCCGGTTCAATATCAGATGGATACTGGTCTCACTTTTGGCTTTGCAAACTTAGTGTTCCGGTTCAATATCAGATGGATACTGGTCTCATTTTTGGCTTTGCAAACTCGGCTACATGTGGTTCTCTGCACATCACTCCACAGGGAAAGAACCAGAGCTGGTTACAACAACATAAAGACAAAAGATAAGTCCAGACACATAAAATAAACCTCATACCATGGGTTCTGTTTGACAAAGTGCACTAACTCATTTGTAACCCACGCAAGACGCTGCTCTGTGGAGGGTGAGGTTTCTGCCGGCTGCCTGTAACCCTGAGGCAGACAGGTAGGGGGGTAAATTTACAGCAGGTAAGAGGCCGGTGCCGGCTGGAGACTGCACTGCATTCTGACATCATCTTAGTGGCCTAAAAATAAACCGAAGGTATGCGGAACGAGACACCATTTTCGCCACGGTACACCTGTCTGGGTGTAGGGAAAAAGAAAAATGCATAAAAATATGCATACTCGTCACACAATTATTCACCAACAAATGGTAGTCAAGGAATTAGACTTGGAAAAGAAGAGTTCAGCTCTCAGACAGCAGTTTTCCCATCTTTAACAAACTATACTTGTTTGTTTTGGGATTTTTGCCTTGTTGTGCTGAACTGCTGTGCTGCTCAGAGTTGTCTGGGCGTCTGAACTGTTTTGAACATATTTGGGCTTCTTTGTCTGTTGTGGCAGTCTAATCCACCTACTCAGTCGTGTGTAAAATGTTTCTGAGGAAAAGCTGCGTTGGCAGGACGTCGGAGTGAAGCTCAGAAGATGAAGGCTTTTCTCTCCGCTGTCTGTGCTCCCGACGCTGAACCCTGCTATCTTTGGTGCGAGCCTGTAGCTAGGCATGCCTGGCCCCGATACACAAACTCTTCCAGGAATTCTCTTCTGCAGCCTGACTTGTGTGTGTGAGTGTGAGGGCGATTGTGTGTGTGTGTGTGTGTGTGTGTGTCTGTCTGTGTATGCATGTGTGTTGTGTGTGTGGATTGGAGAACAGGTGAACTAGTGGGTATGTAAACCTTGGCCCCAAACCCCCACCATCCCCTCAGATCCGTACCCAGATGAGGGGCATTTAATGGACTCTGTGTGCTTGGAACCATGCGGAAAATCGAGAGAACCTGTTCTCAGGTGCAATAGGAATAGGATTAACTCTGCGGCCTACATTTCCCCCCTCAAGTCTTTACGCAGGGATTTTTCCCCCATGGGGTAAAAAAATAGGCTCTCAAAGCTGGAAGGCCTTAGCGAAATCCTCTCAAAACAAGCCCTTCATTTCGACTGTACGCCTTCGGAAGACTAATCTGTGGGAGAATCAGGACGAAACCAAGCGGCTTGGACCTGCAGGCGCCCAGCTGGCCCGTGCTACTTTACAGTCTGAGAATGAAGCAGAGGCGGAAATTAAATACACTGCGCCCACAAAATACACTTCAGAACTATCCAACCACACACACAACAGCGTTATAAAGCAAAATACACTTCAGAACTATCCAACCACACACACAACAGCGTTATAAAGCAAAATACACTTCAGAACTATCCAACCACACACACAACAGCGTTATAAAGCAAAATACACTTCAGAACTATCCAACCACACACACAACAGCGTTATAAAGCAAAATACACTTCAGAACTATCCAACCACACACACAACAGCGTTATAAAGCAAAATACACTTCAGAACTATCCAACCACACACACAACAGCGTTATAAAGCAAAATACACTTCAGAACTATCCAACCACACACACAACAGCGTTATAAAGCAAAATACACTTCAGAACTATCCAACCACACACACAACAGCGTTATAAAGCACAATACACTTCAGAAATATCCAACCACACACACAACAGCGTTATAAAGCAAAATACACTTCAGAACTATCCAACCACACACACAACAGAGTTATAAAGCAAAATACACTTCAGAACTATCCAACCACACACACAACAGCGTTATAAAGCAAAATACACTTCAGAACTGTCCAACCACACACACAACAGCATTATAAAGCACAATACACTTCAGAAATATCCAACCACACACACAACAGCGTTATAAAGCAAAATACACTTCAGAACTATCCAACAGCGTTATAAAGCAAAATACACACAACAGCATTATAAAGCAAAATACACTTCAGAACTATCCAACCACACACACAACAGCGTTATAAAGCAAAATACACTTCAGAACTATCCAACCACACACACAACAGCATTATAAAGCAAAATACACTTCAGAACTATCCAACCACACACACAACAGCGTTATAAAGCAAAAAACACTTCAGAACTATCCAACAGCGTTATAAAGCAAGGTAGATGGGCTGGCAATTTTAATATAGCCGATGGAATATGACCACTGACATGAATATATAATGGAGTTATTCAAGTAGCAAATACTTGTATTTCCTTGTGTACAACATATTTGTACAGTAAAGGGATTTTTTCTCTCTCTCCCTTTCACTCTCTCAACAGACACACACACCTTTTTGGGATGCCTTCTATACAAACATCTTTTAACTATCTAACGCTGTCTAACCAACTCCACCCACCTGCATTTTACCCGTTTCTCTGGCATTTTCTACTTGATCTCCTAAGACTGCCTGAGTTTGACAGTTTTCCTCCACTGTAAGTCGCTTTGGATAAAAGCGTCTGCTAAATATAATGCTGTAGCGGATGCAGACTAGAGATCCCCACTTCAGAAAGTAAAACTCTTGCCATGCAGTCCTTCTGCCTGTGCACTTAACACAGGTGACTGCACTCGTTAGCTGACCTACCTGACAGATGATTACATTACACTTAGCTGACAGTCTTATCCAGAGCGACCTACAGTTATTTACAGGGTTTCAGTTACAGTCCCTGGAGCAGTGTGGGGTTAGATGCCTTGCTTACATATGGGCATTTCAGCCATGGGTAGAGCGGGATTTGAACCTGCGACTCTGCGATCTCAAGACTCCCTAACCACTAGACCACAGCTGCCTCATTACTGAGCTCGCTAGGATCATCTTGGTCAGAACCGGGTTAAATCAAATAGTGTGGCAAGAATTTGACATTTTTAAACTTAGGATCTCCGCATTAGGCGTGACATTGCACCTGTCTAAGGAATGCGGAACAGCACGGCACTCACATGGTGCTGGAGGCCAGGTTGGTGTCCTCATGCTTGAGCTTGCCGTCCAGGGCCAGACCCCTCTTCTCCCGGTTGCTGGTCAGTGTGGGGGTGAGCGTGTAGACCTTGCAGAAGGTGGAGCTTGGAGACACCTGGTCACTGCTCGAGAGGGGGGAAGGACAGGGGGACGAGAGGAAAGGAGAGATGGGGGGAGAGGGAGAGAGAAAGGCATAAATCACACCCTTCAGACTGCACCTGCGCTCGTTGTATAAACAGCCCACATCTGAGACTAGATGCTGAAATCAGCTCAGTGAAAGACAAAAACAGTAAGCATGCAATGTGAGTGTGTCAGTGAGTGTGTTTGTGTGTGAGTAAGAGACAAAGAAAGAGCAAGGGAGAGAGAGAGAGAGAGAAAGAGAGAGAGGAAAAATGGTGCCAACTTATTACAAAACTTTTGGCTTTTACTGTTGTGTTGGCAAGGCTTAGTTGGGCTCGAGTGACGCATAAATGAGTTTTCTCTGCTGTGATCACGTAACAGAGAGAGGCAGTGCAGGACTGACTAATTGAGCTCCATTTGGCAACCACAACCGGCAGACGTTAAGAAATTAAAAAAAAAAAAATCCTCAGGGATACCACAGGGAAGAGAAGTTACTGACTGCGAGCCAAACATGCAGCACTTTATAACAGGGTCTCTGCACATTTCTGACAAGCAAATATAATGCTTTTTAAGACCATTTTAAGACATTTGAGAATAAAAAATAAGACCATTACCGCGAAACAAATATTCATACAGTAAAAAAGCGCAAAAAAAACTCAAAGCATATATATATTTTTTTATAAATCAGTGCATCTTCAGTTTATAAAACAAAACATTAACTGCCTTAGATTTAGGTTTTATTACGCTTCTCTTTCAGGCCATTTGAATTTTTTTTTAAGGAGCCCTCTAATGTGCAAACAATTCCGAATGATAAGTCCCATATCAAGAAACATCCTGATGCTGATCTCATGCTGATAAAATTAAAGAACAAAATTACTGGTTCTGTTGGCCTTCTGACAAAGTCTCAGTGTGAACAGATGTTGGCTACTTCTGGACTTGAGTTTCTGATTGTTGCCCGGGATACCGAAGGTTAGCCTAATTTTAAAGTACAGTATGGTTTGATCCTGATCAAAGGTATTTAAATGGTTTACCACATATTTTTTCATATGCAAAGGTAACTACTGTATGTAATGTTAATAACCCAGACAAAAAAGATAAACACATTTTCTTTTACATAAATAACACAACTGATAACTGCATGGCTAAGACATACTAAATATCTTTTTTGATGTCAACATGTTTTTTTTGTTGGCAAAATGCCTGTGTGTATTTCAATGCAGAGAAAAGTAGGACTGGTCAGCAGAAGGTGAAGTGCGCTCCTGGTATACTGTTTCAATGGGATGTTAAAATCCCAGACACAGGAACATGTTTTACTGGTTCGACGAGAGTATGTGAGACTTGTGGTGTAAGTATCATTGGTTTTAATTCACATTACTGTAATATGTTTGAAATCGAAATGTACAGGACGAATGTAAGGCATAACCGGTCTCTGGGGTGAAAAGTTTTTCCTGCTGCAAAGCAAGGCATGCAGGTCACAGCAAAGTAAATCTGGCTTCATTACCTTTTTTTCCTGTAATTAAGTTTTGCTGGAAGTGAACCTAACAGATCTACTCTGCTTAAAAGGTTAATAACATATAGTAATAATATATTTCAATGTATAAATAATATGTGATAACGTATGGTAAAAGATGGCACACTAGTTGACTACATGCACAGCCTATGGAAGATTTGGCTAAAATCTTAAAACTACAACTGAAATGGCCTAAAAATAAAAATCACTTGCATTGGTAACAAACTACACAACACAGGTGTATGAGTGGTGTCGGGTAATCGTCTGCAGAACCCAAAGTATTTCTGCCTTTAACGTAGCGGTTGGAGCGAATGCAGCGAAAGCATTTGTGCTGGGGCCTGGAGATATAAAAGGCACAGCTGGCCTTGCACTTGCATTAGTGCCTGTGGTGGCGAACATTCGCAGGGGGACTGTTGATTCCTGATTAGCAGCATAGCGTGTATGCTTTTCCCCTTTCATGTGAGCGTCAAGGGCACTACAGCTCATTGTTCCTAACTTGATGTCTTTCCGACATAATTTACATCGCGCATCATATTCCGACGCTGTTTTTGCTAACCAACTGTTGTATTTCGGCTCCTCGAGCCACTTGTCGCTGAACTTGCATTTCCCCATCTCGGTTCATGTTCATGTATGCTGCTTATTCCAACCACTTCTTCATCTGTTCCATTTCATGGCTAAAGCGACACACTACCCCCTGCGGTGTGATTCCCGTGCTATTAGACAAACAACGGCTCTATGATAGAGTTTTCAGCATCTTGATAACAAACAACGTTGGCTAAGTAAATCACGTTAGCGTGGAAAAAAATCAGCCATATGTTTTTTTATTAACCATAGGCTACCCGGATGAAAAATAATACCTACCTTGTGAAATTTAATGCCATACTTCAGAAAATAGTGAAATATAATGCTTCTTAAGACTTTTTAAGACACATTTTTAAAATAAGACTTTTAAAGACTTTTTAAGGATCCGCGGAGACCCTGTATAATCATAATGCACCAGACAATCATAGACAATAATCTGTGCAAATTATAATCATAATGCACCAGACATTCATAGACAATAATCTGTGCAAATCTATCACAGGGGAGCAATGCACAGAGCTTTGCTGCCTGACGCAAAATAGCATCTCGACCTTTCCAGGTACAAACGGCCTCGACCTTCAGAAGTGGTCTCGGCAGGACGCTGTCCTGGACCGCTGCTGAGCTGCAGTGGGGTTTCCTGGAGAGGGGCTGCCCCTGCCCAGCCAGCTATAGAGGAGTGCATCTCTTTCCCTCTTTAGACTACGCCTATGCCTGCCTGCTTAGCCTCACACACACTTAAACTTGGCTCTTTTTAAGATGCGATCTCTGTAATTCAAGGGCAAGAGAATTATTAATATAACAAAGTTCTTTGAGTTTATATATAACTATGTCACATAGTTACAATTTGTGAATTTTTATTTAGAGCTTTCTGGAGTATCTGTAAAGGGGCTTTAAAGTAAAATGGAATTATATAACATGTATAAAACAGGAATGAATGAAGCAGAAATGTAGTTGAGGAGGGGAAGAGAGAAAGACAGAGAGAGCACTTGTGTGTGAGCACTGACAGGGATAAGTATGGAAGACAAACAGGGTAAAGATCTCAGGAATGTGCTTGTCAAGAGGTAGTAACATCCCACTGTGTGTGTGTGTGTGTGTGTGTGTGTGTGTGTGTGTGTGTGTGTGTGTGTGTGTGATAGACTACAGAGTGGACCAGAAACAAGCATAAACTTGTAAGACAAATAAGGAAGGAGCAGAGAGGGAGAGGGAAAGGTAGAGAAAGAGGGAGTTGTAAGAGGTGGGGGTGTTTTCAGTGGTCTGGAGGAAGTGAGAGGTGACACCAGAGGATCATCTTCCAGGAGGCAGGAGATGGTCCATAATAAGGAGCAGGTATTTGTATCAGGGACAGGAGGCAGGAGATGGTCCATAATAAGGAGCAGGTATTTGTATCAGGGACAGGAGGCAGGAGATGGTCCATCATAAGGAGCAGGTATTTGTATCAGGGACAGGAGGCAGGAGATGGTCCATCATAAGGAGCAGGTATTTGTATCAGGGACAGGAGGCAGGAGATGGTCCATAATAAGGAGCAGGTATTGGTTTCAGGGAAAGGAGGCAGGAGATGGTCCATAATAAGGAGCAGGTATTTGTATCAGGGAAAGAAATAGGAGTGACAGCCGTTGCCGGAAGGCAGGATTGCACCTCATGAGATGGGTGGGTTTACAAATACGAATACTTGAGAGGTTTTGTGTGTTTTGTTTTCAAAATCATAAATATGGAATAGGTAAAAAAAAAGGTATGTGAGTATTTTCCAACAGATGCACTGTGTTATAAACAGAATATCTTCACACAAAGAAGAATCTTCTGTTGACTGAATCAGGAAGGAGTGTGATTCAGACACAAAGTTGGGTTTTCATACACTCTGGCACATTAGCATCCTTGGTAGTGTCCTGTTCATGAAGGGGAGATATCATACACTCTGGCACATTAGCATCCTTGGTAGTGTCCTCCTCATGAAGGGGAGATATCATACACTCTGGCACATTAGCATCCTTGGTAGTGTCCTGTTCATGAAGGGGAGATATCATACACTCTGGCACATTAGCGTCCTTGGTAGTGTCCTGTTCATGAAGGGGAGATATCATACACTCTGGCACATTAGCGTCCTTGGTAGTGTCCTGTTTATGAAGGGGAGAGGAACAGGAAGGAAAAAGCAGGGGCAGTCGTTGGACATAATTCACGATGGTCCACAAGACAACACTAGTGGGAAAGCATCCATCAGCAGCCAGGGGACCAGCAGTTTCTTGGGTTGAGCAGGGAAATCGGGGTGTTTTTATTGGATGGGCGAGGTGGGCAGGGTAGGTAGGAGCCATGGGGCCTTCCCTCAGCATTGGACGTACTCACCGGCAGGACAGGCGGCTCACAGACTTGTTGTAGGTGTCGCAGGAGTGCAGCACCACGTCTGTCACCTGTAGCACTGAGAAAGAACACCCGCACTGTGACATCACAATGGAGGGGCGAGGCCAGCGTTGGGCGCTGCCCAATAAGAGTGCAGCATATGGTAGAATGTCTCTTGTGACATCACAATAAGACATGGAGTCAGCGCTGTGCCTCCCACCCAATGAGAGAGCAACATGTTAATGAAAAGGGCGCGCACATTCGGAATTTTAACAGCCCTGTGCTAAACTAAACCTGTGCTAACCCCTGGGCTAAACCAAAAATCCAAAAATATCCAAAACATTTCAGACTGTTACATCATAGCTTCTTATCAAGAATAAACGTAGCCATTAAGCTCAGCTAACTCAGCCATGACTGCCAGGGTTGCATATAGTTGCGAGAAATCTTGCAGAGTCGAATCGGGTCAGGTCAGGTGAGGTCAGGTCAGATTCGAAGTCTAAACTGTAATGTAGCTGTCTCTCAAACAAATCACTGCACACTGGTCTCTGCTGTTTTTTTTTAATTTTGGTGAACAACATTTCACCTTTGCTTGCAAAAGGAGGAGAGTGCAGCAGAGGAGATTGATGAAGTACCCATCACTTACGGAGGCTGTGGCCACTGGCCAACATCAGACCCACAGAAAAGTCATTAAGAAACACATCACGAACAAAAGCCTCCACAGTCACAAAGTAGAAACTGTAGTAAAATTTCATACACTCCATAATGGTACGGGATTGGCCAGCGCTGGACAGATGGACATCTGAACGGAGGGGCAGAAACCCTGCCCGGGTGCTGGGGCTGAGAGGAGAGACAGGGAACGAAAGAGCTGCCAGTCCACCCCTTGCATGGCACTGCACCGCAGCACTACCCTGTTAAACCAGCCCCTCGTACTACACTTCATTTCGTACAGAGGGTCTGGCAGTGCTGCACTGAGAAAGGTCTGCTTCCTAGAGGTGTAGATGCTGCTGAAGTTTAAAAGTGGCTCTGCCTTTACCCAATCTCTAACGTCTGGTCGTGACATATGCAGTTAGCCTGGCTATAACACAGCCTACGCAAAATCAAAGTAGCACATAAAGTCGATGTTATCGCTCATGACTGCTGATTGGTCTGTCAAAATGCTGCCTGAGACAACCATGTCAATGGAAGCACAGCCAGACCCCCTGTATGAAATCAAGTGTAGCACGAGGGGCTGTTTACCAGGCTAGCACAGCCAGACCCCCTGTATGAAATCAAGTGTAGCACGAGGGGCTGTTTACCAGGCTACCGCAGCACAGTTCTCCACAAGAACCTGACGTGAAGCCCAAAAACCTCTTCAGCCAGTGTTACGTTCTAGAAGCTTTCAGTGGTGCTTTGGTGGGTGGGTTATATAGGTGTGTGTGTGTGTGTGTGTGTGTGTGTGTGTGTGTGTGTGGTTGTGGGAGGGGGTGTCTGACAGTCACTGCTCTGGGGACTTTCCACTCTCACAGGAACAGAGAGAAGAGGGAAGGAGAGAGCATCCGGGAGAACGAGGGATGAGAGAGGGCGCGCGAATTGAGAGAATGGGAGGAGAAGAACGAAACCTAAAAATACAGACCAGGCCAGAGAGAGAGAGAGAGAGAGAGAGAGAGAGAGAAAAGTGGAGAAGACAGATGGATGGATGCATGAGTAGAATAATAAATGGATGGATGGATGAGTAGATGGATAGATTAATAAATGAATGGATGGGTGCATAGCTAGATGGACAGAATAATAAAAGGATGGATGGATGGATGGATGGATAGATAGATGGGTAAATGGATGAGTGCGGGCATGGTTGCGGGGGTACTCACTCAGCCTCCACCTGAGCCACGGGGCATTTGTACTGTGCGGTGCTGAACAGACAGATGTCAGCATACTGCCGCACTGCAGGAGAGAGCAGGAACAACACAGAGCAGGGTTACAGGGGAACAGGGCAGGGCAAACACACACACACACACACACACACACGCACACACACACACACGCACACGCACACGCACACACACACACACTCTCATGTTTATCACCCCTCATAGGCAGCCCTGACACACACACACACACTCGGCTGTCTTCTAAAAACATTCACACAAGCATACATCTTCACAAATCATTCTCACACACGCACGGCTATATCTTCACAACATACATCCATTCACACACAGGCCATAAGTTCAGTCAATACACACACAAATTGCCACATCTTTAAAACACACACACAGCCATACAACAATGTCCCAGTAAGTTAGTGTAGGTGAGCAGGTATCAAGAGCAACACATATATACACACATTAAATACACATAATACAGGCACGATCAAGGTTTCTTTGTTTCCTACAAGCACGTACCACACACTCTACCAGAAATCACATCACATTCCTCGTTATGTCTCTTGACATCAATACTTTACAATACAATGTCACATAATGATGTCTCACACACACACACACACACACACACACACAGAAGAGCACACAGCAAATGACAGCACTGCTGCAAATGATCAATATGTAAACATTTGCAGGGCATTGACCATTGATCCCTCCCACCTCTCTAAACACACACCCACATTCACGCACATTCACACACATACATTACATTACACTTAGCTGACGCTCTTATCCAGAACGACTTACAGATATTTACAGGGTTTCAGTTACAGGCCCTGGAGCAGTGTGGGGTTAGATGCCTTGCTCAAGGGCATCTCAACCATGGGTAGGGAGGGATTCGAACCGGCAACCTTCCGATTGCAAGACCAACTCCCTAACCACTACGCCACAGCTGCCCACATACATAAACACACACACACACCCACATTCACACACACATACAAGAACACACACAGGACATCAACTAATATCGATAAGGCCCCGCACATTATGTAAATCCCTGCTGGACAAGGCCATAGATGATGTGTGAGAGTAAGCAAATGGCCCTGGATGGCCCTGGATATTTGGCACAAATCAATACAAGACACAGTGGACAACTGCCCTCTTTGTTATGAGAGAGAGAGAGAGAGAGAGAGAGAGAGAGAGAGAGAGGAGTCCATAAAAACTGGGAGCGATAATGGATCGCTGGAGAATAATAATAAAAATCCTCAGGTCACATCATAGTGGACACCTACAAAGGTTGGGGGGGAGAAAGAAACACACACACGCGCGCACACGCACGCACGCACACGCACACGCACACACACACACACACACACACACATACTAAAATGCAGCAGGTGCAAAGATGAAGGGCTTCACACATGGACACGTCAGGCACAGTAAAAAGAACCAGACCATGAGGGACAGGTACCTATTCCAGAGGGGGACAGACAGGTACCTATCCAGAGAGAGACAGGTAGACACATGGTGAGAGACAGACAGGTACCTATCCGGAGGGAGACAGACAGGTACCTATCCAGAGGGAGACAGACAGGTACCTATTCCAGACAGGGACAGGTAGACATGTGGCGAGAGACAGACAGGTACCTATCCGGAGGGAGACAGACAGGTACCTATTCTAGAGGGACACAGGTAGACATGTGGCGAGAGACAGACAAAATGGGCAGCTAGACAGACACAC
>CM050200.1:1696798-1709298 GCA_027475355.1 Coilia nasus
CATGGGCATTTCTGTGAATCTAATTAGGCAAATACAAACACGGCCAAGTTCACACACCCCTACAGGAAGTACTTCCCCATTTCCCGTTTGTTTATCTGATTTAGTTTCTGGCTGAAGTGGAGCTGAGGGAGGACTCCGATTTTTGTCAGACGTCTTCACTCATACGTACAATGAGCTTCCGTTCTAATAAACTGTGACGGAGTGAGCCCCACCGTCACGTTAAAAAAAAAACGTTTGGTCTAAAAATAGCGCTTGGGGGCGATTGAAAGCGCTATCGAACATTTATGAGTGCTGTACATTCATCTGGTGTTGGCCAATGTTTTAAAACTCGTGGGGGGGAACCCAAACGGGCTTCGGTGCTTATAACAAACATTTGTGCAGGGAAAAGGGGAGCCGTGGGACAGAAGCGGCAGGAGTAAACTTTGATTGTTTGTTTTAAGTTGTGCTTGTGAACATGCTTCTCATAACACCTCTCATAGCGGCACATTCGCATGAAGCGCGCCATGCAGTGTGTCCGGACGGCAGAAGAGGCTATGAACCATTTTTAACAAACAAAAACTGTACTTACCTGCACGGATGTTGCTCCCCACTCGGCCAAGCCGAGGGAATGGTGTCTGACCCTCTTAAGCGCGAGGAAGCGCGAAAATCGCGGAGGGATATGTAGCTTGAAATTGATTTGTATTTATGATTTATTTTCGCTGTTTAAAGCATGTAGTTACTTTCTGTTGGTTTTGTAACTTTTGTTTTCACAGTTTATTGTGTTTAAAATTGTTTGGTGAGTTCAATTGATGTTTCAGCAGATAATTAAGGTTTATTGATAAAGTAGTCCCTGAGGGGAGGGGTTAAGTACAATATAACCGGTTCCATGGAGTGGTTGATTCAGTCTACTTTTGACCTCTGATGTGAGAGGAGCTCCCAGGTGATTGTCTGCTCTAGACAAAGTTTTGAGTTATTGTATTTTTCTCTTTTTTTTTTTGTTTAGTTAGTTATTTAGTGTTTAGTTTGTCCTGTTTGTCACCCTGCCGGCAGCTTACAAGAAAAATAAAAAAATCCTTTCCTGCATGGAAAACCACCATCTCCTGGTAAATTCTTCAGCCGCTCAATCACACTATCCTACATTTGGTGGCAGCGGAAAACTACCAGTGGCTTGAGGCTTGTTTGTCATGGAGTGCATGCAGTAGAATGGCGCCGACAAGGAGGACAAAGAAGAGCACCATGACACAAAGTGAAGCAGTGCCTATGGAGGAAGTGCTATCCAGTGAGGATGAACCACAGGATAAGGACATCGCACACTTAATGAAGATGTTTGCTGGCTTCATGCAGGCACAACAAGCGCATGAACAGCGCTATGAGAAGGACTTGGTCCGGCAGGAGCAGAGGTGGAGGCAGTTGCAACATCAATTTACTCAGCTGCAAGGAGAGGTGACACGGGAGAGGCAGGAGAGAGTGTCAGCACCATTGGGGTGGTCGGCATCAGCTCCTGTATCTGCAGTCACAAGTCCAGTTGCAAGACCAGCTCCCTTGAACCAGATGGCAGTAACAGCAGCAGCGGCAGTGGCTCCAGCGGCAGCAGCGGCAGTGGCTCCAGCGGCGGCAGTGGCTCCAGCGGCAGCGGCTCCAGCGGCGGCAGTGGCTCCGGCTCCAGCGGCAGCAGCAGCGGCTCCAGCGGCTCCAGCGGCAGCAGCAGCGGCAGCAGCAGCGGCTCCAGCGGCAGCAGCAGCGGCTCCAGCGGCAGCAGCAGCGGCTCCAGAGGCAGAGGTGGCGATAGCGGCAACAGCAGCTCCGGCGGTGACTTCAGCAGTTCGAGGAAGCATCCCAGCATCCCCAGTTCTATGGACACAGTGGCAGGGTAATGTGGCAAGTCCTGTGCCAGGCGTCTACCCGCATGTGTTTTCGTATGCTGGATGGAGGGGGCCAAAGATGCAGAAGTACGCGGATGGAGAGGACATTGAACATTTCCTCACTGGCTTTGAGCGCATGGCTGGTGTGAGTGGTTGCCATAGAGACCAATGGGCTATGCACTTAGTCCCTTTGCTGACTGGCAAGGCCAAAGCGGCATACATTGCCATGGACTTTGAGCTGAGCATGAACTATGACGCAGTGAAGAAGGCAATCCTGGAAAAGTTTGAGGTCAATCCAGAGACCTACAGACAGCGCTTTCGTTCACTGGATGTTCTGCAAGACGAGACCCCTGGAGAACTATATGTACGTCTGAAAGACCTGTATGACAAGTGGGTGTGCCCGAAGACTCGTTCCAAGGAGGAGATCGGTGAGCTTCTGGTGCTGGAACAGTTTCTAAAGATGGTGAACAGCGAGGTGCGTCTTTGGATTAAGAAGCACAACCCCAAGAGTGCTAAGGAGGCAGTGAGCTTGGCAGGCGCGTTCATGGCAGCACAGAGCAGCGCAAGGCCATACAAGCTGGGGGCAACACGGATCTACCACACACCAATGCCAGCTAAGGCAGATCGTGGGCAGTCTGCTAACCTGGGTAACATTGACCAGGGCCCACCAACACCAGGGCCACCCAGAGACATTAAAGCTCAGCCCGTGTGTTACCATTGTGGCCAGACGGGTCACATCAAACCTAAATGCCCCAACCGAAAGCCCAAGGATGCTAATATGTGCTTCACTCCTACAGAGGGCACTGGTGAGATGGACAGCCAACAAGAGTCCTTGGTGGAGGTGGTCATCAGGGGACGGCGGCTCAAGGCCCTGATCGACACAGGAAGCAGCCAGACCTTGGTGGGTGCCAGATGGGTGCCAAAGGACACTGTGCAGACAGATCTCCCTGTTCAGATACGCTGTGTTCATGGAGATGTGAGGTCATACCCAACAGCAGACATCTACATGCAGATAGCAGGGCAGGAGTATCTGGTGACTGTGGGTGTAGCAGAGCACTTGCCTCATCCAGTGGTGCTGGGTAGGGACATTCCGGGGCTGGTGCATCTGATGGATCCTGTGGAATGCAACATGGTGCTGACGAGGGCCAAGGCGAAGGAGGCGGGGTCGGACGTGTCATGGGACGTATTGCCATATGCAGACCCTCCACGCAAGACCAGACGGCAGCGGAGGCAGGACCGGTTCAGAGGGACGAGCCTTCCCGAGACACTCCCCCTTCCAGAGTTCGGTGAGCAGAATCCTTTTGAGGTACCACCTAACATTAGAGAACTGCAGGCATCCGATGTCACATTAAAATCCTGTTTTAAAGACTTACAGCCAGACTCAGAGGGCAATGCCGAGGGCGCTAAGTTTAGGCTGAAGGAGGGAATCTTGTATCGCCATGGTGATGGAGGAGAACAGCTAGTGGTGCCAAAGCCTCTCCACACAATGGTTTTAGAGCTGGGACACTCTGTACCATATGCTGGACACTTGGGGCAGAATAAGAGCTGGGACAGGATAGCCAGGAGATTTTACTGGCCAAATATCTACACGCACTTGGTAGAGTTCTGCAGGTCCTGTCCAGAGTGCCAGCTGACGGCAAAAGGCCGTGGGGGACTGAAGGTACCACTAATTCCTATGCCTATCATTGATGTTCCATTTAGTAGGATCGGAATGGATATCGTGGGTCCCCTGGAGCGAAGTAGGCGAGGCAACCGCTACATCCTGGTTGTGGTGGACTATGCAACAAGATACCCAGAGGCATTCCCCTTGAGGCAAGTCAAGGCCAGGCAAGTGGCCAATGGACTTCTGCAACTGGTGACGAGGGTTGGAATCCCTCAGGAGGTGCTGACAGACCAGGGCACCAATTTTACATCCAAGCTGCTCAAACAGGTCTACCAGTACCTCGGTATCAAAGGGATTAAGACGACGCCCTACCATCCTCAAACTGACGGGTTAGTCGAAAGATTTAACCAGACATTAAAAAGCATGTTACGCAAGTTTGTTGCAGATTCTGGCGCAGACTGGGACGAATGGCTACCATACCTGCTGTTTGCGTATCGTGAAGTTCCACAAGCCTCGACAGGGTTCTCACCATTTGAGTTGCTCTATGGCAGACAAGTGCGGGGCCCACTGGACATCATGAAGGAGGCGTTGGAGGGCCAGTCACCACAGCACGGTATGAACATTCTGTCATACATCATAAAAATGCGTGATAAAATGGAGTCTCTTACCGAGCAGGTGCAGGAGAACATGAAGGTGGCCCAGGCAACGCAGAAACGGTGGTACGACCGGTCTGCGAGAGATCGTGCCTTCAAGCCGGGACAGCAGGTCCTGCTGTTGTTGCCCACGACGGAGAGCAGCCTCCTGGCAAAATGGCAGGGACCGTTCACCGTCCACAGGAAGGTTGGCCAGGTCACCTACGAAATTCTCATGCCAGGCCGGAAGAGGGATAAGCAGACCTTCCATGTGAACATGCTGAAGGAGTGGAAAGTCCGAAATGTAGCCGTGGCCAGACGGGTGGAGGAGGAGGAGGATCATGAGGAGCAGTTCTTTCCGGTGGAGCAGAGTGCTGAGGTGAGCCCAGATCTCTCTCATCTTTCGCCAGAGTGTCAACAGGAGCTGGAGGCCTGCATTCCAGAGGGCGTGTTCTCGGAGGCTCCAGGACGAACGCAGCTGGTGCAGCACCGGATCCAGCTCAAGGCACCAGGACCAGTGAGACTTCCAGGCTACCGCATCCCTGCTCAACTCCTACCCAAGATCAGGCAAGAAATCGAGACCATGCTGGAGATGGGCATCATTGAGCCCTCTCATAGTGAGTGGTCATGTCCTGTGGTACTTGTCCCTAAAAAAGATGGCAGTTTAAGATTTTGTATGGACTTTAGACAGCTGAATGCAATCGCTGCCTTCGATCCTTATCCCATGCCCAGGATTGATGAACTCATAGATCGGCTAGGGGGAGCCAAGTACTTGACAACACTCGACCTGAGCAAGGGGTATTGGCAGGTGCCTCTGGAAGAGGCTACGAAAGAACTAACCGCTTTTAGAACTCCCTTTGGGTTTTTTCAGTTCACAATGATGCCATTCGGCCTGCAGGGGGCACCAGCCACATTTCAGCGGCTAATGGATCAGGTGCTGGACGGGGCCCGGGGGTATGCATCCGCCTACCTGGATGATGTAATCATCTACTCCACCTCCTGGGAAGAGCACCTGACCCAAGTCCAAGATGTGCTCCGGAGAATCCAGGCTGCAGGTCTGACTGTGAACCCAGGGAAGTGTGCCATGGCTCAGACCGAGGTACAGTACCTGGGATATGTCATTGGTGGGGGTAAGATCAAGCCTCAAGTTGGCAAAGTCAGTGCAATCATGGACACACCCAGACCCACAACGAAGAAGCAAGTACGTTCTTTCCTTGGGGTAGTGGGGTGGTACCGTAGATTTGTACCCAGCTTTGCTAACCGTGCTGCCCCATTGATTGAGTTAACCCGTAAGTCCAACCCCAATAAGGTACAATGGTCTGATGAATGTGAGAAAGCTTTTAACGATTTGAGAAGTTGTCTCTGTAGTGACCCTATATTACAGAATCCTGACTTCAGCCGGCCGTTCACCGTGCAGACGGATGCTTCAGGAGTGGGCCTTGGCGCGGTGCTGCTGCAGGGGGAGCCAGGAGACCAGAAACCTGTGGTGTACCTCAGCAGGAAACTCTTCCCACGTGAGCTACGTTACTCGACGGTGGAGAAGGAGTGCCTGGCGATCAAGTGGGCCCTCGAATCGCTGAGATACTACCTGGTTGGGTCCGACTTCATCCTAGAGACGGATCATCGAGCTCTGAGGTGGTTGCACCAGATGAAGGATACCAACTCGAGAGTCACCCGGTGGTACCTCTCGCTTCAACCATTCAAGTTCGAGGTTCGTTACAGGGCGGGTCCAGAGAACATCACCGCAGACTACCTTTCCCGGGTTTTCGAGGACGAAAAGCCTTGAGGAGGGGGTAATGTGACGGAGTGAGCCCCACCGTCACGTTAAAAAAAAAACGTTTGGTCTAAAAATAGCGCTTGGGGGCGATTGAAAGCGCTATCGAACATTTATGAGTGCTGTACATTCATCTGGTGTTGGCCAATGTTTTAAAACTCGTGGGGGGGAACCCAAACGGGCTTCGGTGCTTATAACAAACATTTGTGCAGGGAAAAGGGGAGCCGTGGGACAGAAGCGGCAGGAGTAAACTTTGATTGTTTGTTTTAAGTTGTGCTTGTGAACATGCTTCTCATAACACCTCTCATAGCGGCACATTCGCATGAAGCGCGCCATGCAGTGTGTCCGGACGGCAGAAGAGGCTATGAACCATTTTTAACAAACAAAAACTGTACTTACCTGCACGGATGTTGCTCCCCACTCGGCCAAGCCGAGGGAATGGTGTCTGACCCTCTTAAGCGCGAGGAAGCGCGAAAATCGCGGAGGGATATGTAGCTTGAAATTGATTTGTATTTATGATTTATTTTCGCTGTTTAAAGCATGTAGTTACTTTCTGTTGGTTTTGTAACTTTTGTTTTCACAGTTTATTGTGTTTAAAATTGTTTGGTGAGTTCAATTGATGTTTCAGCAGATAATTAAGGTTTATTGATAAAGTAGTCCCTGAGGGGAGGGGTTAAGTACAATATAACCGGTTCCATGGAGTGGTTGATTCAGTCTACTTTTGACCTCTGATGTGAGAGGAGCTCCCAGGTGATTGTCTGCTCTAGACAAAGTTTTGAGTTATTGTATTTTTCTCTTTTTTTTTTGTTTAGTTAGTTATTTAGTGTTTAGTTTGTCCTGTTTGTCACCCTGCCGGCAGCTTACAAGAAAAATAAAAAAATCCTTTCCTGCATGGAAAACCACCATCTCCTGGTAAATTCTTCAGCCGCTCAATCACACTATCCTACATAAACACACACACTTCTTTGTGAAAAGACACATTACACACCATACAAAAAACACTCCCAGGCTTCCTACCCCTACCACACACACACACACACACACTCTTTCCCAAAGGTGTAGGTGGCACACACACACACACACACTCTTTCCCAAAGGTGTAGGTGGCACACACACACACACACACACACACACACACACACACACACACACACACACTCTTTCCCAAAGGTGTAGGTGGCAGGTCCCAGTGCATGCCATAGAAATGGCTGCTAGCACCGCTAACTCCACAGGCTCTCCAACTCACAACTGCACTGTGACTGCCATCGTGTCTGAACACCTACCCTCCTGCTTATGTGGGCGATGCCATCGTGTCTGAACACCTACCCTCCTGCTTATGTGGGCGATGCCATCAGGTCTGAACACCTACCCTCCTGCTTATGTGGGCCATACCCACACTGAGTGTCGTATCTGCTGTGGCTACAACTGTAGCTGTTTGTACATGTAATCTCATCTCATCATGCGTCTCATCCTGCCCATATGAGTGATATTCCAGTGAATCAGTGGCTTCTTGTTTAAAACACATCTGTGCAAGTTCATTAAAATACAAGGAAGTAACAACAACTACAAAATGTACATATCGTTTTTCATAATTGCTTTATAGTCTTACTTGTATATATTACTGTAAATTGAACCTATATGTTTTTTATCTATTTCAGTTCTGTTCTTATATACTGCGTACTTTGTATAGTGACAATAAACACTTCTACTTCTACTTCTAAGAGCAGTAGTCCAAAAACATTATGAGAACCCTAATCTGCCCTACAACAGCAAAGTGCAGTAACTGCGTGAACACTGAAACTGAGCAAATTGCCTTTAAAGTACTGCCTATACTGCTGTCAAACATGTGGTAGGTATAATAGTGGTAATGCTTTGATGTACATTCTTAATAGGAAGAAGCCAGAAATTTATGCCAATGTTGTGCCAATGTTTTTAACCTGACACATCCCTCTCTGTCTCTCTGTTGTTCATGGTTTAGTAACTCACGTTGGGGGTCTTTGGGGAGTTGGTGGGGTGCTATGAGGAGGCTAATTTTGCCTTGGAGACTCATTAAACTGGCACACCCCTTCAAAAGAGTCGCTCTGTGACTGTGACAGGAGACACTGAAGCACTAGCTCCACTGCCTCTGAGCCCTCATTGGTTGCTGCCATGACAGAGGCTTCCAGCCGATTGGTGCTGCTAAGGTAAGCCCTGCAGCTCATTGGTTGATTGTCAGAAGGAGCTCTACACCAAGTGGTGCAGCTGTTGCATCCTGTTGCATCCACCGTTTCAGACTAACCCTAACTGCTCCCCGATTACAATTAGCATTAATTATTCAGTACCTGAGTACATTCAACAGGTCCCCTAACTTCATTAAGCGCAACTAAGTACTGTTCCACAGTTGTACATGGCTGATAAGGAAATGACAAGCAAGTCTCATTTTGGGCTCGATTTACAGTTTTCCAACTCTTTCCGTTACTTACTCAAAGCGTTTCAGAGGTGTCAATACCAGTAGAAGAATAATACCAGTCAAGACAGTAAAACCCCCACCATTCCTTCTGCCTGTGCACTCAGCACAGGTGATTTTACTAATGAGCCGACCTACCTGTCTCATGATTTTTTGCGCTCGTTAGGATCAGCTGGTTCATTAAGTGGTTGGACCCCATATGTAGGCTCTGTCCGAATCCAATAAAATGCTACCTTTGAAGGTACCTTAGTTTTGCCCAATTTCAAAGACACCATAGATGATGACTCCATGCTGCTTTCAACATCCAACATTCTATCGAACTAGGAAGTCGTCTGTTGGTGTTATGGCAACAGCGTTCTGTGTTGCTGTCTAGCCAGGCTGTCCGAAACGAAGTTTTAATCGGCATAACACGTTAGAAAGTAACAGCAGCAAGGCAGCAAATCACTAGGTTCCCGTTTCGGACACCGCCGCTAAGACTTAGAGAAATAAAGCAAACGAACTCTAAGTCTTAAGCACCCAGTACTGAAACACCAGGTGTTGGGCATGCCTGCTTGCTTTTTCATGGATTAAATAACTGGCAGAGGCTTTAACTTTCTAAACACCTCTGAAGGGCTGACGATGACATAAAAAGTTCTGGCTGTAGTTTGAATTTACTCACCCACTGGGTCTACATGGTCGAGATGATCCACAAAATCCCTCTTCCCCAGATATACTGTGAGCTGTGGAGAGAGACAGGGTTAAATGGCCTGTGTCAATGTTATCTTTTCAACACACACTCATCAAGACACATTTGGCTAAGCAGTGTGATACACAGGATGCTATCTTCCTTCCCCAGAGAGAGATAATGTGAGTAAACACACACACACACACAGAGATAGATCAAACACATGCATCCACACACAAGTACTCTCACTTGTACACACACAAGCAAACCCATTAACTGACTCACACACAAACACATACACATAGATCAAACATATGCATCCACATACAATTACTCACCTACACATACACACAAACATACACCCATTCACTCACACACACACACACACACACACACACACACACCAAACAGCCCTTGGCAAAACAGACTGACCCCGAGTCGCTCCACTCCCTTCCTGAACACAATGGTGGCAGTCGGAGTGACATCACAAAACACATCGTCAACACACACTGTCCCGTCCATTCCACAGGAGAGGAGAGGAGAGGAGAGGAGAGGAGAGGAGAGGAGAGAAGAGAAGAGAAGAGAAGAGAAGAGAAGAGAAGAGAAGAGAAGAGAAGAGAAGAGAAGAGAAGAGAAGAGAAGAGAAGAGAAGAGAAGAGAAGAGAAGAGAAGAGGAGAGGAGAGGAGAGGAGAGGAGAGGAGAGAAGAGAAGGGAAGGGAAGAGAAGAGTGGGGAGAGCAAAGAGATGAAATGATGGACAGAGTAGGAGCTGGGAGAGAGAGAGAGCTGGAGAGGAAGTGACAGAGAGGAGAGGAGCGAAGAAGTGTCTCTACTGGAGACGACAGGAGATAAGAGGCAGCTCAGAAACTACAACACACACCTTCCTGCAGAGGGGTGTGTGTGTTGATAGAGAGAGAGGGAGAGAGAGAGAGACACACACACACACACACCTTCCTGCAGAGGGGTGTGTGTGTGATAGAGAGAGAGGGAGAGAGAGAGACACACACACACACACACACCTTCCTGCAGAGGGGTGTGTGTGTGATAGAGAGAGAGGGAGAGAGAGAGAGAGAGACACACACACACACACCTTCCTGCAGAGGGGTGTGTGTGTGATAGAGAGAGAGGGAGAGAGAGAGAGAGACACACATACACACACCTTCCTGCAGAGTGTGTGATAGAGAGAGAGGGAGAGAGGGAGAGAGAGAAAGAGAGAGAGAGAGAGAGAGGAGAGAGAGAGGGAGAGAGACACACACACCTTCCTGCAGAGGGAGTGTGTGTGTGTGATTGAGAGAGAGGGAGAGAGAGACAAAAAGAAAGAAGATGCCAACCCCAGAGGAAGACAACAGTCCTTTGGGAGGGGAGAAGGAACTCCTGTCCCCCCCGCCACTCTCTCTCACAAACACATCCACACACACTGATGCACCTAAGGTGTTGGTTTTTGTAACGGAGGTCTGAATTTTCTTACCTTGCAGTTGGGGCTGGACTTCTTGAAGACTCTGAAAAGAGAAGAGGGGGAGAGACAGAATTAGCCCCGTCAACCACATCGTCCTCAAGGTCTCCCTCCACTCCACACACTCCCTGTGAATCACCTAACCACTTCATCGACCGCCCAACCACACAGAGAAAGCGAGACAGAAGTTCAAAAGTCTCCAAAAACGCTATCTTAAAAGCAAAAACACTCCTTGACTGTGAGTCATGACCACAAACGCTTAAGCAACTCCCCATCATTCCTCCCAGACAATCAGCACGTCAGGCCAGCGTAGCGTGGTGTATCAGAGCATTGCTTTTGCATGATCTGCCACACACACATGCACACACACCGACACAAACACACACAAACAGTGTACTTCAAGACCTTCATTGTCATTGAACCGTTGCCTGTACAACGCAATTACACAATAAGGCCACCAAGGCCCAAGGTAAAAGTGTCAAAGTGTCAACTGTCAAACAAGGAAGCACTCTAGAAACAGGACAGAAGGAATAAGGGAGTATAATAATATAATAAATAGTATAGTAAGGGCATCATAAATAATACATATTAAAGGGTAAATGGGCTATTTGCAGAGGCTGTGAATAGTAATATTGCACTATGAGCTAGATATTGCACATTATGCTGTAGGTATTGCAAAATAAGTACACACAGCAAGCTCTTGTTTGTGTAGCTAACCTGCTTAACTCAAAAGTGCTACAAGTGCTACAAAAAAATGGTTGCTTGTGTCACACACACACACACACACACACACACACACACACACACACACACACACACACACACACACTCATCTACTGTTCAATGGCTGTTAAATTTTACCTTTTATTTGTCAGCGTATGGTAAAAAAAAAAATCACATTTTGCAAAGTTCATTTCCACCCCTGACACAAACACGGATTACTGGTCCCTCAACTCCACACTGCCACACACACACACACACACACACACACACAACACACACACACACACACACACACACACACACACACACACACAAGGCTTACTGGTCCCTCAGCTCCACTCTCAACCGGCCAAGAACAGCAGCTACCGAACTACCCCCCCAGGCCCCCCCCAGGCCCCACTAATGAGCTGTGTTCACAGGAGGCACACGCGGGAGTGCACGTACATAAGCAGACAGCGCAGCACATGGAGGACCAGACCCAGGGGTGCTGGAGGAAAGGCTGTCAGGGAAAGGCCCAGCTCTAGGGGGTTACATTCTAGTTCTAGGGGGTTACATTCTAGCTCCAGGGGCGTACATGGATGGGTTCATGGGCGGGATGTGTTGGCTGTTAGCAAGGCCCTCCAGGAGGCAGATAGATACACATGTGGTACGCTGACTATAAAGGTACGATGCGCTGGCCTAGCCTGATAAACCAGCCCCTCGTACTTCTTTTCATTTTGTACATAGGGTCTAGCAGTGCTCTATTGAGAAATGATTTTTTCCTGGACGTGTGGACTCTGCTGAAGTTTAAAACAAGCGGTTCTGCCTTCACCCAATCGCGAACGTCTGGTCGTGACAAATGCAATTAGCCTGCCTACACACTACAATTCAAATGTAGCACACAAAGTCAACGCCATCACTCGTGAACACTCCCTCTGTCCGCTGATTGGCTAGGCAACATTCTGCCTAAGACAGCAATGTCAATGGAAGCACTGCCAGGCTCTGTGTACAAAATGAAATGAAGCACGAGGGGCTGGTTTGCCAGGCTAGCGCTGGCCCCTGTGAGGAGACTTCTGCCCCCTAGTGGTGTGAGCAGGGAGAGCAGCGCGTGGCCTGAGGGAGGCAGCTGGCGTACACGGGTGTCAGCTCGGGTTAGCTGGGGACGGGGAGCGTATACGGGTGTCAGCTCGGGTTAGCTGGGGACGGGGAGCGTATACGGGTGTCAGCTCGGGTTAGCTGGGGACGGGAGCTGGGACCTGGGGGCCTCCTCACAGCACTGAGCTAAGTGGACGTGACAACAGGTGAGACAGGGAGAGGGGGGAGGGAGGGAGGGAGGGAGGGAGGGATGGAGAGATGGAGAGGGGGAAAATAGAGGAGGCAGTGAC
>CM050200.1:1711798-1716798 GCA_027475355.1 Coilia nasus
AATGGGGGTAAAGAGAAAGAATGAGGGGAGAGAGAGAGAGGGAGAGAGAGAGAGAGAGAGAGAGAGAGAGGGAGAGGGAGAGAGAGAAACTATGCCTTCAGCAATAGCTAACAATGCAGGACAATCAAACGCAGCAGAGTCAGCAGCTAAAAGCGCAAGATCACAGGAAGACGGAAAAAGGCACAAAAATACATCCCACTTATCCACACACACACACACACACACACACAGAAAGAAGAGACAGAAGACAGAAAATAGAAGCAGGTCTGTGTGTATGTGTGTGATCAAAGTACTGTATGAGTGCATGTCTGTGTGTACGTGTGTGTGTGTTTGTGTGCATGTATGAACGTGTGTGTGATGTTCAAAGAGCCACAGGTCATGGTGGACACACACACACACACACACACACACACACACACACACACACCCCTTTTCTTTCTATCTCACTCAACTCATTTTAGGGCCGCGCATGGCTGACATTGCAGCCGTAGTATGTCAGACTCTCAGTACCGACCACACTCTTCAGTTCCCAAACCCATACGTCACAGGCAGCAAGGGGCTTGGGCTAGCTGCTCCCCGACAGGAAGAGCTCAGGGCTTGGGGCTAGCTGCTCCCCGACAGGAAGAGCTCAGGGCTTGGGCTAGCTGCTCCCCGACAGGAAGTGTTTGGGCTAGCTGCTCCCCGACAGGAAGAGCTCAGTGCTTAGGGCTCCAATCCCCGACAGGAAGTGCTTGGGCTAGCTGCTCCCCGACAGGAAGAGCTCAGGGCTTGGGCTAGCTGCTCCCCGACAGGGAGAGCTCAGGGCTTGGGCTAGCTGCTCCCCGACAGGAAGTGTTTGGGCTAGCTGCTCCCCGACAGTAAGAGCTCAGTGCTTAGGGTTCCAATCCCCGACAGCAAGAGCTCAGTGCTAAGGGCTCCAATCCCCAACAGCAAGAGCTCAGTGCTTAGGGTTCCAATCCCCGACAGCAAGAGCTCAGTGCTTAGGGTTCCAATCCCCGACAGCAAGTGCCTGGGCTCCGACCCCACACTGTGTCTGCCACCTCGCATGCCAAGCCAGGCTCCAGTGGTCCATACCTGTTTACAGCAGGAGCACGACACACACCTGCCTGCCAAGCTGCGAGTTACTCATGATTTAAAGGAGAAATTCGGTGTGAATCATGCGACAGCCATGTTGTTCGCACCAAGTGCATTTGGTAGGAAAAAGAAGGAGAAACTTTGATGCAATATAGTCCAAATAATGAAGTGGTAGCTAACACTAACTTTCAGTTTTATTTCCCTACGCCCCATTCAGTTAGCGTTAGCTACCAGTTCATTATTCGGCGTATGGTGCATCAAAGTTTCTCATTCTTCCTCCTACCAACAGCCCTCTGTGGTCTGGAATGACAGGGCTGTAGACTGACTCACACCAAACTCCTCCTTTAAGGCCGCCGCAATGGACCTTGTTTGTGCCTGTACCGCATTGTACCGTTTTCTACTTTTCTCCCCCCCACCTGTACTGCCTGACTAGTACCTGTGCTGGGGACAGCCCCCGCCCCCCCCACCTGTACTGCCTGACTCGTACCTGTGCTGGGGACAGCCCCCGCCCCCCCCACCTGTACTGCCTGACTCGTACCTGTGCTGGGGACAGCCCCCGCCCCCCCACCTGTACTGCCTGACTAGTACCTGTGCTGGGGACAGCCCCCCCCACCCCCCGCCCCCCCCACCTGCACTGCCTGACTAGTACCTGTGCTGGGGACAGCCCCCCCCACCCCCCCGCCCCCCCCACCTGTACTGCCTGACTAGTACCTGTGCTGGGGACAGCTCCTCCACCACCACCCCCCGCCCCCCCCCACCTGCACTGCCTGATTACTACCTGTGCTGGGGACAGCCCCCCCCACCCCCACCTGTACTGCCTGACTACTACCTGTGCTGGGGACAGCCCCCCCCCCACCCCCACCCCCACCTGTACTGCCTGACTACTACCTGTGCTGGGGACATTACCCAGAGCCAGAAAAGGAGGCTTTTTTCTAGGGCTGCACGCTATTTGAAAAATGTGCAATATGCGGTGACATTGCTGAGTGTTGCGATGACGATATGTTTTGAGATATGTAAAATATGTTAATATAGTTTTTACATCTTTCAGCTTAATCTTCACCGCTAGGCTGTAGCCAGTGCGCAGCCTGTGGGGTGGATATCAAGGGCAGTAGGACTCCATTTGATTTCCCAAATATCTTCATATGTGGAAACATGGCTTCACTGGAATAAGTGGGACATTACTGTAAGCTTTTTCACAGTATTGTCCCATTTATTCCAGTTAAGCCATGTTTTGCGATATGTGTATCACGATACTGTATGTTATATATATTATTATAATATATATATATATATATGTAATATATAATATAATATATTATGATATATTGTGTGGCCCTACTTTCTTCCGTTCTTACAGGGAGGAGGAGGAGGAGGCTGGATGCTCCTCCACTGCAGCAGGAGATAAGCCGGGCTCAGGCTATGAGGCTATGCATATTCATCACAGAAACACAGATGCCCCCAGGCAACACCATCCACATGCTTCTCTACAGCGGGCTCCAATTATGAAGCCAATTAACCAGAGAGTGTTGCAAGATCACTGGCGAGCAACTTGTAAACATACCGTGTTGTTGTTTTTGTTATTTTGGTTGCTGTCCCCTGGACCCAGAAGGGAGAGCATGTGTTTTAGGTTGTTTGTGGGTTGGAGACTCCATCGATATCAGGTTTCCTTTCACACAGTTTTCTCCTTCAACAAAAACTACAAATTGCAGAACTAGAATTTGCTTCCAAAAGCACAGAACTGGAATTAACGCCATGAACCAGTGTGTATGTGTCTCTGTGTGTGTACATCAAGTTAAGTGAGGTCAAGTCAAGTAGGTACATGAGTGTGTGTTTGTACATGTGTGTGTAGATGTATACTGTGTGTGTGTGTGTGTGAGTGTACGTGTGTGTGTGTGTGTCTCTGCTATTCTTGGTTCTAGAAGTGTAGAGATGGGACTGAAGCCACGCTTGCAGGATCTGTGTGTGCGTGTGTGCATGTGTGCGTGTGTGTGTGTGTGTGTGTGTGTGTGTGTGTGTGTCTGCTATTCTTGGTTCTAGAAGTGTAGAGATGGGACTGGAGTTACGCTTGCAGGATCTGTGTGTGTGTGTGTGTGTGTGTGTGTGTGTGTGTGTGTGTGTGTGTGTGTGTGTGTGTGAGTGTGTGTGAGTGTGTGTGTGTGAGTGTGTGTCTGCTATTCTTGGTTCTAGAAGTGTAGAGATGGGACTGGAGCTATGCTTGCAGGATCTGTGTGTGTGTGTGTGTGCATGTGTGTGTGCGAGTGTGCATGTGTGTGTGTGCGTGTGTGTGTGTGTGTGAGTGTACATGTGTGTGTGTGTGTGTGTGTGCATGTGTGTGTGTGTGTGTGTGTGTGTGTGTGTGTGTGCATGTGTGTGTGTGTGTGTGTGTGTGTCTGCTATTCTTGTTTCTAGAAGTGTAGAGATGGGACTGGAGCTACGCTTGCAGGATCTGTGTGTGTGTGTGTGTGTGTGTGTGTGTGTGTGTGTGTGTGTGTGTGTGTGTGTCTGCTATTCTTGGTTCTAGAAGTGTAGAGATGGGACTGGAGCTACGCTTGCAGGATCTGTGTGTGTGTGCATGTGTGTGTGTGCATGTGTGTGTGTGTGTGTGTGTGTGTGTGTGCATGTGTGTGTGTGTGTGTGTGTGTGTGTGCATGTGTGTGTGTGTGTGCGCGCATGTGTGTGTGTGTGTGTGTGTGCGTCTGCTATTCTTGGTTCTAGAAGTGTAGAGATGGGACTGGAGCCACGCTTGCAGGATCTCGCGGCTGCTCATACTCCTTGAAAGTTCAGCAGCAAAGTGCTGACGCGCGCTCTCTTCCCTCTTAGAGAACAAACACTCAGCAGTCTCCTGCCTACTGGAAGGCCATTGTGCCCAGGCAACTCTTAAGCAGCGTCGCAGGCTAATTTTACATCTTCCCTGAAAGCACTCCTGTGTCCTGTGTCCACATTTGCATGATTAGGTGCAGCGAGCGAGGGCAGAGGCAGGCACACACACACACACACACACACACACACACACACACACACACACACACACGATCAGCCAAGTATTCAGGCAGCATACTCTTTGTGAATTAGATAAACAAGGAAAAGTTCAGTTATTTAATAATAAATAAAGCTATTTAATTAATTCTATTTAAAAAATCTACTTATATAACTCATATTACATCGATTCTCTACAGAGTGAAATATTTTCAGCTTTTGTTTGTTTTCATTTTGATAGTTACAGCTTACAATTCAGTGTCTTATAAAATTACATTATGTGGTATCATTAAAAACTGGATTTTTAACACAGAAATGTCAGCCTTCTTAAAAAGGCGTGTTCATGTTTCTGACCTTGTACTTGGCTGGGCTGTTTTACATTGCATGGAAATACATCAGCTTTCCCCCAATATCCTAGTTCACGGAAATGTAAAAGACATGCAAACCATGGTCTACCTAAAGCCTGGCTGAACAGTAATCGCGTTTTACCAAACATTCATTCAAACTCACGGCAGCCTGCCGAGCGACGCCACTTTGGATTCCCACTCCACTTCCTCCTCCTCCAGTTTCGCAGATGCTTCCAATGCACCCCTCATCTGTCAAACTCTCACGCGACACCCGAGCCGCATACTATGTTCTCACGCACACAGACATTCCCATAGCTTTGAGGAAAAAGGGCTGCTCTGTGGACCGCCGCTTATCCTACTCGTCTCCAGCGGAGTCCAGCGCAGCCCTGCCCAGTGCAGAGGGACTGAAGCATTTGAAAAGGGCAAAGGTCATGGCTGTGGCCGTCACAGACCTTGTGACAGACCGCCACGCCAAGGCATAATTACGTGTGTGTTTGTGTGTGTGTGTGTGTGTGAGTGAGTGAGGAGAGAGAGAGAGAGAGAGAGAGAAAGAGAGAGGGAAAGCATGAGTGATTATGTGTGTGTGTGTGTGTGTGTGTGAGT
>CM050200.1:1724298-1736798 GCA_027475355.1 Coilia nasus
CCAGGCACACATATATAAGGGTAGGCACACACAGGCAGACACGCATATGCGACACTCTCTCTCTGTCACACACACACACACACACACACACACACACACACACACACACACACACACACACACAGAAACACTAACAGACAGAGACACAGCCAGGCACACATATATAAGGGTAGGCACACACAGGCAGACACGCATATGCGACACTCTCTCTCTGTCACACACACACACACAGGCAGACACGCATATGCGACACTCTCTCTCTGTCACACACACACACACAGACAGACACGCATATGCGTGGGCTTCTCTGTCTGACATGCGCACACACACACACACACACACACACACACACACACACACACACACACACACACACACACAGGGGGGTCTTCCGCCTCCCTGTGCCTGTAACTGCTGACTGGGGAAGATCTGGCTGGACAATGACCAGCATGTGTGTCCATGTCCATATGTGTGTGTGTGCCTCACATTTGTGTGTGTGTGTGCTTGTATGTGTGTGTGTGTTCTTGTGTGTGTGCACGCGTTCTTGTGTGTGTGTATGTGTGTGTGTGCTTGTATGTCTGTGTGTGTGCTTGTATGTGTGCACGCGTTCTTGTGTGTGTGTGTGCTTGTGTGTGTGTGCGCGTGTGTATGTGTGCTTGTATGTGTGTGTGTGTATGTGTGTGTGTGCTTGTATGTTTGTGTGTATGTGTGTGTGTGCGCGCATGTTCTTGTGTGTGTGCTTGTATGTGTGTGTGTGTGTCTGTTCTTGTGTGTGTGTATGTGTGTGTGTGCTTGTGTGTGTGTGTATGTGTGCTTGTATGTGTGTGTATGTGTGTGCGTGTGTGTGTGTGTCCTTGTATGTGTGTGTGTGTATGTGTGTGTATGTGTGTGTGTGTGTGTGCGTGCATATATATAAGTGTATTTGTTTGCGTCACCAATGCTGTTTTTCAAGTCTCCTTCTGCCATCCTGCTTACATGGCTGCCTACACACTCGGAAGTGGCAATCTTAACACCTCCACCACAGTCCATGGCACACACACACGCACACGCACACGCACACGCACACACACACACACGCGCACACACACTTTCCTCTACCTTTCTCACTCACACAAACAAGTGCACACACACGCACATACGCACACACACACACACACCCTTCTCGCTGTGAGCTGATGAAGCTTGAGAGAAAGAGAGATTAACTTAAAAATAAAGACTAATAGAAAGTTTAGTTGGAGAAAGATGGTGTGATACAGTGATGGTGAGAGAAAGAGAGGAAAGGCAAGAAAGAGAGGGAGAGAGAGAGAGAGACAGAGAGAGAGAGAGAGAGAGAGAGAGAGAGAGAGAGAGAGAAAGAAAGAGAAAAGGTGAAAAAAAAACCCTCCCATTACAGCCAAGCTATCGATCTGAAGCACATCATAATTGACGAGAGCAATTAAAGTCTAAAGATAAACGACTTATAAAAATCATTGAAACAATGCAGAAATAAACACACTGCTGAAAGGTGGGCTATTAATGGGATCCCCTTTGGATCCCTGGAGTAACGACAGAAATGGGCCAACCTTGCTGCACCACACACACACACACACACACACACACACACACACACACACACACACACACACACACACACACACACACACACACACACACACACACACACACACACACACACACACACACACAAGACCTACATTTTACCTGCATTGAACGAGACCAGAGGAGAGAGAGACATACTTGCCCTTGGAGCGTTGACATGTCAAATGATAATTATTACTGCCGCCTGCCAGCTGTGCTTGGGAGCAGGGCTGGGCGATAGATACGTGGATAATACTGATATATTTTTGATGGAGAAGTGGAGTTGAGGGAACATCCACCCATGGCCCAGCATGGCTTCAGTTCAGTGTGGCTGCTCCTCACCCTCCACAGCCCTTTGTGCTGGGCCTGCTGGTGTGACACATGTCTCACAGTCATAGTCTAGTCTTGGGGGGAGAAGGAAAGTCCCAATCCAAAAACAAACACAAACACACACACATCTTCCTTGCGCACACTAAACTATTGCCAACTCTTACCACGCACACACACACAGTCAGTCGTGTACTGAAACACAAACAACCACACACACACATATATATCTTCCACAGGAAAGTCTGACTAAGGTGTATTAAACCTGAAACCAACCCTATTGTAGAGAAACATTCACTGCTCTTCTCCCCAGTGGCATGGCAACCCTAAGGCAATGCTACAGTGCTAGGCAAGGTGGCATTCTCTCAAGTGTGGAACCCTGATGTGCACTTGTGGTCTGGTATCCATACTGCACACTAACACCTTACCACCCTGACAATGACCGCTCAAGCAGTTTCCTGTTTCTTGAAGGGCCGACACATAGAGGACTGTGTGGCTCTGCTCTGTTTCCCTGGCAGCATATACACACACACACACACACATATCCATTTACACACACAATTACACACACACACACACACATCCATTCACGCACACAATTACACACACACACATCCATTCACGCACACAATTACACACACACACACACACACATCCATTCACGCACACAAGCACACACATGCTTACCACAGAGAAGTAGGAAAACCCAGGTCTCACACAAGTCAAACAACTTCCACAGGAAAGACTAAGCAAAATGCACTTAACCCCCAGAGCCAACCCTAGTATGAAACTGACTTGCATTACACTTAGTTAACACTCTTATCCAGATCCAGATTTTTACAGGGTTTTCAGTTACAGTCCCTGGAGCAGTGTGGGGTCAGATGCCCCCTGAGCACATTACTCTGCTGTACAATGGCTTCACAAATGTTAAGGCCCTCATGCACTGCTAGACAACTGCTAGACGGTGAGTTAGTGGGCACTTCATGTCAGTAGGGCTGTAGGGTAGTGTAGGGTAGTGTAGGGTAAGAGTAGTGTAGAGTAGTGTAGAGTAGGGTAGGGTAGTGTAGGGTAGTGTAGGGTAGTGTAGGGTAGAGTAGAGTAGGGTAGTGTAGGGTAGAGTAGTGTAGAGTAGTGTAGAGTAGTGTAGGGTTAGGGTAGGGTAGTGTAGTGTGTAGTGTAGTGTATTAGTGTAGTGTAGGGTAGAGTAGTGGTAGAGTAGTGTAGAGTAGTGTAGGTAGTGTAGTGTAGTGTAGTAGTGTAGGGTAGTGTAGGGTAGTGTAGGGTAGTGTAGGGTAGTGTAGTGTAGTGTAGGGTAGTGTAGGGTAGTGTAGGGTAGGGTAGTAGTAGTGTAGTGTGGTGTAGTGTAGTGTAGTGTAGGGTAGTGTAGGGTAGTGTTAGGGTACGTGTCAGGGTAGTGTAGTGTAGTGTAGAGTAGTGTAGGGTAGGGTAGGGTAGTGTAGTGTAGTGTGTAGTGTAGCTGTAGTGTAGTGTAGTGTAGGGTAGTGTAGGGTAGTGTTAGGGTAGTGTAGGGTAGTGTAGTTGTAGTGTAGGGTAGTGTAGGGTAGTGTAGGGTAGGGTAGTGTAGTGTAGTGTGGTGTAGTGTAGAGTAGTGTGGTGTAGTGTAGTGTCAGTGTAGTGTGGTGTAGGGTAGTGCTAGGTGTATGGTAGGGTAGTGTAGTGTAGTGTAGGGTAGTGTAGGGTAGGGTAGTAGTGTAGTGTAGTGTGGTGTAGTGTAGAGTAGTGTGGTGTAGTGTAGTGTAGTGTAGTGTGGTGTAGTGTAGTGTAGTGTAGTGTGGTGTAGGGTAGTGTAGTGTATGGTAGGGTAGGGTAGTGTAGTGTAGGGTAGTGTACTGTAGGGTAGTGTAGTGTAGTGTAGTGTAGGGTAGTGTAGTGTACGGTAGTGTAGTCTAGGGTAGAAACGTTGGGTAGTGTAGGGTAGAGTAGGGTGTAGTGTGTAATGTGGCCCTGCCCATGAAAATCAGGCTGTGTTACCTCTGTGGCTAATAATAACTACCAGCGTAAACAGCATTGTGTGGGAGGCAGAGGAACAGCCAGAAGAGAACAGGAAAAATGGGGAGAGGAGAGGATGAGAGGAGGAGAGGAGAGGAGAGGAGAGGAAGAGGGAGAGGGAGAGGGAGAGGAGAGGAGAGGAGAGGAGAGGAGAGGAGAGGAGAGGAGAGGAGAGGAGAGGATGAGAGCAGGAGAGGAGGAGAGGAGAGGAGAGGAGAGGAGAGGAGAGGAGAGGAGAGGAGAGGAGAGGAGAGGAGAGGAGAGGAGAGGAGAGGAAAGGAGGAGGACGAGGGAGAGGAAGAGGAGAGGAGAGGAGAGGAGAGGAAAGGAGGAGGAGAGGAGAGGAGAGGAGAGGAGAGGAGAGGGAGAGGGAGAGGGAGAGAGAGGGAGGGAGAGGGAGAGGAGAGGAGAGGAGAGGAGAGGAGAGGAGAGGAGAGGAGAGGAGAGGAGAGGAGAGAGGAGAGGAGGGGGAGAGGGAGAGGGAGAGGAGAGGATTAGAGGAGAGGAGAGGAGAGGCAGCTGTGGCCTAGTGGTTAGGGAGATGGTCTTGCAAGCGAAAGGTTGCTGGTTTGAATCCTGCCGAGATGGAGGAGAGGATGAGAGGAGAGGAGAGAAAGAATGGAGGAGAGGAGGCCAAGAGACAGGAAAAGAACAGCTGATGATAGACAGCAAAGAAAAAAGAAACAAAACAAAAAAAACAGAAAGAGACAGACAGACAGAAGGACAGAATGAAAGAAAGAAAGAAAGAACGAAAGAAAGAAGTAATTTTAGACAGCACTGCTGATGCAAGTATTCAGAGTTCACTCATACAGTAACCGGTAGCCAATTACTGCACCTGCTGTCATCAGCCCCACTCTCAGTGGGCTCTACAGCGCCCCCCACTGCACACCACACATCAGGAGTGCAGCCCCACTCTCAGGGGGGCTCTACAGCGCCCCCCCACTGCAGCTCAGCCCCACTCTCAGTGGGCTCTACAGCGCCCCCCACTGCACACCACACATCAGGAGTGCAGCCCCACTCTCAGGGGGCTCTACAGCGCCCCCCACTGCAGCTCAGCCCCACTCTCAGTGGGCTCTACAGCGCCCCCCCACTGCAGCCCACACATCAGGAGTGCAGCCCCACTCTCAGGGGGCTCTACAGCGCCCCCCACTGCAGCTCAGCCCCACTCTCAGTGGGCTCTACAGCGCCCCCCCACTGCAGACCACACATCAGGAGTGCAGTGCATCATGGGAGTGTTTACCCAACTTCTTTTTATGTGGCTGCGAGCGATCAGATAGCTGTCTGACTAATATCCGTGCAAGATGGAGCAAGGGTGAGACCAAGACAAAGAGAGAGAGGGAGAGGGAGACAGAAAGAGAGAGAGAGAGACAGACAGAGAGAGAGAGGGAGACAGAGAGACAGAGAGAGAGAGAGACAGAGAGAGAGAGAGGACATGAGAGAGAGAGAGAAATGAGATAGTGTTTGAGGTTGTATATCAGTATTGGATTGGTTGTCTGCACAACATTCTCTCCTCCATTCCCATGGTGATAGAGGACCAGTATCTGTAGATCTCGCTCTGTGTGTGTGTGTGTGTGTGTGTGTGTGTGGTGTGTGTGTGTGGGTGGAGATGTTTGTAGTTGTCTGCAGTGTATCTATACTTATCACCAAATGTATATGTGTAATTCTCTCTCTCATTCTCTTCGGTCTGTTTGTGTGCATCTGTGTGTGCGCGCGTGTGTGTGTGTGTGTGTGCCTGTGCATGTGTGTGCATGTGCGTGTGCAGATCTTAGTGTATGTATGCAGTGTATCGTCATGTGTACATGTGTAATTCTCTCTCTCAATCTCTTTGGTTCGTTTTATGTGTATCTGTGCATGTGTGTGTGTGTGTGTGCGTGTGTGTGTGTGCTGTGTAGTGGTAGTTCTCAAGCTGCTTCCTTTGTGTCCCTTCCTCTCTTTCCCCCAGCAGCAGGAAATGAAAGCAGCTCGACTCCTGCAGTCCTCTCCCACCGCTAGCACCACAGAGGAGAGGCCAACGAGAGCGCAGTCCTCTCCCAGCGCTAGCACCACAGAGGAGAGGCCAACGAGAGCGCAGGAGCACCAGGGGGGAGAGCGAAAGGAAAGGTAGAAAAGGAGAGAGAAAGAGAGACAGAGACAGAGACAGGGAGAGCAAGAGAGAGACACAAACATCACTATGTATGAAAAGAGTGTGAGTTAGAGAAAGAGCAGATTATAAAGCACAGGCTATGCCGACTCCACTCTGGTGGCAAGCGCAGTGAGCTTTAATTGGCACTGCCATGTCCCTCTCTCTGTCTCTCTTCCTCGCTCTCCCTCTTTCGCTCTCTCTCCCTCTTTCGCTCCCCTCTCCCTCTCTCTCTCTCTCCCTCTCTCAGGTGTTTATGACTCTATAGCCCCCTTGACACTGTTGTGACAATATTTTGCCATTTCCCACAATTCCACACCCTTCCACTCAACTCTGACCCCCTTCTCCCAGCTGCCTGCTGGGGATTCTATGGAAACGGGCAATTTAAAAATAGGGCGGTGGGGGGTGGCAGAGCACCGATGATCGAACATGACCCAAGTCTGCGCACACTAAACTAATGCCCATTGTTTATAACACACAAACACACACACACACACACACACACGCAGTCAGTTGTGTACTGAAACACAAACAAGCAGACACACGCGCACATACACACACACACACACACACACACACACACACACACACACACAACGGGCAGTTGTGTACTGAAACACAAACAAGCAGACACACGTGCACATACACACACACACACACACACACACACACACACATTCCAATGAAGTGCTGAGCTCAGAGGCTGCATCTAAACCTCTTCAAGAAGGTTTCCACCCAGACAGAGGTGACTCAGCAGCCACAGCTACTGGGGAAAAGCAGCACCAAATTTCCCCTGGAGAGCCAGAGGACCCCAGCAAAGATAACCCCACTGGGCACATCAACCCCTCCCCATCACTGGGACTCTCCAAGCTTCCCGGATCTGCAACTAAAAAATAAACAGTTCCTCCAGCAGACAGACCAGACAGATAAACATGCGTAAATAAGCGAAAAAAAGACTGACTGACTGACTAAGGGCAGAGTCAATTTTCTTGGGAAGAGCAGTCTTCCGACGACCTGATCTAGCCCTGCTCCCCCCCCAACACTGCGTCATTAGGCACTTTAGTTGGCACAGCAAGGGGGGAGTCGGATCAGCTCCCTGCGGCAGGAGCCCCCCCCAACCCCCCCACCACAGTCTGTCAGTCAGGCAGTCAGGCACTCGGAGGATATTTCACTGAGCTCACTCTTGCAGGGTACTCTGAGGAGAGATTGGATCCTTCTGGGACAGCGAGTTACGACTGACAGAAGTTACGACACAGACACAGAGAGAAAGAGAGAGAGAGACAGACAGACAGACAGACAGACAGGTAGGCGGGCATACAGACAGATAGACAGACAGGTAGGCGGGCATACAGACAGACAGACAGACAGACAGGTAGGCGGACAGGCAGAAAGACAGACAGGTAGGCGGACAGGCAGACAGACAGACAGACAGGCGGGCAGGCAGACAGACAGACAGACAGGTAGGCGGACAGGCAGGGAGAGCGAGCCAGGGACAAAGAAAGAGCAAGAAACAGAAAACAGAAAATGACACAAAAGAAAAGGGAAGAGAGGGAGAGAGCGGGAAAGAGCATAGCGCTCTTATCTGTGGCTTTTACATGCAAGAGAGGTGGAGAAGGAGCATCAGAGGGAGGGAAGCATGAGAGGGAGGGAAGCATGAGAGGGAGGGAGGGAAGCATCAGAGGGAGGGAAGCATGAGAGGGAGGGAAGCATGAGAGGGAGGGAGGGAAGCATCAGAGGGAGGGAAGCATGAGAGGGAGGGAGGGAAGCATGAGAGGGAGGGAGGGAAGCATCAGAGGGAGGGAAGCATGAGAGGGAGGGAAGCATGAGAGGGAGGGAAGCATCAGAGGGAGGGAAGCATGAGAGGGAGGGAAGCATGAGAGGGAGGGAGGGAAGCATGAGAGGGAGGGAGGGAAGCATGAGAGGGAGGGAAGCATGAGAGGGAGGGAAGCATGAGAGGGAGGGAGGGAAGCATGAGAGGGAGGGAGGGAAGCATCAGAGGGAGGGAAGCATGAGAGGGAGGGAAGCATGAGAGGGAGGGAGGGAAGCATGAGAGGGAGGGAGGGAAGCATGAGAGGGAGGGAGGGAAGCATGAGAGGAGGGGAAAGCATCAGAGGGAGGGAAGCATGAGAGGGAGGGAGGGAAGCATGAGAGGGAGGGAGGGAAGCATGAGAGGGAGGGAGGGAAGCATGAGAGGGAGGGAAGCATGAGAGGGAGGGAGGGAAGCATGAGAGGGAGGGCGAAAGCTTCATGCTTTGTCTTTTCTCTGAGTAAAAGTGGGAACAAGACAAAGACATGACAACTGTTACATGCTTTACTCAACACCTCAAAGAGAAGAGGGTTGAGCAAAAAATAAAAGGGAACAGAACTCTCCATCTTCTAAGAGAGATAAAGATTAAAACAACATTATAAATGACAAGAAATGAATGGTGCACCAACAAAAATGGGTGATTGTACCCCCTTTACATCAGTGAAGGAGTATAACTAATCCACCACTGGCTATTGTGTGCCTGTCTCCCTGGTGAGACAGCAGCGTCTGTGGAAGAGCAGACACGAGCTAAGCCGTGCTGAGGTTATGGATGGTGGTAACGTCGTGAGGAAGAGGGGGCCGGTGTGTCCTCAGAAAGAGGGGGCGAGTGCGTGACACGCAAGCAGATTTGTCTGGCGGGTGCAGCAAGCTCTTACTGCAGAAGCGAAGCGACACATAAAGCATTTTCAGACTGACAGAGAACCGCGCTGGTGCCAGTTCCCGCACGACATGATCACGCCAAAAATCAAAGCGTTCCAGAACCGAACATTTGGTCGTAATGGGCACCCAACCAACGTGGTTTTCTTTTGGTGGTAAAGCAACACCCTCTGTTGTTGTCCGATAATATTATATATTACAGGCATTCACGGGCAAGCACGTTGGTTCCCAGTGTAACTGGTGCAGGAACCAGACAAGCACTTTAGTTCCCAGTGTAACTGGTGCGGGAACCAGACAAGCACGTTGGTTCCCAGTGTAACTGGTGCAGGAACCAGACAAGCACTTTGGTTCCCAGTGTAACTGGTGCGGGAACCAGACAAGCACTTTGGTTCCCAGTGTAACTGGTGCGGGAACCAAACAAGCACTTTGGTTCCCAGTGTAACTGGTGCAGGAACCGGCTCTGACACCAGGCTGGCAGATCTAAAAAACAGCTAGATAGTGAGCACAAAGTTTCGGGTCACAGTGTGAAGGCAGCCGTGGTATAATGTAAAATATTCTGCCTTTTCTTGAGTATGACATGAGACATTAGATTCTTATTATTATATGACAACAATTATGCTAAAATATAGTTCCAAAAAATGCTGAATTGGTTTGGTTAAAGACAGGGTTTGAGATGACAAGCCAACATGAATAAAGACTTTTTTTTAAAAAATACATCAGAGAAAAACACCATCTCTTCCTTCCCTGTGAGTTGAGCACACACAATGGGAATCAGAAAGCAGGTAGGTGTATCACTGGCAGGTAGCCATCCAATGGTCTGAAATCATTCCACAGGAAATAGCCAGGCTTTTAAAGCCCTGTGGCTGCCACAAATTATGTATATTGGTTATTGTTTTTGATACACAATCTTATGTGCTTACAGCTATCCAGATGCAAAGACGATTTCAAAGGCATCTAAAAATGCACAACAAGTCAAAACTGCTTCTCATATTCCACCTTTAAGTGTTTGTTTGTTTGTTTATTTAGTTTATTGCCACCTTTAAGTGTCGTCACTCCATTTAATGCAGGGATACGCAAAGTGCCATCGGAAATGGAGAGGCTGAGTGTTGCTTTTCTGATTGGCAAAGGCTGTTCCTAAACGATTGCCTGTCAGCACTGGACAGCACGTCTTCCTCATCGGTGTAATCATTAGCACAAATGACCATGAATGAGAGAGCAGGAGGAGGAGGGGGAGGAAGATGAGGAGGAAGATGAGTCTTCGGCGAGGCCAGCGGCGTCAGAGCAGAAATGAAGGCAGGTAGAGCAGAGACAGAGTTGAGATGTAGTTATATTAAATTACATCACATTACATGACACTTGGCCAACACTCTATATTCAAATCCACTTGCAAATTAAGAAACACCACTCAATTCTACTGTAAGCATAGGAGATATGAGAGAAGGGGCTACACGCTAGCTCTAGTCTAGTAGATGGGTAAATGCAAGATGGGCGATAATATAAGGCCGGTTGCATATTATATGCATATATTAGTAAAACAATCTGCAATATAGCAGGACCACGAAAGGGTGAACCGCGATATAGCTGGGGGATCACTGCAGCTCCACCTTAAGTGCTGTAGCCTACATGTGCTCTGCTTGTGGAGAAATGATTGTCCCCAAAACACCATGCTGTGTAACTGCAGTCATTTTCTGCACAAAAGGGAGTGACGGGTCATGGCAGGTCTCAGTGTTCCTGTGGTTACGGTTGTGGAGTGAATCCTCTGGGCACACAAGGCCCCGGTCGTGTGAGAGTGGCCCAGAAGGAGGGCCTGTGGGTGGGGGGATGGGGGGGTCGTGTGAGAGTGGCCCAGGAGGAGGGCCTGTGGGTGGGGGGATGGGGGGGGGTCGTGTGAGAGTGGCCCAGGAGGAGGGCCTGTGGGTGGAGGGGGCGGCGTGAGGAGAGTGGCCCAGGAGGAGGGCCTGTGGGTGGGGGGGTGGGGGCGGCGTGAGGAGAGTGGCCCAGGAGGAGGGCCTGTGGGTGGGGGGGTGGGGGCGGCGTGAGGAGAGTGGCCCAGGAGGAGGGCCTGTGGGTGGGGGGGTGGGGGCGGCGTGAGGAGAGTGGCCCAGGAGGAGGGCCTGTGGGTGGGGGTGGGGGCGGCGTGAGGAGAGTGGCCCAGGAGGAGGGCCTGTGGGTGGGAGGATGGGGGGGTCGTGAGGAGAGTGGCCCAGGAGGAGGGCCTGTGGGTGGGGGGGTGGGGGCGGCGTGAGGGTGCTGGAGAGGCACGGAGGCGGTCTGGAGCTATACATAGGTGATGTTACACACACACACACACACACTCCCTTCCTCACTGTAATAATATACAAACACACCAAAATACACACCCATGTCACACACACACACACAGCGTCACACACACACAGCGTCACACACCATTGACGAGGACAAATATGGGAGGCATGGGGTGGGGTGGGGGGAGGGGGAGGAGGAGGTTAGGAGGAGAAGCAGAGCAGGTATTTGGAGAAGGAGGTGAAGAGGAAGTGGCGGAGCAGGAGCAGGAGGTGAGGGAGGAGGAGCAGGAGGTAAGGGAGGAGGAGGAGGAGAGGAGGAGAGGGAGGTGGAGGGAGATGAGGAGAGGGAGGTGGAGGAGGAGAGGAGGTGAGGGAGGTGGAGGAGGAGAGGAGGACAGGGAGGTGGAGGAGGAGAGGAGGAGAGGGAGGAAGAGGAGGAGGAGAGGGAGGTGGAGGAGGAGAGGAGGAGAGGAGGAGGTGGAGGAGGAGAGGAGAGGAGAGGGGAGGAGGAGGAGGAGAGTGAGGAGGAGAGGAGAGGAGAGGGGGAGGAGGAGATGAGGAGAGGGAGGTGGAGGAGGAGAGGAGGAGAGGGGAGGAAGAGGAGGAGGAGAGGGAGGTGGAGGAGGAGAGGAGGAGAGGGAGGAGGTGGAGGAGGAGAGGAGAGGAGAGGGGAGGAGGAGAGGAGGAGAGGGAGGAGGTGGAGGAGGAGAGGAGAGGAGAGGGGAGGAGGAGAGGAGGTGAGGGAGGTGGAGGAGGAGAGGAGGAGAGGGGAGGAAGAGGAGGAGGAGAGGGAGGTGGAGGAGGAGAGGAGGAGAGGGAGGAGGTGGAGGAGGAGAGGAGAGGAGAGGGGAGGAGGAGAGGAGGTGAGGGAGGTGGAGGAGGAGAGGAGGAGAGGGAGGAAGAGGAGGAGGAGAGGGGAGGAAGAGGAGGAAGATGAGGAGAGGGAGGTGGAGGAGGAGAGGAGGAGAGGGAGGAGGAGGAGAGGAGGAGAGGGGAGGAAGAGGAGGAAGATGAGGAGAGGGAGGTGGAGGAGGAGAGGAGGAGAGGGAGGAAGAGGAGGAGGAGAGGGAGGTGGAGGAGGAGAGGAGGAGAGGGAGGTGGAGGAGGAGAGGAGGAGAGGAGGAGAAGCATAGCAGGTATTTGGTGCTTGCTAAATATGCAGCCTGCCTGTGTCACAGAGCTAGCGGCAGGACCTGTTAGCCACTTGACACGTCCAGAACTGGATCTGCGTGTTTGTGAGTGTATGTGTGTGTGTATGTTTGTGTGTGTGTGTGTGTGTGTGCGCGTGTGTGTGAGTGTGTATGTTTGTGTGTGTGTTTATGTGAAGTCTACACATGCTATGAATTAAAGTCTACAGTGAAGTAGATTTATAATGAAAAGTAAAGCCTTAGTAAAGTAAAAGTCTTTATTGTCACTGTACAAGTACAGCGAGATGTCGTAACACTGTGTGTGTGTGTGTGTGTGTGTGTGTGTGTGTGTGTGTGTGTGTGTGTGTGTGTGTGTGTGTGTGTGTGCG
>CM050200.1:1741798-1754298 GCA_027475355.1 Coilia nasus
TGCTACCTTTTCAGCATTCAGCAAAGTGACTGCATCTACACACACACACACACACACACACACACAGCATCCACACAAACACATACTGCATCTAAATACACACACACACAGCATATGGGTACTTGACATGACGTGTGATTTTAATGTAACATGGTGCATATACCTACCAAAATGTGTTTTTTATTATTTAAATAAAATGTAAATAAGGCAAATTACAGTATATTACAGCACATTTAGTTTGGAATAAAAAACTATTTTTTTCTTCATATTTATTTAAAGGTTTTTATGCCAAATGTCCTGCGGTGTGACTGTAACATGAATGCGACATGAAATATTAACAGCAATAAAATAAACCAGCAACATTTAGAATAATTCATAAAAGCTTTGGCATAATTTTACAATTATTAACTTTTTAAAAAAACATTTTTAACATGAAAAAACATTTTACAGCAATATCTACAGCAAGTTAAATCTTGTAACATAAATGCAGTCCTGCGGCGTGACATGTAAATTAAATTTTTGAGCGGGCAGTTGCATGGACAACTATAGGGGTCTTCGGTACAGCCCCCTACCAGGAAGTAAGTCAGTCATTAGAGACTGCTGTGAAAGTTTAAGGGTGGGTATTAATCTCTTTATATTTGCACAGTTTTTGATGTTTATGTTAGACAATGTTTGGGTCCATTTATGATGTCCTGTGGTGTGACGGCTCTAATTGAAGGAAAAAAGTTTTTTTTTTTTTAAAAATCACATATCAAAGTTATAAACAATATCATTATTAAGTTAGCATGCTAGCTCCAAGGTCAGTCATGTATAGAAAGGGATTAAATTGGCCACAATGCTGTTAATGTCCTGTGGTGTGACATTCATGTCCTGCAGTGTGACATGTTTTATGCAACGTATTGCTAGATCTTTACCTGTTATTTTCTTTTTTTCTCTAAATGTATGAAGTATTTGCATCCATGTTTATTCTATATAGATGGCCAACAATCACTAATATTTTATGAATAAAAATATTTTATAAATAAAAATAGTTTTTTAGAAATGAGCAAAGAAAGGACAAAATGGTACTGGGAGGGGATAAATCAGGATGAAGCCAGGCGTGAGGAGATCCTTAGCGAGAGAAGAAGAAAGTAAAGAAATTGATATAGGGAAAGGGAGCTAGTAAGGGAGTTTGAATCTGATCAAAAGAGACATCTGGTGTGAATTAATCAATAGCCCTGTTGTTCACTTTATGATGTCCAGATGAAAGAACGTGAACATTTCATGCAACATAGACCAAATAACAGACCAATGACTAATGTTTACTGAATGCATAACGAAACGAAATTGAAAGTTATGCCCCATGTCTTCGTTTAGTATGCTGTATCAGTGGTGTATGCTGTATCAATTTTTCTGTCTTTATCCTACTGACAGCACTTGTTGACCTCAAACAGGGCTATTGTTTGATTTACACCAAACTTCTCCTTTAATAGTCAGACAATACAACTTGCCTTGATTATGTGTAACAGTGTTTTGTTTTATTAACAGATATCAAGAAAAGAAAGTTAAATGTATGGTTCAACGTGGAGATAAAAATGCTTTCCAGTGGCCTGAGAAGGATGACTGCATTTACTACTCCCAAAGTGACATGGTTGGGGCAATTTCGGAGCCTGAGCCCTATAGCCTGGGTGTGCCCATACTGCCTGTGCCGCTGCATTTACATTCGGCGAGCAAGTCAGTCTGGCCAAGCTGCCTATCTAAACCATTTCTGCTCAGTTCTCAGATAGGGGGCCAATGAAAATCGAGCATTTCAAAAGGCAATGACGCGGTAGTTTGGCGACCGGAAATCTATCTCAGTCACTGTCTACATGGCGGACGTGGAGCAACTGTAAGATTTCAATGCAGCTGTAGCTGCTGTTTTGGACAAATTCAAAGGGAAGTTCTCTCTGAAAATAGAGCAAAGGGCAGCCCTTGAAGCATTTGTTGCGGTAAAGGACGTTTTTGCAATGCTACCGACTGGCTTCGGTAAAAGTTTAATTTATAAGTTAGCCCCGCTGGTAGCCAAGTCCATTGGGCTTTGCGCGGACGCTGTTGTTGGTCATGTCGCCTTTGATCGCACTGATTCGTTTTTCGAATATCAATATTGAATGACCAACACCAGCCACTCTCATGTTCACCTCACAAGTCTGACAAAAATCCTTTAACGCCATTGCTATATGACTACAGATTACTACTACTTTTTCTTTGGATCCAGCAGTTTCTTTCGCTACGTACTGTATACATCAGAGGACATGAGGGTGTGATTGGTTGAAGCTTCGTCCAGTAGCAAACAGAGGCATTTGAAAGAGGTGGGTTAAGCCCGCCTTCTGAGAAATGGGTTTACAACACAGCTTGGCCAGACCAATGCTCTCAGAGCATTGACAAGTCACGATAGCCAGGCTATGAGCCCTATGGGAGAGCTGCAAAATTAGCTGACCTGGACTGGCTCATGTTTAACCTGTAATTTCCAAAATCATTTCAACATGAACTATCTCTAATGTCTTCTTCATGACTTTCATGTCAGTCATTGTTAGTTCTTGACAAACGATAAAAATGGAAACTTTATCAGTTTATGATGAATCTATTGTGGTGTTTTTCAAGTTGTGTTGACCTTGGGTTTTAATGAAAAAACTTCATTGCATTCACTTTTCACTAGGGGTGGGTATTGGCAAGGACACGATATGATGCGTATCACGATACATATACCACGATACGATTCTATCACAATACATTGCGATACTGGGTATATTGCGATATATTGCGATATTTTATATTGTTCAGTGAAAATGTCAAAATAGAGCTAAATTATCAGTTGCTGTTTACAATCTAGATAGTGTCACATCTTACCAAAACTTAATTAAATCAACATAACTCAGAGTTACTGAACTCAATATAACAGGAAAACATAAAGTGCATAGGATTGGAGTCAGAAATTGATATAGTATATTGTGAAAATTAGTATCACGATATTGATGTTTAAAACGATACAGTGTATTGCGATATGATATATTGCGATACGATATATTGCGATACGATATATTACGATATTTTTTGCACACCCCTACTTTTCACAGATGTTTTTAGTTCAGTGCAATACTTTGCGTGATTTACATTGACTTACATTGCGTCATGTGGTGTGACGGAATGTCATGTGGTGTGACAAGACTTTAAATGCAATTAAATGCCTATTAGTAAGTTCGTTCGCTTTTATCATCATGTAGCTTTTAAAACATTGTATAATTTAACTATTACAAGAAAAACAAAACAGTGCAGTGATTTTTTTTTCATGTTATAAAATATTTTGATGCGAGTGACTGAGAAAAGAAGGTGCAAGTAAAGAGTGGAACTGAAAAACAGCTCTGAAAAGTAAGTGTATGTTGAATTTCAATAATGATTTTTATAAAGGGCCTCTTAAACTTTAACATATGTGATCTGCAGTTGAAATCAATAATTTTAGTTAATTTTATCTTTACAGTAGTGTGATGTCACACCGCAGGACATTTTCCATCTGTGGCCATGTAAAAGGCTTAGAAAATAGCAAAAAGAAGGGGAAATCCTATAAACCACTAAAAGTTACAAAAACTTAAGCCTTTGGACATTAGAATTTCATACATTTTGTGCAAAGATTGAAGAGTAAAAAAAAAAAATAGTGTTTCACCCTTATTTGTCAAGTACCCACATATACACACACACACATAGGAACTCACAGCATCCACGCACACACATACACACACATACACACACACACACACACACCATCCTCTTCATCAACACCGCCACCAAAACCACACAGGCTTCCTCCAGCCACAGTGCTCTGGGCTAACCACACCACACCACACCATCACCACACCACACCACACCATCACCATCACCACACCATCACCACACCATCACCACACCACACCATCACCATCACCATCACCATCACCACACCACACAGCTCTGCCTGCACCAGCACAGCACAGCACAGCACAGCACAGCACTCTGCCTCCACCACCTCAGCACAGCACAGCACAGCACAGCACAGCACAGCACAGCACAGCACAGCACAGCACAGCACAGCACAGCACAGCACTCTGCCTCCACCACCTCAGCACAGCACAGCACAGCACAGCACAGCACAGCATCACCTCAGCAACCAGCTCTTGAGCTGCAGACATCCCGGGTTCAGAAAGTACAGTCCTGCCACATATTTGCCAATTCACTTAACCAGCTGACCCTAATTAGCACCACTCTTCAAGCAGGTAGATGGGCTCGTTAGTGAAGTCACCTGTGTTAGGGCAATACTAAGCAGCTTTTATCTCTGATCGCCCTACACGTTGGAAGCAGAATCGCCTCTCAAACAGAACTACAGAGAGACGGCCTTACTTAGTGCAGTTATAGCCCATGGGCGGCAAAGCAAATTCAGAAGTGCCTTTCGCCCTGTTACAAGTTCACGAACCACTTTTAAAGTGCTGCTTTAAGGGCAGAGGCGGAGTGAATATGGCACAGGTGGATGGTGGCAGCACTTGTACTTCCGGCTGCCTCTGCTCAGCGGTAGTAGTAGCAGTGGTGGTGGTGGAGAAGACCTGTGGTTGGAGAAGAGCTATCCCACACTATGCTAACTGCCAGCATCTATGTTGTGTGTGTGTGTGTGCGCGCGCAAGTGTGTGTGTGTGTGGTGGAGAAGAGCTGTGTTTAGAGAAGAGTGGTGGTGAGGGGGAGAGGTGGCCAGTAGCTACCCCACACTATGCTAACTGCCATCATCTATGTGTGTGTGTGTGTGTGTGTGCAAATGTGTGTGTAAGGGGGTGTGTGTGTGGTGGAGAAGAGCTGTGTTTGGAGTGGTGGTGAGGGGGAGAGGTGGCCAGTAGCCACCCCACACTATGCTAACTGCCATCATCTATGCTGTGTGTGTGTGTGTGTGTGTGTGTGTGTGTGTGTGTGTGTGTGTGTGCAATCACCACCTTGATGGAGCAAAAAAGAACTCGATAGGGGTGTTGGAGGAAGTGGTTAATTATTGCAAAGGTCATCGAGATGAGAGAGTAAACATACATGCATGCGAACATGCAGAAAGAGAGGTGGGGGAGAGACAGAGACAGAGACAGAGAGAGAGAGAGAGAGAGCGCGAGAGAGAGCGAGAGAGAGCGCGAGAGAGAGAGAGAGAGAGAGCGAGAGAGAGCGAGAGAGATTGAGCGTGTGTAAGTGTGTTCTTAATACTCTCATGTTGCAAATTATTGTGATGATCAACCGTTTTGTATGTATTGGCAACACTGTACTTCCTGCTAATATAGCAGCTTTAGTTTGAAAAGAGAAAGAGTGAGACAGACAGAGGCTGAGAGAGAGAGACCGAGACAGAGAGTCACATAGACAGAGAGGCGGAGGGAAAAAAAGAGAGAAACCATGGTGGCAGGTCTCTAGTCTGCATAAATGTCACACACAGTGAAGGCTTCCCATCTTCTCTACGAATGCAGAGGATTCTGCACATGAAGCATAAGGCATATGGCCCTGGCAAGCATCCTAGGTGCCTTGATACAGGGCTTTTATCCCACACCATCAGCTGTAACAGATGCACATAACTGCACTCAAAACTCTCTCTCTCACACACACACACACACACACACACACACACACACACACACACAACGTGCACAGCATAATACAGCTCCTGAGCAAACTCCAGCTCCCATTGCACAATGTTTGTGTGCAACATAGCCTTTGCCGGTCACACACGATCACACACTGATCTCATCTTGGTCAAAAGAAATTGCAGCAACAAACTCTTTTTGTTGTCTTTTTTATTTCTAGGGTCAATGCACGCTCGTGCTATCAGCAGCAGGACAAGAATGTCCCCCTATTCTGCCCGCACACACCCATACACAAGCCAGTGTTTACCGAAGGGTGTTAGTTAGATAAGGTGGTGCGCAGAGATATTACTCCAAAATGATTCATATAAGTCCTCTGCATCATGTTTCATTTAAGCCTGGTAAATGATGAACTGTCTGAATACATATTCCTATAATTCCTACAAATTCTAAGCCTCAGTCTGATGTTAGTGTTCTACTTGGACAACTTAGTTAAGTGGACAGAAATGTCTTGTGAAGGTGGGGGCCTTAGCTATAAAGTAATGGGGGAAAACACAGCACAAGCCCACTAGGATGTTTACATCAGGAAGAATGTGTGTGGAAGTCATGGCGGCCTCACCGATACAACGGGACTCGCCAACGGGCCACATGTTTTTCATTGTGTACACAAATTAAAGCTGCATGGCATTAGAGAAATGTGGGACATGCAGTAGCATTGCTGGGTGTTACTACCACCGTTGTAGCTCGCAGAAAGGCAACTGACTGAGGCCTTCAAACCGCTACAGGGCCTCACAGGGATGATAGCCTTTAACCTACAGCAAGGGGAATGCGCTTTTTAATGGAAGTGATGGGTTCGTGCTTGGAGCCTCAACAGAGCCTGCTGCTAATTATAATGATGCAGTGTTGCAGGGCTGTGATACTGTGCAATGTACTGTGCTGTGTAAAACAACTGCTGAAATATGTTGTTTTTGTTGGTTCCCTGTGCTTCACGTAGCACTTTTATTAATTAATGCGGTGTTTAAATGAGCTTTGGAAATACATTTTACACGCTCACAAATGCTTTGGGTGAATCTGTTGGCATATCTGACTAGCAGTTCCAAGAAGCTATCCAACAGGTGGATGGCACTGCATCTTCAGAAAAACACAATTTCAAAGAGCCTGACAGTGTTGTGGGTGGAGGAGTGTTTCCATATGTGGGTGTTTGTTTAAAAGGCAATCTGGACACTTATGGCAAGCTACTCAGTGCTGGGAGACTGGGCCCCCGCTGATTCCAACTGCTGTGATAGAGCTGACAACGTGAGACGTGGGTATGGATGAGTGGGGTTGGGGGTGAGTGGGGTTGGTGTTGGTTGGGGTTGGTGTTGGTTGGGGGTGAGTGGGGTTGGGGGTGAGTGGGGTTGGTGTTGGTTGGGGGTGAGTGGGGTTGGTGTTGGTTGGGGGTGAGTGGGGTTGGTGTTGGTTGGGGGTGAGTGGGGTTGGGGGTGAGTGGGGTTGGTGTTGGTTGGGGGTGAGTGGGGTTGGTGTTGGTTGGGGGTGAGTGGGGTTGGGGGTGAGTGGGGGTGAGTGGGGTTGGTGTTGGTTGGGGGTGAGTGGGGTTGGTGGTGAGTGGGGGTGAGTGGGGTTGGTGTTGGTTGGGGGTGAGTGGGGTTTCTGCATTAGGCCACAGGCCTGGTGTTTGTATGTGTGCGTGCGTGTGTGTGTTTGTATGTCTGTGCTAAGCACAGGGCCACAGGTGTGTGTGTGTGTGTGTGTGTGTTGGGGGTTGGAATGTGGACAGTGTGTTAGGCACAGGGCCACGTGTGTGTGTGTGTGTGTGTGTGTGTGTGTGTGTGTGTGTGTGTGTGTGTGTGTGTGTGTGTTGGGGATTGGAATGTGGAGAGTGTGTTAGGCACAGGGCCACAGGTGTGTGTGTGTGTGTGTGTGTGTGTGTGTGTTGGGGGTTGGAATGTGGAGTGTGTGTGAGGCACAGGAGGTTTGCAGGGCTTGTGTGTGGCAGCTGCACACTCAGTGCAATAAATTTACAGCCTCGCCAAACACATCGATAACAATGCCATCACACACATGAGCTACTCCAGTGCTTGAGCGGGTGTGTGTGTGTGTGTGTTTGTGTGTGTGTGTGTGTGTGTGTGTGTAAAGGGGTGGGAGTGAGTGTATGCGTGTGTGGGGAGAGGTGGTTGACAGCATGTGTGTGTGTGTTTGCTAACCAAGTGTTAGGGACAGAATGACTGTGACTGCCTGTAAGACAGGATGAAGGAAATATGATTGCACATATGCTACATATACATGTGCGCCCGCACGCACGCACGCACGCACGCACGCAAGTGTTAGGGACAGAATGACTGTGACTGCCTGTAAGACAGGATGAAGGAAATATGATTGCACATATGCTACATATACATGTGCGCCCGCACGCACGCAGTCCCTCTTATCCCTCTCATTCTCTCATACACACACAGTTGTTCCCTCTCCCTCTCTCTCTGTCTCTCTCACACACAGTGTCCCTCACACACACAGACACACACACACACACACACACACACACACAGGCCTGTGCTGGTACATAAACAGAACTTGGATTCCATGTGCAAAAAATTATAAGACCCCCCCCCACACCCTCAACACATACACCGCAGATAAACATTCAGGTATCTCAAGACCAAATGCAAGTGCTTCTGAGAGCATAGAGATCGACAGATTAGGAGTTGAAATGAAAAAGAGGAAGGAAGAGGACACAGATAGCGACTGTGGCTGGGGGGGGGAGTGTGTGTGTGTGTGTGCGTGTGTGCGTGTGTGTGTGTGTGTGTGTGTGTGTGTGTGTGTGTGTGTGTGCATGTGTGTGCTTCCGAGCTGTGCAGAGAAGCATAAAAAGGTCATTTGGATATGGGGCTTGTTCTGGCAGTAAAAAATTTGCCTCTGTAAACAGGCAGGACTTTGGACAGCTCTTGCTGGCCCTGCCTGTTGCTGTTACCATGGAAACGGCGAAGCCTCTTAGCGATCTGCAGTGGTCACATGCTCAGGTTGAACACTGGGGTGGACGGAAGGGGGGAGAGAGGGAGAAAGGAGGGAAATAGAGGAGGAGAGAACTGGGCAGAGGAATGAAGAAGCAATGAAGGAAGAGTTTACAAGGAACATCAGGATGAAATGCGTAAGAAACGAGGATTAGGGCGCTTCAAAACGAAAACACTCTCGTTAAAAAAAAAAAACATACAAAGCTTAACCCCCAAAAGACCCAATTCCAATGAAGGACACATTAATTCCTCATTGCGTGTAGCCTCCATCAATTCATGAGCAGAACTCACCTCGTTAAGCCCAGCTGTCTAATGCTCTTTAGGTAAATGATGGGTGGCAAATCCCACAGAATCAGGCTGTTGGCCATTATGATTGGGTCTAATGTGACTCTAAACCCTTTTAGGTAACTCGCATTTTATAGCAAGGCAGTTTTTCTTACTTTTAGCTTAAACGTGCCCTAACAAGCACCTGTTATTTTAATCATGACGATGATAATAATCAGCATCATCACCATTATCATCATCATCATCATCATCATACCACTACTGTTACTACTACTACTACTACTGTTACTACTACTACTACTACTACTGATAATAATAATAATAATAATAATAATAATAATAATAATAATAATAATAATAATCTCTGTTGAAGGAGTATGTGTCCTGTTCTGTTCTGTCCTGAAGGAGTATGTGTCCATGTGGACTGTTTCAGCTTAAGAGGTGCAGGAATGCTTTACGCTAAGGGAACCCCACTTCCCCTCTTCTCCGTCCCTCCAGATCTGCTTTCGTGCCAGCACAACCATTTGGTGCTTTCAACTGCCGGGTATTTTTTTGTACATGTGTTTATTAGAAGTTGTACAGTGAGCTTTCATGCCATAGTCTGATGCCACTGCCAATACACCAAAGCAGAAAGATAAACATAACCCACAGAGTTCCAAGACTGGAGTCATATCGCCATCACTCAAACTTACTAACATACACACACACACACACACACACACACTAGTCTCACCTACAGCCATTTCCTGCAGGGTGGCTTTGAACCCCCCTGTGCACCTTTGGAGAAAGGTCTAGAAATGACTGACTTCCAGATGACACTGCACAGCCTAAAGCCTCTGGGCAGGCCTGTATTAAAATGTCATGGTCTCAACAGACTCTCTTGGAGAGCTGCTAAGTTCAAGGCAGCGATAACAGCCGTGAAAGGCGCGAGTACATTAATGCCTGAACCGAGCTGGCTTTGGTGGCACCCTGGGTAATTTTCACATTCACACCTGCAGCCGAATCGATGAGTCATTTCTCTCACTGAAATGGACTTGTTGCCCTTGTACTAGGGCATGTTTTTGAGAAAGCAGAAAGAGAGGTTGCTGACACTGAAGACGGAGGAGGTGGGTGGGTGGTAAGGGTGCTGAGGTGCAATCTAAAAATCAATGAACAACACATTTTTCACCAAAAAAAGATACCAAAAAAACGCGCCCGCCTGCAGTACCTCTCCGTGCACTGGCTTTTGCCACCTAGAGGAACAACATGGAGCAGTGCACCCACACCTCTCAGCCCACACGTCTCCTGTGATTCCAGTGAGAGACGGAGAGGAGAAGTCGAAAGGAAAGGAGAAGGGTAATGAGCAAATGAGATCGCACCGATGATGCACTGGCAGCCAGGCGCAAAATAAGGCCTTAATCGCAGACAGGGTGACATGACAGACAGACACAGAAAGAATGATTACTTTCGTAGTGTTGATATATTCTGTTTGTGTGTATGTGTTTTTGCAGCACTATTTCTGTTTGAATAGTCATGCCAATAAAGCTTTATGAATTAAATTGAGAGAGAGAGAGAGAGAGAGAGAGAGAGAGAGAGAGAGAGAGAGAGAGAGAGAGAGAGAGAGAGACAGCCAGACAGACAGCCAGACAAAGTTGGTTTAAGTGTGCACTTTGTTTTTCCTAATTTCCTAACTGGAGTGCAGAGAACATGAGGTGGTACCTACATAATCACTCCCCCCTCGCCCTCTCTGGTAAACCTCACTTCTTGGTACCCTGGATGTGTGTCACTCAATAAACACCCCAAGCGTTTGTTCTGCATTAGCTGCTTTCGACACCTGCCTAAACCAACTGTTCCCTTCTCACAAAAAAACATGTTCTAAGCTGATTATAACACAGCGCGACGGGAAAACAACTTCTAAGCCTCTTGGGGCTCTGGTTGTTGATGCAGGTACCCACAAATACTGCAAAACTGGGCGAAGGAGGACAGGGGCCGGATTTTGTTTCCCCTGTATTTCCCCGTTAAACTGTAATCAATTTTATAGCATACCACGACGACATCCAAGTCCATGTCTGTGCAGTTCGTATAGGCTATTAAAATGTATTCAAAGTCGGACGTCAAACCCACGTCACTACATGAAGGAGGGGGTCCTCGCTAAGAGGCTATGACATATTTGTGTGGAGTAGCGCTTTCAAAAAATCGCCATGGAAGCCAACCCAGTGAGAGGGCTAAAATAAAAAATAAAAGAGCCAGCAAGCTGCCCTACTCTTTAGTCAGAGTGTGAACACAATGCGTAAAGCGTGGGCGGGAAGTGAATGTAAAATAAAACGTTCTCTAGGTTACTCATCACACTCAACACACGTAGCCTACATCTTCACCCACGGCAGCACAGCGTTGGTATGGACTAGGCTACTCAGAACGTACAGAAAAAGCCCAGAGCAGTAAAGCAGAGAAGGGAAAAGTAATGCACCAACGTCATACAACTTCAGTGTTTTGAAGACTCTTTGAACTGAGTGGTGCGGTTGGTTATCGGCTGTTGTCACAAACGGAAACACCAACAAGGGACCTAAGTTGTGTTGGGGGGACTCACAGGCTACGCGCGTTAAATATTTAGCTGGAAGTTACAACAGTTTTCTCGTTACTCTTGCGCTGATGTTGCGGATTGCGCAGAAGGTAGGCTACATAAGCAGCTTCCTGCAGACTCGCATCCAAGTGTTCTTTCTTCTAGGCTACAGGCTATTTTCACATTCGTGTAAGTTGGGCGAAAAAACGCCACCGCAGCTGGCTGAAATGTGTGTTAGCCAAGCTGCTAGGCATTCATGTAGGCTGCTACAACATAACAGCAAAAAATAAGTTTGACTGACAATCCAATCGCGTATGTAGGCCTACGATTCTGCAAGTTACATACAATGTTACAAATGACAAGAATATATATAATCTCGGACGCAATGAACATTTATAGACGGACAGTGTTTAGTGCAGAATACAAACACGTTTTACAACACAAATAAGTCTGGAAGAGTCCAGTGTTCCTGTTAGCAGATGGTTGCACGATTGAATCAAAAGCAAAACACGGATATATGTATTTTTGCTATTTTGCGAGAGGCACGAATGCTGGTCAATCCTAACCCCACCCTACGTAAGTAGACAGACAGTTGGTTGAACTGCAGTGTCTTTTTCAATCGTTCACTAGCTGCATAATGCTTTTGGATAGCTAGCGCTATATATTTTTGACATTTAGGTGAACCATCGTTTAGAGAACAACCTACAACGCAACCCGCTACCAGTGAGTCTGCCACACTGATTCACACGTTTCCTGGCTCGTCAAAGCATTTTGTAACACAGGCTATGTTACAAATGTTGTTCTACAGCCGATTATATACAGCGAAACTTACAAAGTAACCCATGGGGAAACCGGGGGTGAGAAAGGGGCTCTTACCTGGTCCCCGCCTTATCGCCCATCTCCGCAAGCCTTTTCTTTAATTACTATGGTATAAATGTCTTCAAGTAAGGTGACTGTGTGTTTGCTTGAGGTCCACCTTCCTCGTCAGACTTTGCTCCTCTCGAAGCCCCAGTGAATTTGCTCGCTCTCTGGTCGGTTGGCTTCCGCAGCCCAAGACGGAAAGCTCTCCGTCGAATGCCTCTGACA
>CM050200.1:1759298-1816798 GCA_027475355.1 Coilia nasus
AGCGATGTCAGCGCCTTTACCTCTGACACCCCAGCCCAGTCTTTGCCTGGTCCCTCTTTAACAAGGCCCCTCTCGCCTTGGCCTCGCTGGAAACGACAGACCATTTCTTTTTCACACTCTCTGCCGTCCTCTGTACACCGCAAACCACTGAGGCGATTTCTGTAACCTCCTGCCACTTTTTTCCTTTACTTGGGATGTTAGACACGCTGAAAATTTTCCAAACAAGGTGGACTTCCTCTCCTCCACAACCAAAGCCTCCAATTCGTCATGAGTAAAATTAAATGCCCTCCGCTTCTTTTCTGCCATTTTAATGTCCGCTTCTCTGAATACTTTTTCACCGATATCGGTTTAGTTCGTTACAAAGTAATAACCTCGTGCACATTCGAAGAGGCAGAAACAGACACGACCAATCGAAAAAATCACTCTGAACAGTTGAGAATTCCTAAGATAGGAGGCCAAAGATAAGATAGGAAATGACCAACAACTTAGGAATTGTTTCTGTAATAGGAAGTTAGGAGTTTTCCTATCTTTGAGCTCCTATCTTAAGTTAGGATGAGCAGTTAAGTTTTTTTCTGTAATACGCCCCCAGGTACACTACAGAGAGGATGCTGAGAATAAACTGACCCCAATAAAGTTGCTGTGATGACTAGCTCAGCAGCAGGTGATGGCGGTGTAATAGCCAGATGGCTTCAGCTGCAATTTGTTTACTCAGCCCAGGAGTAAGGTATAATAATTGAAGACAGACAGATATACTGACAGACTGATAGGACAGACAGGCAGGCAGGCAGGCAGATAGATAGATAGATAGATAGATAGATAGATAGATAGATAGATAGATAGATAGATAGATAGATAGATAGATAGATAGATAGATAGATAGATAGATAGATAGATAGATAGATAGACAGACAGACAGACAGACAGACAGACAGACAGACAGACAGACAGACAGACATTCCCCTTGGTGTGCAAGAATAAGATCTCTGTGTTGCAGAAAACTACCTTTATTGTTGTTGTTGATGGGGTACTCTCACTCTGGCAAGTCTCTCCTTTAGGATGGCACAGCTGTGCGGTGGAGGAGCCTGTGCACTACAGGGCAGCTCTCTTCAGATGCCTAAAGGGCCTCATGTGCACAACACAGCCATCACATCAGGCCAGCAGCTCATAATAATAATAATATAATAATAAACTTTACTTGTATAGCGCAGTTCATACATGCAACATGCAGCTCAAAGTGCTTTACAGTTTAGCAGGGTTGTTACAGGACAACATTTCTTGCAGTCCAGCGGTGCCGGAGCAGATGAATACAGTAGCAAACTGACTCTTGCGTGAACACAGGTAGGCAGTCCTTGTAGGCCCTAGTCAGCAATCTTTGTAGTCCAGTGGCGCTAGAACTATGCAATGCCCTGTTAATGTGGGCTCTTATGTGAACATAGGTCGGCAGTCTTTGCAGACCAGAGGCACTAGACGAGGAAAGTTCATTTAGGCGCAGTCGGTTGTTAGTGTCCCCCCCAGGGAGCAACAGGGGTGAGGAAAAACTCCCTGTTTGTTTGATTTGTGTGAATTCAGGAAGAAACCTCAGGAATCAGTCACTGCGTGCACATGGACGAGTTGAATCTGATTGGAAATGGTTTGGGATCGTATCGAATTCATGTGCACAGGCTAAACATCGTATAGGGATTGGTTTCGCGAATCCGATTGCAACCCCTGGCTTAAGCCGATGTTAAATCCGCTTGGTGCTGCCTTGTGCACGGTATTGGTTTGGATTCGCGTACTGCGCATGTAAGACCACTCGATCCCAGAAGCTTCTGTCCCTGATTTTCATCCATACTCAATGTCAAGGCATTCTAGCGCCTGCTCTCAACAAGTCCCGTTGACCTCAATTGCTTGTAATATCAAACGCCGACGGCACAGTTCATGTCGTATCAAGGAAACCAAAAACGCTGTTTGTTCTTTCATACAGACTTCCAAACAAAGGAGAATGCACAACATGCATGCAAATGCTGCTCTGTCAACCTCCTCGAGCGCTATCTTTGTTTTGTATGCCGCTAGATAGTTTGTTTATTTTCTTTTTAGCAGCCGTCAACCTGAAGTAGTTCTAACACCACTTGTTGAAAGGAATACAGTGCCATCTAGCGTAGCGGAAACGGCCAGATCTCTGACCATTATCCGCTTACACGAACTCTCATGTGCACAGGGATTTGGGACAGACCACCCGTTGGGTAGCAACACCCAATCCAATACCAATCCAATCCGATCCTACCATGTGCCCCGTAGTGAGTAAAACTCCCTGTTTTTCTAGGAAGAAACCTCAGGCAGAACCACGTCTCCCAGGGAAGCCCATCTGCCGGGGCTGGTAACGGGAAGCCTGTGACTGTTTGAAGGGCCTTTGGTCTGGGCGGGGAAGTCTGGCTGAAGGGACTTTGGTCTGAGTAGTTAGGTATAGGTATGGTTGAATAGGTAGGTCTTTAGTTGTCGCTTGAAGATGTCGATGGATTCTGCTTCTCTGATGTGCTGTGGTAGGGCATTCCATCTCTTTGGGGCGTAGTATGAGAAGGCCAATTCCCCGATCCTTTTGGATGGTGCGTCTGGAATCCTCAGGAGACCAGCATCAGCAGATCTAAGGGCTCTTGCAGGGGTATAAGAGGATAATGCGTCAGTAATATAGCATGGGGCAAGGCCATTTACAGCTTTAAATACCAGTAGTAGTACTTTGAAGTCAATTCTATAAGATACAGGTAGCCAGTGTAGTTCAGCCAGTACAGGAGTAGTCTGAGGTCTGAGTCTGAGGTCGTTTACTATTTTGGTTAAAGCAGTCTCTGTACTATGATTTGCTCTAAAGCCTGATTGGAATTTTTCTAGGATGTCATTTTCATTAAGGAATTGGTTGAGCTGTATGAAGACAGCCTTTTAGTTATTTAGTTATTTAGTAGCTCATGGAGGGAGCATAATATCTGGAGCCCACCATGCACATGACAGGCTAACTCCAACTGCACAGTCAGCCAGCTGAGTGTCTCCTGTTTGACCTCAGTGCTGTCATGTGGCATGTCGGACTGATGTTTGTGCTCACAGGGATTTTGTTTAGTTATCACATTAGCTTGAGTGAGACATTACTTCGTGCTTCGAATCCAGGCCCCTCATCAACAACTCATTTAAATTCTGGTTGAATTGGTGTTTAGACTGACGACAAAAATTTAAGACAGATTCCCGAGTGCACTATTCAGCCCTGCTGTTTAATGTTTTTAATGTCACTACTGCTACAGAGGGAGTTCTCAGACAGAGTCAGATTGGTTTGGATTATTTAAATGCACAAAGTAAACTTAAAAAAACAGTTACATCTTTCAACCTCAAGAGACAAGGAAACAGGCATTGTGACACTAAGGCACATACTTAATTGCAGTCTCAGAAACAGCAAGTCAAATATGTTTGGTCTGCACTAATACTAAGTAGTTATAATTACCCTTATTTACATGTCACATTGAAAGCAAGGAGCATGTGTGTTTTACTTACAATAAACAGGTGAAATATGGAGCAGTCAAAAACTGTGATTTGTTTTAAACAGTGCCTCAAACCTTTGTTTTTTGCATTCTGTGGCTCTCTAAATGACACTATTCCTGGTTCACTAACTGTTAACCATTTCATCTGTGATTGAATGTCATTAACTATTGCATGTCATTAACGATTGGATGTCATTAAAGGAGAACTTTGGTGTAAAATGAAAATTGGCATGTTAAAATGTCATACCGAGTTGGTATGTGTACTGAGGAGCAAAACTGATTTAGCCTGTTGCATTCAGAGTTTAACTATTTTTTATAGTTTGACCCAGAAGGCTAACAATGGAAGTGGTAGGTGCCCTTAGACGAAGCATGACGACTACGCTATTTTTAAACCATTAAAACCGCTCGAAGAAACTCCACACTCCATCGGTAGTACAACAAAGGCTCTGGCATTCAAAACAAAGCACTGAGAATATTGTAAATGTACACAACGTTTATTTAAAAAACTGTTCTTACATGCAGTAGTTTGCAGTTGTTTCTCGTCGCCGCCATGATGAAAGTCCAAACAAGTCGATTGTCCTACCTCTCCTCCTATTGTTCCTGCTGGTTCGTGTTCGTCAATCGACCTTTGCAGACTTTCATCATGGCGGCGACGAGAAAATACAGCAAGGTACTGTCTGTCAAAACTGTTTTATTAATAAATGTTGTGTACACTTACATAGTTCTCAGTGCCTCGTTTTTAATGTCAGGGCCTTTGTTGTACTACCGATGGAGTGTGGAGTTTCTTCGAGCTGTTTTAATGCTTTAAAAATAGCGTAGCCATCATGCTTCGTCTAAGGGCACCTACCACTTCCATTGTTCGATTGCAACAGGCTAAATCAATTTTGCTCCTCAGTACACATACCAACTCGGTATGATGTTTTAACATGCCAATTTTCATTTTACACCGAAGTTCTCCTTTAACTATTACGGGCAGCTGTGGCCTAGTGGTTAGGGAGTTGGTCAGGTAAAATAAAATATATATTTATTTTAATTAATATTTTAACCATTTGCACTTTTAATCAGCATGGCTGCACCCTTTTCTTTTCATCTTTAGTGTGGACTATGTTTCCCCTGACATATTCAATGTCCACCTGCTGTGAAAGGATGTCCCTCATGCAGGAATAAACCATTTTTAACAGTCACGAAGATTTGGGTGAAGTGAGTCACCATCTTGCCCATCTGAGTAATTCCTAGGGAAAAAGACTAAGACCAAGACTAAGAAGAATCATATGCCTTGATTGCAGTGCCCTTGCATCTTACTTAAGACAACAGCTCACCATCTCAAACTGTAGACGCCAGGATCATCCATCCATGCTCTTACTAACTAGCCTATTAATCTCAGCTCTTTAAACACCCCTTTAAATCCTGATTATAATCTAATCAACACGATAAGAAAAGTAGGGGCCGGATTGCCTTAAAAAAAAAGACGCACAGCCAAAGAGGATCAAGATCATCTAATCGCCTACTCAGACTTCTCAGGTTTAATTCAATTAAGGGCTTCTGCGTCTTCCAGACTGTGAGCATTTGACATTATTGTAGAATCCATAACATGACGTAGATGTCAATAATGCCTAACAATACGTCCACTTTCTTCCCTGCTGTGAGTAATAACAGTGCCTTCTAGGCCCACTGGGAACCATCATTACACTGTAAAAGAGCCAATGCTCCCTAAATCTCGAAAGAGGAATGACTATATGAGGTGACTATTGGGATAATGATATGTGTTCTAATTTTCTTAATCCATCTTATGCTTTACATTGATATAATGATGCCAAATCTGATACGTTTGGTGTCTTTATTGCAGGTCTCCATGACTCTTCATTAGTAAGAGACAAACACACTTTAATTTGTCAATAAAAGACTCTTCGTTGTTCCATCTAGCCTATGAGATGGGCAGGGGACGCAGCAGCAAAATAAAATAGCACAGCTATAAAACTGCATGTGTCGCTTTAATAACAAACATAGCATCCTAAACATATAAAAGAAAATCTTTGATACATGAGTACAGATTTATCATCAACAGTCGCACTCTCTCTCTGTTTGTTCATGAAACATGAGGAATACACAACAGTTAACATTAAAAATGCACTTTGTCAAAACAACAGAAAAAAAACGTTTAATATATCAAAGAAAGGCAGAGAAATCACTATACCTTTCCCTTTCCTTTCTTTAGATGAACACAAACACCCTGGTCACTAAGTGCTTATGGGCACCAATGAAGTGATATTGGGGGCCTCTGTGGATTTTCAGACCCATGTCACCCCTATGCAACAACGCAAAAAGAAACCGTGGGCTCTAACTGACTCGACAGACTGAAGTGGTGTGCGAAGCATGGGTGTCATCCACACCAACATGTACAGTTTTCAACATAACAAAAAAACACAAGAAAATAACTAGCCTATATCAAGCATATACAGTTACACACATCACCTTAGACATCCCTTTGCCAAGGATAATAAAACAAGAATATGTTTAAATGCTGCAATGCTACCGTTTGTTTAATGTAGGCTATCTCATTATACACCAGCTGAGAGAAATTACAGAGATCGGCAATACATAGGACTGTGACAAAAAATGTGTAACACTCTCTCTCTCACACACTCCCTCTCTCTCTCACACACACACACACACACACACACGGGGTAGGAGCCAAGGTCTGCTCTGTCCTATCAGTGGTTCTAGACCTTATACTGGAGCCAGACCGGTGCCATGTTCTCTGATGGTCTCCTGCATCATGGCCTTATGAGCTGGCAGTTCGGACTGTAGCAGTGCACCATACGTGCTACATAGGGGCTCTTACAGTCTGACTTCCTGTCTCCCCCCTACTTACACTTGCACGTGTACGCGCGCACACACACACTCTCACTCTTACACACACACATACAGAACACACATTCACTCCTTGGAAAGTTAAAGGCTCCTTACGTCTACTGGTGGCCCTGCAACTGAGTGCAGCACATTTTACAATGCAGAGCACAATCACAGTAAACACGTATACCAGACGTTTACCATCATCTGTTTGACATGGTAATGGTGGGGGTTGGGAGGAGTCCGATCAGAAGGACAACCAGTGTTTCCTTATCCCTACTGCACTTCAACAGTAAAAGAAATTCAATAATAGTTATAATGATAATAATAATAATAATGATAATAATTATAGCCTAAACACACGGGGGGAAATCAGTCTATTCGTCATCCTCCTCATCGTCATCCTCGTCTTCCTCGTCATCTTCGTCCTCGTCATCGTCCTTGTGGCCCTTCATCATCTGCTTGGAGCCCATATCCATGCCCATGCCCATCGCGCCCATGTGCCCCATCGCCCCCATGTGGCCCATGCCCATGCCGTTGCCCACGGCGACCATGCTGTGCATGCCCATACCGCCGCCGCCCACCTTCCCCTTGGACCGGTAGTCGGCGATGTCCTGTAGGTGAGGAAACCGCAGGTTTTATTTCAGTTCAGCTCAGCTCAGACCTCGGAGATATATGTTTTTAAGATAAAGTGCTGCTTAAAATGTTAAAATAGAGAAATGTAAAAAGAAAATTTACTCTGTGGGGATGACAACCAGGACTACTGTTACAATATGAATGCATAGAGATGAGAGATTTTGATTCAGTTCAGTTCAGAAGCAGTTCTAGAGTGTTTTGGGCCCTAGGCAAGAACTGTTGTTGAAAAATATATTGCCACCACTGTAGTTAAAAGGTTGTCAGCAATCCAAAGCCCTGTTGTGGCCTGGGGGGCTCAAGTAGTTGCCTGTATTAGGGGTGACATGTGGTTAAATGGTTAAAATAACATAACAGCACAAACATGACTCAAGATGTAAGGACACCTGACTAAAGCTACATGAATAATTTGCCAAAAGAAGGGCCTGTTTGAATATCTGTTGGAGCACTGACAATGAATTATATAAGCCAAAGATTAAGTGCTGCCTGAAATATTAAATTGAGGAAATGTTTAAAATGTTAATGTGGGCACCCTGGAGGGCTGTGTGTGGAGTCAAATAAAACAAACATAAAGGCCTTCGAATGCTCAATTACACTTTTATACGCTCCTGACATAACTCGATTACAACAGAGCACAAGGACAGCATAGAACTGATGCATGCTGATAGATGCTATTGTTGCACATGGAAAAAGTAACTTAAAAAGGGTAGGATTTTGGGTACTTAAATTCTGTAAGTCCGTATTGCCTTATAGCATTACGCGCCTTATCTTGTGCTTTTACTCATAATATTTTATCTACTGTCTTTTAGCTATTTTTGTTCTCAGCTAAGCCCTTGAGTCCCCTTGTTCTCTTGATGTTTACATGTAATTTTTTTTTTAATTGTGATACCGTGCTGCACCGTGGGTCTTAGAGAATCGCAGTTTTGAATCGTCTGTATGTCCTGGACATGTGGCAGAACTGAATATAGCATTTAGCATATAGCATAGCTGAATATAGCATTGACTGACTACAGACAAAGTGTAGCATCTAGCAATATGACTTCTGCGTTTTACACTTGAGCTCCAGTAAGGTTTATAGCAGGTGTGGAGGAAGGCTGTGTGTGGCCCAACCAGGTTTTTGCTCCCAATTTTTTTTATGTCTTTGCCGTGACGTTTCAGGCTTACACACCCTTCCTAAAATGTCTGCAAAAACCTGGTTGAGTGGACTTTTTCTTTTTGGACATATGTCGACTGTCCTTTAGTCCTGCTCCCAGTACAAATTCTGGATGTGCGTGCTTTGGTTGAACTCTCCTGACAGACTGAGACTCACCTTCTGATACTTGTCCTTCAGCTTGTTGGCCTTCTGCAGGTATGGCTGCTTGCTGCCGTCAGGGAGGCCGTTCCACATCTCCCCGAGTTTCTTGGCCACGTCTCCTATGCCGAGGCTGGGGTACTGCGCCTTAATCTTAGGCCGGTGCTCCGAGCAGAAGATGAAGAACCCCGAGCTGCAAAGGAAGTCAACAGTCAGACAACGCATGCTTATGGGGTGCTCATTATCGACCCTGACTGGGTACTCAGGCGTGACATTCTTGGAATCGTAAACAATCACACTAAATAAGGTATTGCCTGTTAAGTGTCACGAGAGGTATAATACAAATTAACTCAAATGTTTATTGCAAAACAAGTATTAAATATGAAAGTGCACGTCCAAAAAATATAATCACAGATGTGCACATCCAAAAAATATAATGACAGATGCTAAAGAAGTCTAGTAAGCATTTCAATAAAAAGGTGGCTTGCACACTGTTGTGCTCCAGAAAAAAAGATCTCCCTACAGTGGTAGTCCGGGTTCCTTCAGCTGACATGGTTCACTGCGGTGGTATCTTTACACCAGTCAGTGAACAGAGATGGTGTTCATGAGTAATGGCGTCGACTTTGTGTACTACATTTGAATTCTTGTGCATAGACAAGCCTTTAGCCAGGCTAACTGCATACATCACGGCCAGACATTAGCAACTGAGTAAAAGCAGATCCAATCATTTTAAATATCAGCAGAGTCTACACCTCCAAAAGGAAACCGTTTCTCAATACAGGACAGTCAAATCTTCTGTACAAAATGCAGTGTAGTACTCGTGGGTAACATTTTTGGAATCATAAACGATCACACCTAACAAGGTATCGACTGTTAACTCTCACGAGAGGTATAATACCAATTGACTTGAATGTTTATTGCAGAATAAAGCCGTAAGACGGTGTGGGTGGAGGGGCGGTGTGGGTGGAGGGGCGGTGTGGGTGATGGGGCGGTGTGGGTGGAGGGGCGGTGTGGGTGATGGGGCGGTGTGGGTGATGGGGCGGTGTGGGTGAAGGGGCGGTGTGGGTGATGGGGCGGTGTGGGTGGAGGAGCGGTGTGGGTGGTGGGGCGGTGTGGGTGATGGGGCGGTGTGGGTGGTGGGGCGGTGTGGGTGATGGGGCGGTGTGGGTGGAGGGGCGGTGTGGGTGGAGGGGCGGTGTGGGTGATGGGGCGGTGTGGGTGATGGGGCGGTGTGGGTGAAGGGGCGGTGTGGGTGATGGGGCGGTGTGGGTGGAGGAGCGGTGTGGGTGATAGGGCGGTGTGGGTGGAGGAGCGGTGTGGGTGATGGGGCGGTGTGGGTGATGGGGCGGTGTGGGTGATGGGGCGGTGTGGGTGGAGGAGCGGTGTGGGTGATGGAGCGGTGTGGGTGGAGGGACATACGGCGGTCTCTTGGGAGCGTTGGGGTCCTTCTTCTTGCCCCTCTTGCCTGGGTTGTAGTGCATCATCTCCTGGTCGTAGCGCACCTTATCCTGCCGAGCCATGTCCTCAAACTTAGACTTCTCCTTGTCCGTCATCATCTGTGAGCCAAAAAAAATCACATTAGACGCCTATCAATGATTTATCGACAAAACTACTGCCACAGTGAGTGTGAATTAACGGCTAATATTACCCCAACTAAATGAATGTGTTAGGGGAGATTTTATTAGTACAATTGAAGGTAAAATACAAAACATGCTGCTGTTTTTCCCATTGCATGGAAATGACTTTAAATTCATGTCAGCATAAATGGGAATAATATTTATTTATTTTCAACAGAATCACGTGCATCACTCTGACATAAGCTGTCAATTTAAGCTGTGACTGAGGTGACATGCAGGTGTCACTATGGCTCCAAGGGGCCTGTTTGGCCCCTGTAAAGCCAGATAAAAGGGGCTGGCTCCTATCAGGTGCTGTTAAGGAGGAGGGGGGGCTCTACCCAGGGCCCAATGGTGGTAGAGGCTCTAGCACGCCAGGCGCATGAGATATGCAGCAAGGAAATTAAGTGGCTACTGGTTCAGCAGGTTCCGTTCCCCTAGAGCTGTTATTATTGGTATGGAAATTCTAATGAACAGAATCTAGGGTTAAGGTTAGGATTAGGCTTAGGTTATGGTTAGTAGGGAATTTTTATCTGATAAATATGTGGGAACCCTGTCTGAGTAGGGTGCAGATTTCAAGTTCCGGACCTATAACTGTACATGTATTGGTCCGGAAGAATATGGACCAATAAGGTCCCGGAGAATAGGTCCCAGACCAGTATCCTTACATCTACTGGTACGGAATTGTGGGCCCGTAGCCACTGCCTTAAGGAAAAGGGCCCACAGGGACTGCTTGTTTATAGGGCCCAGAGTTGTGCTCTGGCGCCGGCAGCTAGATAGAGAAAAATAACAGGTGCTGACGTTACAGGGTTCTCACCTTCCATCTGCCAGAGCATTTCTTGGAGAACTCGGTGAAGTTGACAGGAACCTCTGGGCTCTTCTTCTTGTGTTCCTCGTGGCACGTCTGTACGAAGTAGGCGTACGCCGACATCTTGCCCTTGGGCTTCCTGGGGTCCCCTTTAGCCATGCTGATCAGACAAGGGGGGCTGCTTCAACTTCACCTTCTGATTTTCTATTAGTGTCTGAAAGGGAGGGGTGGGTGGGTTGAAACATTAATACTGATTTGTTTTGCTTTTATTTTCACGTGGTTCTTTTTTTTTTTGCCTTCTTGTTGGAAATCTCTTCTGCAAAACAACACTAGTCGTTTAAAAAAATTAATAAAGCAGTGCATTTCAAACAGGCATTTGTATTTAAATTGGTTTCAGAGAAGGTGATGCTATTCATTACCAAACCAAATCTGGTGTGGGGCAAAGGACCCTCCCTATTAGATGTGAGGATGTGTTCGGATTATTAATGAGCTAGATCAGTCATTGCTTTTTTTATTCAGCCCTAAATTCCTCTGGGGATTGAATAATCAACTGCTACAGCCTAAATTGCCTTTTAAAAGCACTCACAAATGGACAACTGAACGTAACATTTTACTCCTGACATTACTTAAAAATAATAAAATTGATAAAACAATGCATTTTTATCCTAAATATGTTTGGTTCTATGCGAAAAAATATATTTAGTATGTATATTTGCCTTTATGCAATTATAAGTCCAAATGCCTAATAAAATTTAAATTTCCTTAGAAGATGCCATTTTTCTTCGCCGCCAACGCCCTTTTATCCATTGATGTTGTTTTTTTCTGTTATTGTATGTATTTTTGTCTATAAACTTTGATTCACTGTATTTCACTCCTATACATTCACGTAGTCTCACCAGCTGTAAAGGCGTTCCGAGGGATGGTTTATTATGGTGCTATTGCGCGGCGAGTTCGCTGTCGAAAAAAACAGAAAGGTCATCAACGCGATTTATTCATCTTCCATTTTGTGAAAAGCGTCCTCATGAGAGAAACTGCTGTTTATTTTCCTCCATCTTGCATTCCTTGCTAGTACTTTTCTCGAAAATGCATTACTTTCGCGAATTAGGGCTCCGTAGGGTTTGCTTTCGCTCCCAGTACAAGCATAGTAGGGTATTGGTACTGGCAGCGTAGAGTACGAAAGGTTTGCTGTTCTTTGCAATACCTCCCATTCATTAAAATGGCTTCTGTGGGACGAGCGAGGGGAAGGCTTTTTAGCCTAACAAAGCCGAACACACCCCCTAGGTTTTCGAAGACGATTCCGTCAAAATATTAGCTTCAACAAAGGGAAAAATGCTATCGTTAGATAGAGCGAAGATCATTCTCTATAATCCTGAACTATTTTTCACGCTGTCATGTGTAACTTGGATGTATTTAACTATTTTCCAAAGTTGTGTGCTATCCCTATAGCTATGGCTTGGTGCAATGCCGTTTGTAACAAAGGCTATGCGCCAGCCATTTCTACTGCGAGTCAGTCTATCGAAACTGTCAAGTTCAGAAAAGGCACAAAACTACCAAAATGCATTTTTTCTTTAAAACGTAGAGTTAGAGATAGTGATTTCAAGAGGAAACCGAACAAAATATTAGCGTTTTATTCACTGAGAATTAGTTTTTTCTTCAAATTGTCTCCCGTCCCTTCTGCGTGTACGAACAGCTCCTTGTCAATGGTTTAAAGCGCCAGCCATTTTAATGCATGAGCATTGGACGAGTGTATACAAAGTGTAAAAATGTATTTCCACCAATGTCAGTGAAATATCTTTACAAGAAATGGATGGAGAGCAATGAATTTGATGGGAACCGAATGCTTTCTATCGTTATACCCCATTATTTCACGAGATGCCATCGAAATGGATTTCTATTAGAAGGACAGGCTTATTCGTAGACAGGACAGAGCCAGCCATATTCATAGTGGTACACACAGCGATGCGCGTGAAGAATAGCCACAACCTGAAAATACAGTTTAATAACTTTTCATCGCTTTTATATGAGAAAAAATGAAGAGTATTTCCCACGACGTATGAACAACCCATTCCTGCTCAAATTGTCACTAAAGAGTTGATGCATTATGTGATTTATCTAATTTTAGACCGATTTCTTTGCAGCTTCGTTTCTTTTCAAATAATCACTTAAAATATTCTGGAAAAACACGAGTCAATTATTTGGAGAGGCATGTAAGCAGAATACGCATATAAAACTCTTAACTGTAATACAGAAAAGCTACGAGAATAAAATAAACACAAGAAAATAAGCAAGAATCACATAACTAAAGCCTGTGCCACGAAATGTAGTAGAACACATACTTTACATAAGTAACATAATTAAAGGGTATAATAAGTATAAACATACTACACAGAAATGCTCGGACACTTAGCCATACCTGTGTTGTTGATCTGTCTGAAGTGGTGTAGTCTCGCCTTTCTCCTGTCTTCCCTTCTCTCGCCTCTCTAAATCCTATGTGCACAGCCTCGCGCTAGTTCAATACGAGACTGGTCTGATTGGCTAGCAGCCGCACCGGTTCAAAACAACCTCCATTACTGCGCATTGGGCAGCCCTTTACACACGTCCCGCTCTTCGCACATGCGATAGGTCGACACGGGGGCCTTGTCAAGCCCGCCCCTCCGAAAAACTCCCGGAAAAGTTTACTACAGCGAAGCTCTCGAGGGCATGAGGGTTCCTATGTCTCTGCATGCTCTTTTCATAGGTGGTCGTTGTTGCCTATAGGCCTGCTATTTCGTTCGTGATTAGATATGTTATTGGTGGCATTAGTTCATTAATTTTGGCTGATGACGTGGGAATGAATTGAGCTCTGGTAATTGCTGCTTTTCGGGTTGTGGAGGAGGAAAGAGAGGAGGTGCCAGACGGGCAGAGGCAAAGCGCTGTAGAATGCAAAACAAAAGACTTCCGAAAATAGGGAAAGTAAGGTAAATAAATTACGTGTAGGCTGGAGCACTGGGTTTCGGACTACTAAAATAAAATTGTATAGTTAATATTACTGTGTGAGTAGGCCATTGTGGAAACTGTGTGTGCATATGTGAGAGTTTCGGAAATCACAGAACGCACTCCTACCACCATGCAGTAGTCAGGGTATTCTTGGAAGATGAGGCTGACTGTACATCTATCTGAGCTTTATCATTTGCATACGGGAAACGATTACAGACGAAGAACCTGTAATAACAGAACAAATAAGGTCTACTAAATAGTATGCTATTTGAGCGGTTATAAGTTAAATATTATGATATCTGAGCGGTTATAAGTTAAAATTCCATCAACCGACAGCAAGAGGCAGCAGTGCGCTGAAAAAGCGCTCCAATCTGCAGGAGGAAGAAGAAAAGCCGGTACTCCACCGCATGGTTGCTGTCTTCCGGTAGACAGCGAGTATTTATTTTGTTGTACATGGTTGATAGTTTGTTTTATGTGGGCACGAAGATAGTAAATGTGTAGGCGAGCGTGCGCTGTAGCTTGATTGTCTCGCCCTCTCCGCTTTTTTCCAGCTCAATAGCAATGCCCCCTGTTGCCAAACGCGCTCGGAGAGAAGATTTGTCCCTGGAACTCTCCTGTGAGTGGGGGGCCTGTCAAGAAACCTTCTGTGACATGCAAGAGTTTTGCCGTCACGTAGAGGAACACTTACACCACAACGTGCTGACGGGCTTTGACACTACAGAGGATGTCGGTAAGTAATACCTCAGACTGTATGCCCAGCCGGGCTGCAAAGTGTAGACAGTGAGTGTGTCTTCTAACTATGTTATGACTTCTTAACCGCAGAAGACTTTGTTTGCCTGTGGAGGGACTGTGGCAGCATATCTGGCAGTGAGGAGTTACTGAGGCACGCGTTCTTCCACTGTCACCACACCAAGCTGAAGCAGTGGGGGCTGGCCATTCTTAAGACACAGGCCAACCTTGGCACCTGTGTTGTGGGCCAGCATAACCGCAACATAGTGCCCCCGACCACTGACCGCTTCACCTGCCTTTGGGAGAACTGTGGGGTGAGAGTGTGCTCAGTCATACATAAATACTCAACATACGTACAAGCATACATAGCTTTTTCATAGCATAGATGCAGGTAACAAGGTAGGTGATATACATAAGGGTTACACTACACATAAGGGTGTAGGTAGGTGATGTACATAAGGGTTACACTACACATAAGGGTGTAGGTAGGTGATGTACATAAGGGTTACACTACACATAAGGGTGTAGGTAGGTGATATACATAAGGGTTACACTACACATAAGGGTGTAGGTAGGTGATATACATAAGGGTTACACTACACATAAGGGTGTAGGTAGGTGATGTACATAAGGGTTACACTACACATAAGGGTGTAGGTAGGTGATGTACATAAGGGTTACACTACACATAAGGGTGTAGGTAGGTGATATACATAAGGGTTACACTACACATAAGGGTGTAGTTAGGTGATATACATAAGGGTTACACTACACATAAGGGTGTAGGTAGGTGATGTACATAAGGGTTACACTACACATAAGGGTGTAGGTAGGTGATGTACATAAGGGTTACACTACACATAAGGGTGTAGGTAGGTGATGTACATAAGGGTTACACTACACATAAGGGTGTAGTTAGGTGATATACATAAGGGTTACACTACACATAAGGGTGTAGGTAGGTGATATACATAAGGGTTACACTACACATAAGGGTGTAGGTAGGTGATGTACATAAGGGTTACACTACACATAAGGGTGTAGGTAGGTGATGTACATAAGGGTTACACTACACATAAGGGTGTAGGTAGGTGATGTACATAAGGGTTACACTACACATAAGGGTGTAGGTAGGTGATGTACATAAGGGTTACACTACACATAAGGGTGTAGGTAGGTGATATACATTAGGCAGGCAGGCTTTATGGTTCATAGATATCACATTAGCTCATATTTCAGGACTAGGCTTACATGGTCTGTCCACCCCGTTATTCAGTGCAGTGTAAATAACTGTTCATCCCTGAGGGGCAATAAGAAGGCACACAGAATAGCGCGTGTAACTACACACACATAAATAGGGGCAGTGGGATAAAGTGTGGCAGTTGCAAACATCCACTACATTGGAAGTGGCACATATCACCACTGTAAAGCAGATACAGACTAAGTGTTAATATGTTTGCTGCTGTGAATAAAATCTGTATTTGTTGCTTTGGCATAAATGGGGCGGCTGAGTGATTTTTCCCCTCCCGTAGGTCTCTATGGACAATGTGGAGTGGTACTATCGCCATGTGGACAACCATGCCCAGTCCCTGAACATCTCACCCATGGAGAAACAAGAGAAAGTGTTTAGCTGTGGATGGACAGGTAAGACAAAACTAAAGTCTCATAGTTTATTCATTCAGACGATAAGTCAAAATCCAATATACTGTAGATTAAGGTGAACCAACTTATAAAATGATGTATTTTATTCCGTACCTTGTGTTATCTGAAAATCTAATCCATTACGTCAGTGTTGTCACCAATCTCACAAGCACCTTGTGAATTTACCTACAGTAGTCTACAATACCACACCGATAGTACACACCTAAAATATGTGCAGTCTTAGTAGCACAGTTACTACAACATTACAACTACAATATTTTTTTTATCCAGATTGTAACCTTACCTTTAAGGGACGACAGTTCAAACTGCGCGAACACCTTCGTAGCCACACCCAGGAGAGGATAGTGGCATGTCCATCCTGTGGGGCGATGTTTGCCAACAACACCAAGTTATTTGACCACATCCGGCGGCAGACCACTGCTGATGGTAAAGATAATACTATCCTTATAAATGAAATGTATAAATGTCTTTATGTGCAGCCTGTAGTTGAAGCTGTCCTAACGGTTAAAATTTTGCACAGAACGATTTTTTCTTATTTTTTTCTGAGTACAAAGTGATGTCACCTTGTATTACAGTCCTTAAAAAGCACAGGGAAAACTACCCCATCAAAAACACACAAAAGCGTTTTACTATGGCATAGCGTAGCCATTTTCATTACAATCAGTCTTTACTTTTTGAATGCATCTACCAATGAAGGATTCACTGAAAAGAATGGCTCACTGGCTCATGACTACTTTCCCTTGCCCACTGAAAACAGGGCGGACATCTCACTTGCTCTACATCTCTTTTGCTCTCCTGTTTTCTACCCAACCTTCTGACTTCTTTACTAAACATTTTAGCAGAGCATTTAACTTTTTCATTTGTTGCCTAGTTTTTAGTTATGAGCTCGTTTGTATATATATAAATATATGTATCATGTAAGACTTTGAGATATCAAATGTAAAGTTCATTGTAAAACATATTATTATTATTATTATTATTATTATTATTATTATTATTATTATTATTATTATTATTATTATTATTATTATTATTATATTTTAATATTAATTAATAATTATTATCAGGCCAGTCTGACTCAACCACACCACCGGGTCCTGTGGCTGTTCGTGGCTCTCTCCCACATGTCTCTAACCCTTGGTTGCTTCCCCCTCATGACTGCTTCTACAGACCCAAAGTTGCAGTGTCCACACTGTCTGCGCTGCTTTCCCTTTGAGAGACTCCTGCGAGACCACATGAGAAAACATGGTGAGATTTGAATGGTTTTTGCTAATCTTGTTTTTCTGTTTTATCCAGCACTAAGCAATTGTAACTATATTCTTTGTAGCTCAAACTAAATGCACAGTCTTAGTCTGTTATTCTTACTATAAAGGCTAAATATTGTTGTGGTTAAAGCTTCTGAACACTGGTGACAGGCCTGAGTGGCTTCTAGACCTTATAATTATTGTGCAGATACAGGATACCAGTAAATGGGAGAAAAACAACTTTAAAGGTGCACTTCCATCGTGTTTTCATTAATTTTGCGGGGTCTCTAGTATTAATGAATGCCCTGTGAGCTGGTTTTGGTAAAAAAAATGATTTAGTGCTTCTGTTTCAGGCTGTTCTAGTTTGGTGGAGGAGATGGAGCAGGGAGAATGAGGGGTTCTCGGCTATGCTAGTCACAGGCTACACTCATTCGAAGCCCATTCAGTCATAGCGAACCAAATAGAAGATGTAAATGTTCACTTACCTATACTTCGCTAAGTGAATGTGTGCTGCAACAAAACTTCTCCAGTAATCACAATTGTGGCATAGCTTTTTCTAATTTACAAACCTACGTCACTTTGTTGACCTTTTTCTTATTCACTCGTTTTTCCGCCTACTTTCTTTCACTGACTAATGGAGGAAATCGGGTTAGAAGAACATTTTCATGTGCAGCATGCATATGCAACTCGGGGTGACCTGTCGTATTTCAAAAGAGCAAATACTAAACGGTTTCTCGTGGAAGTACTCCTTTAAATATTTACTGGTAACATGTAGCTTTGAAGTGCAGAAGCCTTTTATCTTTTACCTTGCTGTGTTTTCTTCCAGTGGGCTCCCACAAATGTACACTGTGTGTCATGACGTTTCCAACACCCTCTGCTGTCAAAAATCACATGAGATTTCGACACAGTACTGAAAGACCATACAGCTGTGACATGTGTCAGTACAGGTAAGCCCTCTTGCAGTTGAAATCTAATTTACAATAAGAAACAATTGTCTGTAATGCTAGCACTGGCTTTCATAAGATTTGTGAGAAAAGTGTATGAAGGAAGTTTTCTTCTTGTCTTTTTTTCCTGCATGTTTAGCTGTAAAAATAAGATCGACTTGCGGAAACACGCAGACACGCACAACCAGGAGCCAGTGTATGAGTGTGACTATGAGGACTGCAGTTTCACTGCACGTGTCATGGAGTCCCTACAAGGTCATATTAGGAAGGCACATTTGGTAAGAAAGTCAAAGGCATGCATGTCCTATGTCCTATGACTCTGTTGTATTCCTTCTACCAGTCGCGGCAGATGGGCTCCCCCGGGGGCCGTGTTTCTGCCTGAGGGGTTCTCCCTCACCCCTGTTACCCTGGTGCTTGCTCCAGGGGGACATAAGTAGAGGTCTCCACATCACCCTGATGGAGTTCTTCTGGCGCTACTAGGCTATAACAAAGCTTGTAGTGTATTTCGGTCTTGTGTTCCTTTGCCAGACTGTTGAAGCACTTTGAGCTAAATCCTTTGTATAAAATGTGCTATACAAGTAAAGATGATAAAGGTTTTTATTATTATTGTTATTACTATTATAACAGGGCAGATTTACATCCACAAAAAATTGCTCGTCGATAGAAAATGAATTACTTCCCTTAGATAGTAGTAGATAGCCATGTAATAAAGGTGGTGTACAGTGAGGTGGTGAGTATTGGAGAATGCCGTAACTGTGCGTTCAGCCACTAATCAAAATAAAGCAGCTGATGACACCCAAGCAGAAACGCTCTCAGTAGCTCATGTCACTCATGACTTGGCACATCAGAATGTTCAATCATACTTTTCAATTTAACGGATGTCAAGAAATCTGCACATTCCAATTGATTACAGCTGAATCATGTCATAGATCATTACCATAAAGTTAACTAGATTTTAACTTCTCTTTTTCAATCTGGTTGCTCAGACTGCTTTACTGATGGCCTTGTCGCTCTTGTCGCCAAATTCGCTGTCTCTCCTTAGGGAAACAATGACTTCCGCCACTGTTGTAGCTCCAGGCACTCTTGGTCTGCACACATAGTAAACCCAGACAGAGTGATACAGTCAGGCAGTGACTGGACCTTCGCTTTGTATATTGTGCCTTAGCTATGACAGATTTGTATATGATGCCTTAGCTATGACACATTTGTATATTATGCCTTAGGTATGACACATTTGTATATTATGCCTTAGGTATGACACATTTGTATGTGTTTTATATTAATGAGCACAACACCAAGACATACATACCTGTCCATAGCGTTATGTCACAGGGGACTGTCACGGGGCTTTTATTTTAAATTTCGTACCAACAGCCAACTGACAGTGGCAAGAATTAGTGTGAAAACAGGGACCTGCTTGTGATTTTATGACTTTTTGAGTGGTACTTTGAGAAATGGTACTTTTTGGTACCATTCTGTCACCGTGACTCTTGAATCAGAGTTCACTGTCTGAATAGAAAACCTATAGGGGATGGAACAACATTAAAATATTACCTTAAAATAATACCTCTCATCGCATTGTCATTGTGTGTACATGTTGGTTTTACACAGTGTGTAATGTGTAACGTAATTTAACAGTTTTCTATAATATTGTATTGTATTTGTAGTTCTATATCATACAGAAAGATTTCTTATGCTTGTTCACCACACCACACACTCTCAGAGTTACGAGTGCTACGAGTGTAATAATGGATAGAACAAATATAAAAACTCAGTGTGATGTTTGGCAGGTGAAAATCACTTTAAATGGACATGCATTTAGTCTGTTTGATCTGCTTGTTGGTGTCTTCAGCAGAAAGATCCAGCTCCGTGTTACCTGTGCCATATATGTGAGCAGTCTTTCAACAGGGGCCATAAACTCACCATTCACCTGTGCAAGAAGCACCAGTGGAAATCGCACAGCAGAGTCAGGTGGGCCTGAAAGATAGTTTGCTTCACACTTTTCATGAATCTGTAATATACTCCTGGTTTCAGCACAGTTTTAGAGACAAAGTTAAATAAGAGATAACGGCCGCTGAGGTGACCTGTTCTGTGGAGGTCGTTCCCTTCGCCGAGCCATAAATTCCATGCAACAGGTCACCTCAAAAGCCGTTATCTTGCTTATCTCCCAGTTGCATCTAGGACATATTTGAATTTCCTTTATCTTTAAGATAAAATATGCATAAATCTCTGAAATTCGCTTGGTTAATTTGCTACTTTATAGCACTCGTTATCTAGTCATGCAACCTTTAATTTGGCTACTGGAGTTATGGCTGCCATTCATAAGTGCATTGACATGGAGCAGAAACTCCTTTTTTTTTATGTTTACTCTGAGAAGATGAACATAAATAGAAAACGTCCTTTAAGTTTATGGTAAAAAAAACCAAACTTATGGATTACTGTGTCTAGAAAATTGGAAAATGAAAATGAAGCTTTGCTCATAAAAATATGAAGTCAGCTTGGCCCACACATCCCTGTCAGGCCAGCCTGGCTAACACTTTATTATACTTTATACTTGGCTAATATTTTTTATGACTGTTGTCTCTTTTTTCACATTGTCGGGAGATCCTCAGTCATACACAATGTGTATTATGTGTATGCTGCTAGACACCTTAATTTCCTTCGGGATCAATAAACTAACTCTACTCTACACTAACGTAGACTTAGGCCCGTGGTATACTCCTGCAAAGTATGCGTGGCACGCGCCACAAGGCGATGGCATGCGATGACTAATAACGGAGAATGTGTCATCTGTACAGCAAGCTGTGTCTCCCAGATTTTATGTCTAGTGCAAAACAGTGCAATGGTGCAAATTATAACTGCACATGCACAAAACTGATTTCCTCTAAGCTGCATGGTCTCGGTGACAGCTGCGTTTCAAATATCGTTGAAAAAGATTGAGGACTATACGTGCCTTAGCAACAACAAAAAAACCTTGAGCACTTTTAAAACACTGAGGTTTTGCAATGCCAGTGATGCATCTCACTTTTTGGAGGAGAAGAAAGCACTGCTTTGAATGCCTAACACCCACTCCTGGTATTTAGGTGCCTCGTGCTTGTATGAGTCTGTGTGTGTAGGGGGTGTGTGTGTCTGAAGTGTCCCCAGGAAACTTAGCTAAGGCACATGTCAAACCCTGCAGGTTTGACTTGGACAAACAGATAGAAAATGATATCCTACATCTGCCTTACTATTCAGTGGTGGTGTGACATTAAAAGCGTGGAGTGCAAGAGTTCCTCCACCTCTTTGGGTGTCGCCTACTGCCACTGCATTCAGTTTCATCTTACAGCCTCGGTGTCATGGGGGAGTGTGGGCATATGGCGGGGATCTGTACTATTACCCTTTCACATGACCCTGATTTTCAGTCTTCCTTAAGGCCACACCTTCAGAAGGAGTTTAGATCTGTTTCGAAATTTCAAAGGCGGCTGTTGCAGCAGTTATTGCCACCCACACTTATCCTGCATTCCCCTGTAATCGCCTTCAGTTGTAACATGCACGTCATATCCATGTGGTTTGAGACCGCAGCCTGTGTTCTTGTGCACCCTATTCAGGTACATCAAGCACGCTGACGGCTTCATGCGACTGCTGGTCTCTCGCCCTGAGGCCGCCGGGCTGGCCAGCTTGTCAGGTGAAGGATGCGATGCAGACCAGCCAGCCCAGGGCGAATGTACAGACCCTGGATACGAAAACGAAACATGCGGGCATCCGTCCTCCTCATGGGGCCCAAACGGGGCCAAAAGCAAGTTGGCTGCAGGTGAAGGAGGCAACGCCTACCCGCTTACCCAGGATGAAGACTCCCAGCCGGGGTGTGAGGACAGAACACCTGGGCGTCAGTCCTCGGCATGTGATCCAAACGGGGCCAATAGTGAGTCAGGCCCTGCCGTGGACCAACCAGCAGACAGCACCATGCAGGAGTACCTGGAGGAGGTGTGCCGTGCCCTGATGGAGGAGAGCTCTGTGGACAAACTTGCTTCAGGAGAGGATGACGTGTTTGGACAGCTGAGCATCGTGGTGCCCTGATGGAGGAGAGCTCTGTGGACAAACTTGCTTCAGGAGAGGATGACGTGTTTGGACAGCTGAGTATCGTGGTGCCCTCTAGTCAGTGCGGTGAATCTGTTGATCAGTTGTAAAGAACTCAATTGTTTGTTAAGTTTACTTGAAGGAAAAGTCTCTGTTTTCATATCAGGAATTTTTGTGGACTGCAATGAAGTCGTTTCCTTCTTTAGCCATTATTAAGTCGCCTGATGTCCTCATCTTAGACAAATTTGTGAAGGTGTGTGGACATCAACATTGCCCAAGGCCACAAGCAGAGTTTGCCAAATGATTTGTCCACCACCTCCACTAAACTGAAGAGAGAGCCCAAATGGGAGGGTCAAAGATGGAACCCCAGAATTCTCAGAGCAGCTCTGACTTACACGTGGTCGTGGTCTTCAATTAGACGAGACTTTACAGGTAAATCCATATATGTCCAGACTATTTAGGGGATGTGAGAACACGTTTAGATTTTTGTATAAGGAAATGCAAATGGCTTCCTGCTGTTTACTTGACTGGAATGTTGACAGGACAGTGTCTTAGATCCCTCCAGTCCTGGAATGTGTGTGTGTGTGTGTGTTGTGTGTGTGCATATTTGTATACTGTAGGTACATTCCACATTTGTCTGCTGAATGTATTTTATTGAACACTAACAATCACGTGCGTGGTCCAGTATATTAATGCCTGATTGAGTAAAGACACGGGAGCTTTTTGTCTTAAAAATAACTTGTGGTTCTTGTAGTCTGAACACAATGATGTATTTCTGAAGGGTGTCAATGAACAGTTCATGTTGGCCAGTATCTGTACAGGCCAAGTGCATCTTGTCAGATTGCTTGTACAGTTTTTCAGGGCCATGCTATGTAAGCAAACAGTGCAAGCAGTGCACAACATCTGTTTGCTACGCTTTCAGAGTGACCTCTGCGTTTCTGCGGTTGTGGGTTTTGTTTAAAACATCAGAGCCAACGTGTTAAAAGACCTCATGCTGTTGTTGCTGCTTCTCTGTTTAAAGGAATTGCACAGACATCTGCCAGTAAGGTGAAAAATGCAGAGAGTAGAAGAAGGCAGAGTTTATATTTAGTTCGAATTACGTGGGAGCCAATGGGAGCTGAGCTCCCATACCCTCAGGCTCCAATGAAAGAAGCAAATTTCATTTACTACGGAGGCTTCTCGAATATGTCATATTACCATGATAAGCTTAAATATATCACCATATAAACATAAATAAAATTCGCTTCATTTACGATCACCATGCAGCCATCTTTGTATTGAATTACGACGTGATATTGATTCACCATCACACCACTATGCGCGCAAATCTGAAATTTGGGGCTTGCGAACGTGAAGAAGTTCAGTCCGAAGAAGACTTCTCATCTACCTCCTATCTTATATCAATCTTACTTCATTTTGTAATGCGTTTTTAGAAATGCAAAAATAATACGTAGGTTGCCTAAACTTTCCGCCATGCCACCGAAAAAAAAAACAGCACTGGCTGGCCTTATGTCGTTTGGCTTCACAGCGAAAAAAAATACTAATTTAAATTTAAATTAAAATTAATTTACAAATTAAAGGACAGTGCGTTTTGCTTTTTTTTTTTTTTTTTAAAGATAGAGACCCCCATAGGGTCAAATTTATAATTCAAACCCTGGTTTATATTTAGTTTCCATCTCTTCAGTGGATGTTGTGGTGAACAAGCCACATGAAAGAACATTCAGATGTGTGTCTTTCACATATAAAAATGCTTGCTCTTGCAATTTGATTCTTTTTCGTACAAACATTTGTCATAAGTGCAATAGCTTCATATATGGAACAACTTCAAGTCTGAAATGTTGTAACTTGTAATGGCCCGGCTAAAAAAGGCCTTTAAAATCTATTTATGTGTGATTTTTCCTTGACTCAGCAGCACAAGGTTTGCCTGAAGTAGAGCTTTCAGGCCATTACGTCTTTATGTCAGGCTGCATGTGTGGTTGTGAACGATGCCAGAAGGGGCTGAGCTTCCTACTAAAGAGTTAAGTTTGCCACTGTAGCTGCAGAGGAGCACTCTCAGTTCCTCACCTACCTCACAGCACCCAGCCTTGCAACACACACACGAGCTTCACACACCCAGCCCTACCACACACACACGAGCTTCACACACCCAGCCCTGCCACACACACACACGAGCTTCACACACCCAGCCCTGCCACACACACACGAGCTTCAAACACCCAGCCCTGCCACACCCAGCCCTGCCACACACACACGAGCTCCACACACTCAGCCCTGCCACACACACACACAAGCTTCACACACTCAGCCCTGCCACACACACACAAGCTTCACACACACAGCCCTGCCACACACACACACAAGCTTCACACACTCAGCCCTGCAACACACCCAGCCCTGCCACACACACACACGAGCTTCACACACACAGCCCTGCCACACACACACACAAGCTTCACACACTCAGCCCTGCAACACACACAGCCCTGCCACACACACACACGAGCTTCACACACCCAGCCCTGCCACACACACACACGAGCTTCACACACTCAGCCTTGCCACAGCACCCAGCCCTGCCACACACACACAAGCTTCACACACCCAGCCCTGCCACACCCAGCCCTGCCACACACACACACACACGAGCTCCACAGCACCCAGCCCTGTCACACACACACGAGCTCCACACACTCAGCCCTGCCACACACACACACACACACACAAGCTTCACACACTCAGCCCTGCCACACACACACACACACACACAAGCTTCACACACTCAGCCCTGCCACACACTCAGCCCTGCCACACACCCAGCCCTGCCACACACGCACGAGCTCCACAGTGCAGCCAAGCGAGTGACTCTGCACACAGGTTTGTGTTTGTGTTCTAGTTTCACTGTGCAATGAAATTACAGGACATCTGTTTCCTTCAGTGTGCCTTTTGCAGTTTGGCGTGTTGAGTGATTGAAAAAAAAAAGTCTTTTTATATATATATATATATATATTTTTTTTTCTTTCACGCCTTTTGCCACCAGGGAGCTGTGGTGATACTTCTGTTTTTTTTTTTTTTTTTTTTTGTTTTTTTTTTTAAGAAATCTACAGCTTCCTCTAAAGTGGCATCTTAGGAATGATTGAGGGAATGAACAGTCCAGCTACTTTCGCCTAAATTATGAGCTAACTCCACGCCTCAGTCACAGGTACCTCCCCCCATCTCCACGCCTCAGTCACAGGTACCCCCCCCCCCCCCATCTCCATGCCTCAGTCACAGGTACACCCCCTAATCTGCACGTCTCAGTCACAGGTACACCCCCTAATCTCCACGCCTCGGGCGTGGCAGACCCATGTTGGATTGGTTTTGGCCTGACGGTGTGAAGGCGCCTAGTGGTGGATGCAGTGGCACAGTTTTGTCGTGTCCTAACAGTGGTGGACAGTGGTGGTGCTTTGGTTAGGGTTAGGGTTAAAATTCTGTAAAAACCAAACAAATAGTGAGAGCAAATGTACTGGACATTGGCACATCGTTAAAGGATGAAGTGAAATCTACACTGCGATGAGGGTGTTTCTTGTGATCGTTTGGGCACAAACTAGTCCTGTTCGTATATGGCCCTGCTTCTGGCAATGGTACGCTGCCAGTGAGTTAGGGTGTATTGTATTATGTGGCCTCGTGCAAACAATCTCTCAGTGGGGTCATGGGTTTGATTTGGCTGAATGGTTAGGGTTCGAAGCCCAGTAGGAAGAATGTGGGTAGGTGAGTAAACAACTAGTGCTCTCCTGCACCCTCATCCATGGCTGAAGTCCCCTTGAGCAAGGCATCTAATCCAGGGACTGTACCTTGTACCTAATTAACTCTAAGTCGCTCTGGATAAGAGTTTCCGCTAAATGTAATGTAATTTCACAAACCAGGAAAAAAACAGTGTTTCTCTCCACAAATACAAAACTTTATAAGGCTGTGTAATATCCCATGAAATTATATTCTTAGCAAGAATTAAGTCAAGTAAAAAATATGCTGCTCCACGAAAATGTGTTATCTTTACAGATAATGTTTCTGGTTAAAAAAAATCCTAGGTGCAGATAATTATGTAATAAGATTAGATAGAGTTGTGCAGATAATTATGTAATAAGATTAGATAGAGTTTAACTTATTAGTAATAATTAATATTTAGATTATTTCAGCTAGGTGTAAATATAAACTACAAGAATGTTTTTTATACATAAATAATAGGACATTTCTTTCTAGGACGAAATACACATGAAGGAATGTATAGAGCAATGTTAATTTTGCCAGGTTAACTCATGTTGAGTATTGCACACCAGACTGTATTCATAATGAATGTCAATTTTATGTGCCAGTGACTGTCCTTCCATTGAATGACTAAAGAATGGCGATACACAGATGGACTGTCGATAATTTGGTTGGTGCTAATATCGCCCTGAATGTCATATCAATTGAATTTAGTTCACCGACTGACTGACATTCTGCAACGCTGACGTGCAGCGCAGTCTCTAAACGCGGCAACTATTTGCTGATGATGATAGAAGCTTAGCTTCCATAAATTGACACGTGGGTTGGCATATACTAGTGTTATTGTGAGCCTCTAAGTCGCACAGACAAACCAATTTATGTTTGGTCAACAAGGGGTCAGAAAAAGGGCTATCATCACAAGATAAGTAGCTTGAATCCACATTTTCTCGGCTGTGAACACGGGCAGAGCGCGGTTGCAGAGGAACCGCCCAACATCGGTGTAACGTGATTCTCCACGTTGCCCCTTTCGTCTGTTCTCGGTACACTCCGCTTGCTCATTCGCACTGCAGACTTTATTGCAGCTAACTGTTTCAGACTGTCGCACCGCTTTGGGTGGACTCGGATCAAAGTGCAAGACACTAATACGACTCTTCTAACAGCTGGGCCTGGTGGAGATTAGTTTTTCATCTACTAGCAGTTGTCCAGGCTACATTTGAAACAACTATTTTCGACGTGGTGGACATTTTCTAACGGACAGACTATGAGATTTTCGGCATGGGCTGTGCTCGCACTGTTGTCTCTGTTCGCAGTGAAAGGTAAGCGCTTCGCCCCTTCTTTGTTGAGGTTTCTCTGCCATGCCGAGTTCATCACATTTTTTTGCCGCTGAACAATGCACAGTGTCGTAGCCTACTTGAAATCTGGATGCTGAATAACGGTAGCTTACATTGCAAATGAGAAGCGGCGCACGTTATAATTACCATATCATTTATAGTCTACGAGCTGCAGTTAAACATCTGTGGAACATTTTGTCCAGAAACAGTTGCAGTGAATGAGGGGAGGCTAGCCTAGGTCTCTCCCAATCAACATTTTTTGACACATTAGATTTAATAATTTGTTCTGCAGTAAGTAGTAAGTAGATTTTTTGGCATCTTACCTGCTGTTGTGCAGTAGTCTGCGGTCTGTCTGAGGGAAATTCTGTAAGAGGTTGACAGTAATATTGACCAGTGGTGAGCTACGTGTATTGATAAGAGCACAAATATATGTCAGAGCCTTTTGTGTCTGGCATCACAGCACTGAAGAATGCATTTACCAGCATAGTGCAATCTTCTTTGACATCTGTGTGGCACAAATAGTCAGTCTTTATTGCTAACACTGAGAAATGGGCAATGCATATTATGAAAGTTGGGTTTTGGCAAAACGAGCATGTTTCCCTAAACCAGTACAGGGGCATTTAGTATTATTTCATACCACTCATGAAATGAGACCATGTTCTCCAGATATTCCAGAGAAAACTGCCAGGGCTGTGAATTATGAAGCCGGGTGCTGGTTCTTGTGGTAGGCGCAGTGCCAGGGAAACCAGTGGCACAGCACCCAAGCCGGCTTCTGGAGGGGCAGCAGACATTTTGGCAGCAGCGCCTTCCCTTTGTAACAATGACTTGGTCAAGGAAAAGGCTCACCCTACTGTACAGGTAATGCTTAAGGGAAGGGCTCCCATTTTCCACACGCATGCGCACAGCCCAGACAGACAGACAGACAGAGGGCAGGTACCGGCGATGTGCGCCCCCCTCCCTCCCTGTCTCTCTGTCTCTCGCTTCCCCAGACTGCGGTACCCACACACAGGCACACGGAGAAGCCATGGCTTAGACACGCTGGGATGCCTGAGCTAAGGCCGGGGGGCTCTCTTGTCTGACACAGGCAGGGATGGAGACAAGCAGGCTGGTGGTGGGGGGTGGAGGGGGGTTGCAGGGAGGCAATATGGATCCACCCCTCCCACCACCACCTCCTCCATGTCTGGGTTGAGCCAAGTAGCAGGCTAGTGTGCCTTGCCAGGTCAGTGGTGTTTGGTATTCAGCGCAGGTAATCACTGCTTCAACAGCAAGCATTGTTCCTCGCCCAGACTCGCCGCCGCGCTAGATTTCCCAACGCTGAGGTGTGGTGGGGCGAGACGTCTCACAGCCTTCCACAATCCGCCTCACCCCCACCCTTCATCAACCCCCCCACCCCACCCCACCCTGCCTCCCTCCCCTGCTCTTCCCACCTCCTGCCCCGAAACTACTTCCCTTGTTCGGATGAATAGAGCGCCGGGGGTAGCAACACTCAGCTGTGTGTCTGGCAGACGCCGACAGCATCAACCTAGTCGCCCCCCTCCCATCCCCCCACCCCTCCTGAATGAACGCCTTCTGTCTCCCCTCTCTCTCTCCCTCTCCCTCTCTCTCTCTCTCTCTCTCTCTCTCTCTTTCTTCCTGTGCCACACCCTCTATTATCGATGTAATTGGATCAATGCCAGATGTGTGCCATGTGCTGCGCGCACCTGAACAAATGGGCGATTGATTATTTATTAACTCATCCCCTCACCCAGCACGAGGCGACTGTGAGGCCTGCTGCCTGATTTTTTTTCACCCGCCCGCCCCCAATTTTCTCCCCAAATGAATTCGGAGAGCCGGAGCCCCTCGCGTGTCTCCGAGCATGAGAAAGGAAATATGCCGGCCGTGTTCGAATGCGAGCCTGTCTGCCCTAGTCTTCAGTCTCCTTTCTGTGTAACATTTCTAATAATCCCTGAACTGAGCCTTAGAGCGGACAAGGTGGCTGTAGGAAATTTGTCCAGCTGGGTAAACGGGAGCGCTTAAATATGTTCCAGCGCATTAAGCTGGCAAATGGCAGAACTGATAGCGTGGCGAACAGCAAATCCCTGACTAGGGGACTCGCTGTGATTGAGCGGTGGTTCTTGTAGATTAGGCGCTGTCATGTGACCACAGAAATGGAGTCTGCTGAGACGGTTCCTGGATCGTGTGGTAGGCTGTGAGCGCTTGTAAAGGTGTTTCTAATCCTGGCCCTGGCAGGATCTATATACAGTCGTGGCCTAAGGTCTCAAATGGTGAAGGAGAGATACAGCATGGTTGGAGATTAGGGCAGAGGGTTTGAGGGGGGAATGGAGACAGAAAGGGGGAATAAAACACAACAGAAGAGAGAAAGACTGTGTGTGTGTGTTTCTGAGTGTGTGTGTGTGTGTGTTTCTGAGTGTGTGTGTGTGTGTGTGTGTGTTTCTGAGTGTGTGTGTGTATGTTTGTGTGTGTGTGTGTGTTTCTGAGTGTGTGTGTGTGTGTGTGTATGCGTGTTTCTGAGTGTGTGTGTGTGTGTGTGTTTCTGAGTGTGTGTGTGTTTCTGAGTGTGTGTGTATGTTTGTGTGTGTGTGTATGTGTGTTTCTGAGTGTGTGTGTGTGTGTGTGTGTTTCTGAGTGTGTGTGTGTGTGTGCGTCTGCTTCCATGCTGGGAAAATTGGAATTAGCTTAGCACTCTGACTGACCCTGGGTTCAGTCCCATAGACGAGTGTTGTATGCTGGTCACAGACCCCGTGCTATAAATAGCCACAGGAAGCTGCTGTGGACAAACAGTACCATCTAACATGAGAGATCCGCTATGAGGGATGTCAGGGCTGCTGTTAATGCACAAAGCCACAGGCACACTGATATGTGTTATAGGCACACTGATATGTGTTACAGACACACTGATACGTTACAGACACACTGATATGTGTTACAGACACACTGATACGTTATAGACACACTAATATGTGTTACAGGCACACTAATATGTGTTACAGACACACTGATATGTGTTACAGACACACTGATATGTGTTACAGACACACTGATATGTGTTACAGACACACTGATATGTGTTATAGACACACTGATACGTGTTACAGGCACACTGATATGTGTTACAGACACACTGATACGTTATAGACACACTGATATGTGTTACAGACACACTGATATGTGTTACAGACACACTGATATGTGTTACAGACACACTGATACGTTACAGACACACTGATATGTGTTATAGACACACTGATATGTGTTACAGACACACTGATACGTTATAGACACACTGATATGTGTTACAGACACACTGATATGTGTTACAGACACACTGATATGTGTTACAGACACACTGATATGTGTTACAGGCACACTGATATGTGTTATAGACACACTGATATGTTACAGACACACTGATATGTGTTACAGACACACTGATACGTTATAGACACACTAATATGTGTTACAGGCACACTAATATGTGTTACAGACACACTGATATGTGTTACAGACACACTGATATGTGTTATAGACACACTGATATGTGTTACAGACACACAGATACGTTACAGACACACTGATATCTGTTATAGACACACTGATATGTTACAGACACACTGATATGTTACAGACACACTGATATGTGTTGTAGACACACTGATATGTGTTACAGGCACACTAATATGTGTTATAGACACACTGATATGTTACAGACACACTGATATGTTACAGACACACTGATATGTGTTATAGACACACTGATATGTGTTACAGACACTGATACGTTACAGACACACTGATATGTGTTACAGACACACTGATATGTTACAGACACACTGATGTGTTACAGACACACTGATATGTTACAGACACACTGATATGTGTTACAGACACACTGATGTGTTACAGACACACTGATATGTGTTGCAGACACACTGATATGTGTTACAGACACACTGATATGTGTTACAGACACACTGATACGTTACAGACACACTGATATGTGTTATAGACACACTGATATGTGTTATTCTTATCTTTTTCCCTTTGCCCGCCAAAACCACAGCCAGTGTTTATCTGACGTATCAGCTGGCCTTACAGCTCACTTACTGATTAACATGATGATATCAGACCAATGATTCGTAATTTGGATCGATAACTTTGGTAATGCATGTAACCATAAAGAGATGGAGTAATTTAACATTGTTAGAGATAACCTTTGACTGGTAATGGTTCAGTTCAAAGAAACAGAGTGCTTCTCCTGCCTGATATCAGTTTGAGATAGCTGTTTTCCTTTTTTTGTTTTGAACATATTCAGATTTTCTGTTGCTCAGTTCATGGAATCTCCTGTCTTTGTTTGAGTATTGTGACTGAGCATATGTGGTAAAATACTCGAATGGGGAAAAATGTCTTCGTGTGGGCCTTTTTGAACACAAAAGCTTCTCTGTGTATACACAGAAAGAATGTGGCATGCAGCCCTGGCGAGTGTCACTTTCTTGGCCCCCACTGACATCTTGTCGGGGTGGAATTCGATACATTCGAAAACCTCGGGAATTTGGTCTTTGGTCCAATTGACAGGCCTTTTTGTGTTCACTCACATTCGGGACCCGTGACCCCCATCCCACCAAACACACACACACACACGCATGCGCACGCGCGCACACACACACACACACACACACTTTCGTTGGCCTACTTGGCATGGCAGTGTCACAGTGAAGGGTGAAGATTATAATTGTACATCCACAACAGAACTGATTAGCTTGACATTGTCAGGCCTTCTAGGTTTTTTTTTTTTTTTTTCATTTTCTTTTTTTTAATTTCACATTCTTTTTTCAAATCGCATTTATCTGACTGCTTTGTGTTTTTCTTTTCTTCTGTATTGCAGTGCGATGTGAGGATGGCTTTGACCTGGCGGACGCTCTGGGCGAGGATGATGATGAGCCAGCGCCAAGTACGTAAGACCCCATGGCCTCATCACCCGCACTGGAGCATAGACAAAGCACTAGACTATTGAGCGAACTGCATATGGGCGGAAGATGCATTAGTCTGGCTGTAGGTCCATGCAGTGCATGTGTCCAATGATACAAATACTTTTAAAGAGGGGAATAGTAAAGATTGATGTATATGTATGTCCCTTCCTGAACCCACTTATCTTGATTATTGGAAAATGGGTGTCAGCACAGAGGTTCCACAGAGTGTTGTACACATGATGTACAGCAAACTTGACTGCTGATATTTCAGTTGGCCTTTGTGGGTCCTCTCCAAAAGCGTAAAGTGTGGCACAGGACCTGATGGTACACAGAGTTCTTTATCACGTTCAGAATGCCAGTAAACCACCCATCCATTAAAGCTGCTGCAGATTACAACCAAGAACCTTTCTTGAGATTTTATTTTGTGAAGAACCCCCAATCCTATTGTGAATTAATCCTATTGTAATGACTGTCTCACGAATGAGAGCTACTGTAATGACTGTCTCAAGGATGAAACCTACTGTAATGACTGGCTCACGAATGAAACCTACTGATATAAATGCCATACGAATTCATCTTTTTTGTAATTCCTCTGCAGCTACAGCTAAGCCACCCAGTGGCCCTGCAGGCGGTACAGAAGACGGTAAGTAACCCTCATCGATCCATCTCCCACATCCTTTGTGCAGCTGAACATGTTTAAGCCGTGTTTAACACAGCTAGATGTTAATGGGATGTTTATAACACACATAACAACACATGTTTTTTGTCTTGTCTGATCAGTGTAGCAATAAGCTAACATCTGCCTCTGCAGCAGTTATGTGGAAATTAAAAAAAAGACTACATGATACATAAAACACTAAATGATATCTCTGATATGTACACAAAAAGAAAGTTATGTAGATAATTGTTTGAACAAACTATGTCGCAAGAAACACTGTTAAACTTTACAGAACTGGACCTCTCTGATGCCTTCGACCTTGACCCTCCCACGGTCAAACCAGCCCTTCCTCCTGCCCCAACCAAAGCACCCGTCAAGCCCAACCCCAAGCCCGGTAGGCCCCACACAGGCCCCACACAGGCCCCACAGGCCTGCTGTCTGTCACATGGCAGTGTGATTATTGGCCTTTCCTCCTTTCTGCTAACCACTAACATACTAACCCCTGTTTGCACAGGGACTTGACACTGCATGTGTTTTTGAATTTACTTTGTGAGACAAAACGAAAGTTTATGTTCATTTCCTGTTCCGCGAGTGAACACTTTTCAGAGTGGTAGTCCTGTGGGTAGGAACTAGCGGGTTAAATGCTACACCAGCAGCAGTTTCCTTTTAAAAAGAAGATGAAGAGAAAAAAACAGCTTTCTTTTCTACAACTCCAAAGCCTAGGTGAAATCTGAACCCCCTGGCATTGTTACAGCCCTTGAGGCGCAATAGTGAGTTCCTAACTAAGAGGAGAATGGCCATTGAAAACGGCAGCAGTGGCAGATGATGATTCAGCCATGTGGCGGCCGACTAAAGGAGATCATGTTACTGACAGAGTCGCTCCTTGAGGGTTTGGAGATCGCCGCTCATGCCAAGCGATATTGATTCCAGCAGAGGATTTCCTCTCTTCCCAAACCCGGCAGCATAATGTTTCTAGATCTTTACAGAAAACCTGTATAATCCGATTTCCGGGATGTGGAAATTCAGGAATTTGCCATGCCATTAATGCCATCTCCTGTTTAGCAACCGCAGGCTTCTGTAACCCCAGCTTCCGTTTGAAGGGTGTCTGTGGTTGTCAGTGGTTATGCGTGACCAGCTTCAGTCACGATCGGTAACTGGACATGACATCACTCAATCTGCATACAATTGTAAACCTGAGCCCACGTATTCACACTGCAAATAGCAGTACGATGAATCATTGGGCTGTTTTTGGCCTCTTGCTGCTTATGTATGTCAGAGTACCATCCATTACTTAATGTGTGAGTCACTTGAGAATTTAAGATATTACTCATAGATATAAAAGGTAAAAACATATTCAGGTACTGCTGTGTTGAATAAGGTGTTGCAAAGTGTCGACATGTGGTGCTGAATGGCTCAGACAGGCGTTTTTCAGCCCAGCATTTGTAGGCCTCCATGGCTCCATGGCTTAGATCTCTTTCTGCTGCTGATGAGGTACATTTGCCAGACTTAGATAATCAGTGGTAAGCTCATCGCCTTATTCATGAAGTCTAGGACTGCAGAGAGAGAGAGAGGCTAGAGAGACAGAGAGAAAGAGCTAGAGAGAGAGAGTGAGAGAGAGAGAGGCAGAGAGAGCTAGAGAGACAGAGAAAGAGAGAGAGAGAGTGAGAGAGACAGAGACAGAGAGAGCGAGAGAGACAGAGAGAGAGAGCCATGCATGCCTGTGAGTGTTGTGGAGCTGTATAGAGATGGAGAGCTAGAGAGACAGGAAGAGAGAGAGCTAGAGAGGCAGAGAGAGAGAGCTAGAGAGACAGAGAGAGGCAGAGAGAGCTAGAGAGACAGCGAGAGAGACAGAGAGAGAGAGAGAGAGCTAGAGAAACAGAGCGAGAGAGAGCTAGAGAGAGAGAGCTAGAGAGACAGAGAGAGAGAGAGAGCTAGAGAGACAGAGAGAGAGAGCCATGCATGCCTGTGTGGATAATAGTGTGTGGATAATAGTGTGTGGATGAATGCAGTGTTATGTCCCGTGTGGGCCTCCCTGTAGCCCTACTAACCAACTAGTGCGCTCGCTCGCCCCCTCGCTAACAGAGGAGACCGGCTCCGACTTCTTTGGGGCCACGGTCCGGCCCGGCCTGCTTCCCCGCACCACTCCCAAGGTGACCAGAACCACCAGCCCGCCCCGCAGTGCCAAACCCGGTTGGTACAAGTTTAACGTTTCCCCGGCGACTAGATTGCAACTTTGTGTTCGCCTACCACGCGTCACTGTGTCTTTGTTTGTCGGTCAACACAAACAACCGTTCCATCAGTGTCTCTGTGATTTCCGATCCAACGTCTGAAAACTATGCATACATACAACACAGATGTGTGAATATGCTCATGTTATTATGTAAGTATTAATGCACAACTGTATGTGTGTTTGTATATACGTATGCATATATGCTAGGTGTTTTCCACACCTAACATATATGTTCTGATGGGAAAGAAGTTCATGTTCATCAGTCTTTCACTTTCCCATCATGTTGTTTGTTAGTCTCTGTCTGTCGCTAAAAGAAGCATGGCGCTGTGCATTCACATCAGGAGCTACTAAAGCCACAAAGCTGGAGACGCCCAAACAGCAACGCTACCGGTGGCTCATCTCGCTCATGCCGTGAAACATCAGAACGTTCAATCATACTTGACAATTTTTCCAATTGGTTACCGCTGAACCACATCATAGCTCATTACCATTGAGTTAACTAGATTTTAAATTCTACTGTCTGCATGGTAGCTCTAGTCGCTTCCGGTGTAAACAGACAGTGGTAACACTTTACTTAAAGGTGCCTACATAAGAGTCACATGAGCATGTCATAAAAACGACATGACACATATGGACATTAATGACACTTGATTTATGTTTATGACTGTTGCCATTAAGTGTCATTCGCTCTTGGTAATGTTAAGTTGATGTAAGGGATGCAGAAATTGCAAAAAACAAATGACACTTAGAATATGTGTCATGTCATGTTTATAAAGGGCTCATGTCGCCCTTATGAAGACACCTACAAATAAAGTGTTTGTTTACAGTTACCGTTAATGTGGGTAACAAGTATTTGTGGCACCCGACAGCAGTTTCTGGGCCCCTGCCTCAGCACTGATGGTGTCCCCCACAGTAGTTTGCCGCCATGTCACACAGTCGCCATAACAACAACAGCGGCCAACTGCAACAAGGACCAGCGTTAACAGGCATGCTTGAGAAGCTGTGGTCTGGCCTCTCCACGCTAAAAATGGCCCACCAGGCATGGCTGCCAACAGGCACATTTGTCAATGAAGTCTCTTGGCAGACATTTAGACCCCCACCCCCCGCCCCCCTTCTAATCCAGTTCTCCTCTGCTGTGCTACCCCCCCCCCCCCCCCCCCCCCCACCCATCCCCTCATCCCCAATCCGCAGTGCAGATGTTCTTTACAAGCTGCTCTGCTGAAGTAGCTGTGACGAATGGCGTTGGATTTGTTTCTGTGTCCGTGGTCATATTGTAGTACAGAAGTATTGTTGTGTGAGTGCTGAATGGCCCACACACTTCTAAGTTTGAGAAAGGACAGGACATTAACTGGGTTTGCGTTAAACTTACTTTGTTAAAATATGCTTTTAAAAACATACAAAATATATATTTGAATAAGGCACCTTGACTGAAAATTTTCAAAGAATCATTTAATGGGAAGAGAGACTTTTTGAATTGTTACAGGGGGTGGATTAACTGCTAATTCTCATAGGGTGTAATGTGGCTAAAGTTTATAAAAACTGGGTTATTATTAGTTATACATGTGTATTTGCTGCTGTTTCATCAGGTGTTTTCATTAAATTGGCTCTGCCAACTCTGCGTTTTCATTCTTAACCTTAAAACTCAAGGGCCTGGCCATTTTTGATACGCATCTGGAAATCGACGGCAGCTGGAAATCGACGTAGACACATATTGATGACACACATTTTTAGGAGCGCACTTAACACTCATGAATTAGTTCGAACAAAATCCAGTTAGTCTTGATTGACAGCACACAGTTGTAATTTAACTGTAGACCTTTTGGTCAGCCAACTGCATCGTATAGCAAGCACTGACATCATAGTCCCACGTCAGCCAATCAGCTGGTAGATGTGCATTTGCGTACCTGCCAAGTTGAGGTTTATTTAAGAGCAGTGCTGCTCCTGCCTACCCTTTGCAAAGTCCCTGCCCAACACCTAGAACTGAAATAAGAGCTGAGCGAGTCCAGCTGAGCTGAGAGCCAGTGTTGGGATCATTCTGGGGTGTGTAGCTGGCCCATGCTGGATGTCGCTGAGAGCAAGGAGGCAGTGGGCTGTGAGAACAATGGGAAGCCTCTATTGTTCTTTGTTTTACCTGATTGCACACCTATGGCTCCTGCTACAAACAGGTAGTACTAACAGGATTCCCTGATCTTGGTGCCGACTCTGCTGCTGATATGTGGGTCAGCTCGATAGAAATCCTCCCTCCCGTTCTTTTGTCTCTCATTTTGAGAGCGTGGCCATAGAAGACTCCTCAGGGCGCTTTGTGATTTTACCTTGGGGAAGTGTAATTGCCTAAGATGGTATAAATGTCTCTGTCTAGACATCTGGCACACACGCGAAAGAGCATCCTCTTTTCTATAAATAGGCCCTCCTCACTGTGCAAAGTTGACAAGCTGTCTGCTTGATGTGTTGGCCACCTAAGCAATTTAGTCTGAAACTACAAAACCGTGTAAGACTTTAAGTCTTCTACTTAACCAACGAGAAGAACATTTATGTGAAACTTCTGTGTGTCTTTCTACCCATCTGCAGTGACTGAGTGTGTAGAGGACACCTGTTCTCATTGTGCCATAGACCTGCAAAGTGACGTTGTTGAAAACATGGCTCCTGGCTCCATGCAGAAAATCTTAATGAGATTTTAAGATCAGATTTTCGAATAATGCACTCTGTCAAACTCTGAAGGTGACAGAATTCAGAGTTGCAGACATTTTTACCTACACAGTTTTGTAATATTTCCCCCTTGGATTCTATGATCCTACTTGCCTACTCAGAAGTGAACTGCGATTTTTATGATTGTGATTTTGCTCTCTCAGAGATCTTTCAGCATGGAGCCGATAAGTATGATTTGGGCTGCATCGCTCTGCAAGTCTATTGGGAGTTAGCTTGTATGCCTGTGTGTGTGAGGTTGCTGGTTGAAGTGGACTGACTGCTGCGTCTGGGGTGGGGCTGGGGTGATGCATCTACAGGGGCTGGTGATCTTGACCTGTCGGATGCTCTGGACCCCAACAACGACATCGGTGGAAAAGGCAAGGGTGGGAAAGGAGGTGAGTCATATTTACACAGCATCAATGCATTACATCATACATCATCTAATATGTGTCATATTTACACAGCATCAATGCATTACATCATGTAGTATGTGTCATATTTACACAGCATCAATGCATTACATCATCTAGTATGTGTCATATTTACACAGCATCAATGCATTACATCATCTAGTATGTGTCATATTTACACAGCATCAATGCATTACATCATCTAGTATGTGTCATATTTACACAGCATCAATGCATTACATCATACATCATCTAGTATGTGTCATATTTACACAGCATCAATGCATTACATCATCTAGTATGTGTCATATTTACACAGCATCAATGCATTACATCATCTAGTATGTGTCATATTTACACAGCATCAATGCATTACATCATACATCATCTAGTATGTGTCATATTTACACAGCATCAATGCATTACATCATCTAATATGTGTCATATTTACACAGCATCAATGCATTACATCATCTAGTATGTGTCATATTTAAACAGCATCAATGCATTACATCATCTAGTATGTGTCATATTTACACAGCATCAATGCATTACATCATACATCATCTAGTATGTGTCATATTTACACAGCATCAATGCATTACATCATACATCATGTAGTATGTGTCATATTTACACAGCATCAATGCATTACATCATCTAGTATGTGTCATATTTAAACAGCATCAATGCATTACATCATCTAGTATGTGTTATGGTAGACTCTCCCTATTTAACTATTGTGTGTAACATAATAGATGTTGTAAGTACATACTAAGTAAGAAGAAATAAAAAACATGGTACTCAGTACTATTATTGCATTTATACCATCAATGCATATGTTATTATTATTATTAACATTAACTCAAAAGACAGTGCACAACACAAAATCTACACACAATAACACAAAATCCCAGCTGAGAGGCTTCTGGTGTGGGACTGCTGGCTGTTGCCTCTCAGCTGGGATTTTGTGTTATTATCTGTAGATTTTGTGTTGTGCATGTCTTTTGAGTTCATGTTAATCAATCCCACTGGTTGGGTAGATTTTAAAGGTGTGTTGTGTATCACTTGGGTCAATGGTAGGTTTGTTGTTCGCCCCAGTAGGGCCATCCAATAGTGGGGCGTAGCAGTTATATACTACCAGTATGTATCATATACATGTATGTTATAAACTATCTTTCATACCATTCAGTTTTTGGTGTGACATATTTTCAGTACCTTAAGTGCATGCTAATTAACAAGATATAACCACATACTCTTACTAAGCATTCATTTCTTTGCTAGCATATTACTGTTTACGTCATTTGGGGTGAAAATGTCAGCTAAATCCATGTGAAGCATGTATGCTATTGACCTAGACTGAGGGGGCCAGCCGCAACGCCGCTGTATCTCTTAACACCCGATGCTTCTCTGCCTCACTGTGTAGGCGTTAGGGACAACCTGTGCATTCACAGTTCTTTTCCACGGACACTATTGACCAAGCGCGCCACGCGCTGCCTCCATGCTATTTATGTTCTGTCATGTCATTGGCTTCGGGACAAATAGCCAGAGCGATGTGGAGTGTGGACTGTCCACTGATGTTGTTATTGCTAATGGGGGAAAAAAAATCCATAATTTTAAACAAATCAAGACTGAAAGGGCATTTGAAATCAATAGGTGAAGCATTTAATCTGTTAGCAAACTATTTAATCCATTTAGCAAGCTACTGACATAAAGTTTGAGTTTGAGTTAACTGAAAATAAATTGAGTTATTTGTTAATTGTTAACTATCAGAATTATGTAATTATTTAGCATATCTCTCGCTTTCCAGTCTAATGTGAGCAAAAAGGCTTTCCACATTACTGTAAATAACTCTTATCAGATTAGCACATTTCCAAGAGTTCTGCTGTAAAAGGCTTTGAAAGTGTAAAACTGAAGAGGTAGCCTTACCTTGAAGTATTATGTAATGACTGGCCTGTTTAGATGATTACTACCCTCCGCTTTAAATATTTTTTTTAAATCATAAGCGTCATATCAGCTTAGAGCCAGGTAGGTTTCCTGCTGAATCAGGAATGTGGCTCATTTTGATCGGTTTTGTCCTTATTTGCTCTCTGTTAGCTTGTTAGTTTTTAAACAAGCACACGTGGGACAATAAATGTCGAAGTGAAGAAGTGCTGCACAGAAGTAACTGCATTGTTTTGCAACTGAAAGTAATGGTGTGCCTGAGAGACTGATAGCATCTGGTGTCCCTGTCAGACAGAGGGTTTGACGGAGAGGCCAGGGGCGATGGCGAGCCCAATAACAGAGGAGGCACTGGTGGTAAGACTCCCTCCCCTACCCCTCTACCCCCCAAAATCTGTGCGTGCCCGTCTGGGTTGGAGTGCTGTAGTGAGACCCGCACCCCTTCCCCCGGAGAATGCCTCTACTTTCTCTCACTATCAGTTTCTGCCGTCCCAAAGCCATTCTTTCTATCTCTCTCTCTCTCCGTCATCCTTACCAAAGCCTACTGGGGAGTCATGGAGAGGATTAGATCTATAATTGGTGCCGTTTCTCAGAACACAGCAAACGCATCGAATTAATCCATAATCTTTGACATCCACACAACTGTCTGTCTATCTATCTCTGAGCACAGGAATGACTAACCAGTAGTCATGCATGGGTATTGTAGTTTCTAGTACTGCCTCCGAAAATGAGCCTCTTCACTGCGGTCTTGTGGCCCACTTGATCATGGTGCTCGGTTGTTCTGCTTTCATTTCCTGCTGTTTTGGTTTGTGCTTCTTTTAGCCCCTCTGGGGATCCTGTCTTCATTATTTCCTCTAAGGTGACCGGGTCTTTCTCAGCTCTTACCAAAAATAAGGGCACAACCCACAGAATGCTTAACAGGTGTCTCTCCACATGCAGGTGTATTGACTGACGACGACCTGAAGGACCTTGTTGACTACAAACCTGACAAGACCAAAGGTGTGTCTTACAGTTAGGATGTGTTGTGCTGATGTGCAGCAGTCACTCCACATCAGGTTATTCCAATGAGCAAAATTAATTAATATTAATTTTAAAAGATTATTTTCACGTAGCAAATGCATGAAAGGAACAGTATAATATGTAATTGTCTCATGTCAAGTAAACCCACGGCTGCACCTCACCTTTGAGTCTGTGTGTCTTACAGGAGGCAGCAGGGGCGATGGGGATAGCGACCTCACTGACAACGACGACTACGGTAAGACCTTAGCAACCTCAGTGACAATAAAGACTACGGTAAGACCTTAGCAACCTCAGTGACAATAAAGACTACGGTAAGGCCTTAGCGACCTCACTGACAACGACGACTACGGTAAGACCTTAGCAACCTCACTGACAACGAAGACTACGGTAAGACCTTAGCAACCTCAGTGACAATGACGATTACGGTAAGACCTTAGCAACCTCAGTGACAATAAAGACTATGGTAAGACCTCACTGACAATGACGACTACGGTAAGACCTTACTGACAGTAACAACTACAGTAAGACCTTAGCAACCTCAGTGACAATGACGACTACGGTAAGACCTCAGTGACAATAACGACTACGGTAAGACCTCAGTGACAATAACGACTACGGTAAGACCTCAGTGAGTGACAATAACGACTACGGTAAGACCTCAGTGACAATAATGACTACAGTAAGACCTTACTGACAGTAATGACTATGGTAAGACCTTAGCAACCTCAGTAACAATGACGACTACGGTAAGACCGCCTGGCCATACCCTCTCCCAAGACAAAGCGAGGTCACTCCAAACTTTTCTCGGTTGTTGTCCCTCAGCTGTGAAACAACCTACCAGTCCCTACAAGAGCAGCAACTTCCCTCTTGACCTTCAAAAAGCTCGTGAAGACCCTTCTTTTCCGACTGCTTAACAAAACCAAATTCTACTAACCATCTCTTTACATAGGTACCTTCAATGTTCTCTACATATCTGTTTGCTATTATGTCCTCCTTTTGTAAGTCGCTTTGGATAAAAGCGTCTGCTAAGTGTAATGTAATGTAAAAAAGACCTCAGTGACAATAACGACTACGGTAAGACCTCAGTGACAATAACGACTACGGTAAGGCCTTAGCAACCTCAGTGACAATGACGACTACGGTAAGACCTCACTGACAATGACGACTACGGTAAGACCTCAGTGACAATAACGACTACGGTAAGACCTCAGTGACAAGAGATCACTGACAATAACGACTACGGTAAGACCTCAGTGACAAAAACGACTACGGTAAGACGTCAGTGACAATAATGACTACGGTAAGACCTTACAGTAATGACTATGGTAAGACCTTAGCAACCTCAGTGACAATGACGACTACGGTAAGAGATCACTGACAATAACGACTACGGTAAGACCTCAGTGACAATAACGACTACGGTAAGACCTTACTGACAGTAATGACTATGGTAAGACCTCAGGTGACAATGACGACTATGGTAAGACCTCAGTGGGTGACAATGACAACTACGGTAAGACCTCAGTGACAATAACGACTACGGTAAGACCTTACTGACAGTAATGACTATGGTAAGACCTCAGGTGACAATGACGACTATGGTAAGACCTCAGTGGGTGACAATAACAACTACGGTAAGACCTCAGCTGCCATGCAGCACACTACGGACAGCAATGAGAAACCCTCGCCAAATAAGATTTTGTCACAGAATTTTGGTTTAGCACACTAGTCACTGGTGTTAAGTGAAAGCTAGGGAAACAGATTCAATGCATCCTCCATACCTATGCAAGCTATAATGACCACAAATAGATGTGAATGAAATGACTATCAGGCTGATGCTGTTAACTGCTTAATAAAAATCAAGTATGTGAAGCATTTTTAAGAAATATTGCTGCAGTTTGCCAACATAGTAGAGAAGTTATTTTACAGTCTGTATGAGTTTTTTTTTACTATTGATGAGTGAAGTATCAGTTTGTAAATATTGCTTTGCTTCTGAAATCTGTGCATCCTCAGATGGCACCATGGCAGAGACGGGCACCATTGCGGGCATCGTCAGCGCTGTTGCCATGGCGCTGGTTGGTGCCGTCAGCAGCTACATATCCTACCAGAAGAAGAAGTTCTGCTTTGCCGTACAGCGTAAGTTCACACAGAACACTGGAGAACACCTGCAGAACACTGGAGAACACCTGCAGAACACTGGAGAACACCTGCTGCTGCTGCCTTTCTTCACTAACATTACATGAAAACATCATGACGGACAGATTGATTTGTGTGTAATCACTATTATTTAATCGGCTACCTACGTCTTTATTCTCTTTATGTCTCTCATGTGAAATACTTGATCTGCTTAACTTTGTTATTATGTTTTGGTTAATGTGGAGCACACTGAATGACAGCTCTGTATGATTATGTGCTATATAAATAAACTTCAACTTGAACTTGAAATGCTGTGCCTTACACATCAATGTCAGCAGCAGTAAAGCAGAGATGAAAAGACTGCAGATGATTGACAGTGGCGGGCTGTTTCTCTTCTACTCCCTCTCACCCCTCTCCTGTGTGCTCTTGCAGAGAGCCTGAATGCTGACATGGTGAAGGCAGAGAATCCCGATGCCGTCGTGGCTCAGGAGCCCCAAGGTAAAGACAACCGGAAGAATGAAAACACAACACAAACACAACACAAACACAATACAACACACAGCAGAGACACTAAACCTTTTTTCCCCTGAGAGAGCACCTTTAAACACTTTTAAACACCTTTTCTTTGCATCCTGTGCATCATTTGCACTGCTTATGCACATTCATACTGTACATGTGCGCTGGCCTTTTTGGAAGGTCTGCTTCTGGCATGTTTGCATACATGGTGAGATCACCCTAAAGTCTAAAGTATTTGAGCTAATAAACCTATACATGGTTTTATTTCATAGCAAGGCCAGGGTCTGGCCTTGCTACAGTGAGAAACGATTTCTTCCTGGGGGTGTGAGCTGAAGTTTAAAACAAGTGCCTCTGCCTTTATCATTAACTTCTGGTCATCAAGTATGCAGTTAGCCTACCTACGCACTACAATTCAAATGTAGCACACAAAGTCAACGTCATCCCTCACAAACACTCCCTCTGTTCGCTGATTGGCTCGGATTCGCTTGGTCCGAATACATGAATGTCAACGGCAGCAAGGCTAGACGCTGTATACAAAATGAAATGAAGTATGAAGGGCGGGTTTACCAGGCTAAGGCCAGACCCTCTGTACAAAATGAAATGTGCTAAAGGGCTGGTTTACCAGGCTACCTTTCCCGGGCCCTCTTCTCCCTCTGGCACCTGTGCCTGGGCCCAGTTGGCCCATTTGGTGAATCGGCCCTGACAGTGTGTGGAAGCAGGTTTGCTCACTTGCCTGTCCTGCTGATGGGCCATTTCTGTGTAACAGTCTTCAGCCCCACGGCCATTTTACTCAACCTTAGACCACTGCTGCCCTAGGGCGGCTGTCATATCAGTAACTGTGTGCCTCGGGAATGAGTGAGTGGCTGTCTGATATTGACATTGAGACTATAGTTGAATGAGTAGACAGTAATCATCACACACAGATTACTAACATGACCTTTAAATGCGCAACACCACTCAGCTTTCACCTTAGATTAAGCAGGCTGAGAATGACTCCTGGCCCGTTTTAGCCGTCCAGACTTGGTGTCCATCAACATTTAAGGATAGGGATAAGGATAGGACATAGCTGCGGCAGTACTGACTGTCCTGGAAACTGTGCAGAGGTTCTGGGTCTGTGCAGGCCTATTGTGCACCAGTGGGGATATAATAGGCTGGATGGCTGCTGCACCAGTGGGGATATACTAGGCAGGATTGCTGCTTCAGGTGGGGTATACTAGGCTGGATAGCTGGTGCAGCAGGTGGGTATACTAGGCAGGATTGCTGGTGCACCAGGTGGGGATATACTAGGCTGGATGGCTGGTGCACCAGTGGGGTATACCACGGTAGCAGGTTATGTGAGGACATTATAGCGTGGTGCTTAGGTACCAAATATACAAAGGTGTTTTACATGTATTGTTTTCACTAGCAGTAAGGGTGGAGAGTATGGCTGACAAGATCCAGACCTAAGAAAGAGACCTCTTAAAGCTTTAGCTTACTGGTTCTATGTCGCTTTGTGGCCCAGATACTGTAACATTTTACCAATGGAACATTAAGCCAAGTCACAACAAAGAACTAACCATTCCAGTGACCTGTTGTATTTATCAGTGTGCATTTGCACTCACAAGTAAAGCCACAGACATTTGTTCATCACCTGGTTGAAACACTGACTTTGGTTCTCTGTGTGTTTCTAGTTCAACAGACCCTTCTTCAGCCTCCCAACGCAGAGCCTCCTACAGAGGAGAACCCCGTCTAAACTGCAGTACCAGCAACCGCCACAGGGGGGACTAATTCGCAGCTCTCCATGGTGACACGCCCCTCTCCCCACATGAAAACCAACATGTCCACTATCCTCAAAACAACAACCCCCATGAGTAACCACCTCTCCCCTTTCTGACCTACCCAAATATTGTGTATATATGCCTTTTATTTATTTTATGTCCTTTTTGTTGAAAACAACTAACTATGCCTGTTTACAATTTTGTTAACCTAGAGTGGGAAAACCACCAGAGAAAATGAAGGGTAATTTTTAAGTTAGGTTTGATGACATTTGTGGAGATGAGGAAGGTAACACTTGTTATCTTTACTGTTATATTGTTGTTGTTTTGTTTAGGTGTGTTTTTTTTGCTGTTATGTTAAAACCAATGTCAAAATCAGCACCTTGCTGTTATACCAGTATACGAATGTGAACAACCAGCAAATTCAGCAAATTGGATACTGAATGAAAACCAAACATTTTTGATGATCACAAAAATAACACGTTTAGCCGATAATTAGGACCTGACTCTTGCATGGCACTTCCACAAACACATCCTGGCACAAGGCTTTAGACTGATTGTTGATGGAAGTGCACTTATAATATTTGGGCTTCACATGTTGAAAAGAAGACATAAGAATCCACGAGATACCCCTACTTTGTAAGACCTAACCCCGACGTGTTTGTAAGGTTTCTACATGGCCTGTACATATTTGCCATGCTTTTATTGAGAGCTGTTGCACTGGTTGAAGGTTTCCGTGTCATAGAGGACACGTGTTTTTTCTAGTTGATTTAGAAATGAAAAAAGCAAAAAAAAGATAAAAATAACACACGTAATCAAACACGTACTTTAAATACGAACCCACAGCTGCTTGGTATGATTTGCTTTTGGGATGGAGAAAAAATGGAAGTTTAAAAAAAAAAAAAAATGTTGCAAGGGAGGTCTTTGACTTTCCCGTGGGAAGATGTGACTGTTTGAGATGGAAGGTGAAATTTTAGTTTTATGTGTATATTAGTTTTATTCAGATGTCAGTGATAGAGCACTTCTCCCAAAAAGGAGAGGCTATCTTGAATGTGATGAAGTTTTAGAATTTCCTGTGCATATGAAGTTAACGTAACAGACGTAAACAGCGTAGAAACTGGACTTGTTGTCGGTGTTAGTGTAAGGTACCACATAGAAGCTATTATTAAAGTCTTAATTACATTCAGTACTCTTATTCAGATTGCTCTTTGCATTTCAGTGGCAGCTGGATGCTTCAGTAGGAGGTTTTGTTATGCTTGTATATTGCAGTGTGAGTATCTGAGGGTTTGTACCCGAATTGCTGTTTTTACGTATCCTATACCCACTTTGTATAACTGTGTGTGTGTGTGTGTATGTTCTCAGAAGTGTTTGTGCTGTTTGCTTTGTCCCTCCCCTCTCATTTCAGATTGGGGGAAGGCATTGCTCGGTCACAAACGTAGCATCCGTGTTGGTAGTTTCATAGAGCGTCTTTATATCGTTTGTTTTTTTGTTTGTTGTTGTTCATCTTTGGACAACTGAGATCTGTTTTTGTCCCGCAAGAGACTCTGCGGCACCCGTTTGGTCTCTCCTCTGTTGCCTCACCTGACTAGGGGCCTTACCACGCCTTGTGCCGTCTGCTCCGCCCCTGACGGACACCTGTAGCCTCTCACCTGTAACCAGCGCTCGCTCGGCCGCTCCCTGGTCTGCTCTCCAGCTGTCTGAAACACGCCTCTCTTCTGCTCGCGCTTCCAGTTCGGTGGAAAACATCTGGAAAGTCACACACAAAACAAAAACATCACGCAGGATATTGAAACCAGCCAATCCCTTGGTCCCTTGATACATCTTGGGCAAATGATACACATATGTAGATTGAACCAAGTCCAAATTACAAGTTCAGACTACTTTGATATTAAAGTAGCCATTACTCCAAAGAGTTGGCATGCCGGTACATAGCAAACGAACACCAAAGGACAGGTAACTATCACATATATCTGTGGTGTTTGCGGTCCTTTTACATGAGTGGACGGAAGACGTGTTTCATCACACGAGAGCATGACCATAGCCAATAAGGTGCGCCTTTTAGCTGACCTCCAAATGCTTGTCGATGCTGTTATGTTACCGCTGCACCACCTGTCCCCTTAGAAAGCCTTACTGAGCCAAGCTTTGGTGGGGGAACGAGGTCCTGGTGGATGCCAACAGCACGAGGGCTGCCTACTATGAATGTGCTAGATCCTGAGGAACTGATTGTTTACCGAATGTAACTCTTGCAGCTGTTTGCCATTTTTGATGGTCCGTTTTCAACCTACTTGCATGACTTTTGGTACCAGTAGCTCGTTATGCAGTCTGATGTAGCACATATTGGTGCTGCTTTAGAATAAAAATCAACTACACCAAAGTAGCGAGAAAGACCAGATTTGCCTCTTCGCCCGTACACTCTTGGCCTTTTCACCCTGTTTCTGCCAGTGTCAAAATTATGCAGATGTTTTCAGTATGTCTGATAGTCCTCAATTGGAGCTGTTGACAAAATGGGCTATGGAATTACCAAAAATACTGTCTATTACGCTCTTCTGACTGGAGACGATGTGTTCAAGTAGCTTGACCATGCTGACCGTCTCCTACACCATATCACATAATGGCTTGAATCCAGATGAACAAAACCGCAAGACTGTTACGCTTTTGTTTGGTACCTTCTGGTATACCTGACGTATATACCTGCATTTCTGAGTCAAGGTTGGTTAGGAGAAGTAAGGTACGAGTGTCCAAAGGTTGGTTGTTGTTTCCGTGGTTAAGAACTGTGGCACCGTCATGGCGGCTGGACAGAGGCCTCAACACCTTACTGATTGTATCCGCAATGGTGTGCACAGAACTGTACAGACATGCATGTTTTTGGACGTTTTCTAGCTTGGTAGCTATTGACAGTTTGTTCTCTTACAGAATAGCTTTGGGTTTTTGTTGTATTGTTTTTGTTTTGGTTGTTTTTTTATCCTTAAAGGGTTTGGACGATTGATTGTTGTGTAGACCAGGTGCTCTGGTACCGGGTTGGGCACTACCAGTGAAACACCACTTCTCCTCCAACACCACTATCCCACACACACACACACACACACACACACACACACATGCGCGCGCACGCCCAGACACTTATCTAGGGCTGCATATTGAACAGCTTCAGTAATTTTCTCCCACTGTTAACCTAAACAACAGTTTACACATAGCAGTGCTGTAGGCAAGTTTGGGCTTTTGTAGCACTTATGGGTGCAGGAAGAAAACAGCATTGATATAAAAATTAGACAGAGAGGGGTACTTGTTTGAAAATAAGAACTGTGACATCTGAAGGCTATCTAGCAGCAGAGTGTATTGTGGTATTCAAAGCTGATGAGCCTGCAGTGCAACATCCCAGTCACCCTTTCCTAGTGCCTATTTACTAGCATAAAGACTGCCTTTGGAGAAAGAATGCACCCACACAGACAAACACACACACACTCACAGGCTAACACACACACTTAACACACTCACATGTTTTTGCATGGGTACATAAACTGTATTTCGCTCACACACACACACACACACACACACATGGCTTATGATGGTGTAGGTACAATCTTGTGACAATCTCCACCTTTAAGAGTGTACCGTTTCTATTCTGCTATGAAGGTTTTTTAGCAACGCAGACCTTTACTAACCTCTCCATTGTAGCTCACTGGCAATACATTACTGGAAGAGATTATTATGGTGAAACCCAATAAACTAATTGAAAGTCATGATGTCTTGTGTTTTTAATTCATCCCATGTTGTCCTGGGCAATGATCTTTGGCTCTGTAAAAAGCAAAGAGAACACAGTACTCATTTGAGACCACCAAATGTCACAGTGTCAAGCAAAGATGCATGTAGAAATTCCACAGTAAGATTGTGTTTGTCACAGCCATAGCTTAACAAAACATATTTCATTTAATACATATTCTTGGCTTTTTGTCTCATTTTATGTCATGGTGCATGAGCAGCATGTTAGGATAGGCTAGGTCACATGGTAGGAAGAGCACTGACTTACAGGCGGGGCTTCAGTGATGTCACTACCTGTGGCTAACTGGTTCAGGGCACACCTGTGCTTCAATCAGGAAGCACTGGAGGAAGGCTTGCTGCTGGAGCAGGGCCTTGGTTTTCTTCCTCTTGGTTTTGGCACTTGTGTGTTGTGGCAATTGCGCAACTGTTTTTTACATCATTCTTTCTTGGATTACCACCTACCACAACGTGAACGCAAACCCAGGACTGCTTGAGCTGGTCAGAGCCAGCAGGAGGACACAGACGCTGGTGCTGGCCGGGTGTTGGAGCTATTCTGGGCAGTGGGCCACAGGTAAGTGACCTCTCACTGGAGCTCTGCCAAGCTGACACACACTGCAACCACACACGGTAGGTCTTACTTCCACATCTGTATCACGTAGGGCCAGTGCGTAGGTTAAGCTGTGGGTCTTCAGACCTTTTTGTTTAGTTATCTTGTAGCTGAGGTCCAGTTAAGTGTAACCCCAAGACAACGTCCACGCGTTTGCATGCTGGGCCACAGCCGCTTCGTAACAACTACCTTTTGACACCCTCCAATAACAATGTTGTCTCTGAGTTTACAGCCAAATATATATAAACATATATAAAGATATTTACCAACTCCCACCGACAACGCAATGCTGAAGTTGTTTTGGTGAAACTTAAAAAACTGACCAAGAGTCGACCTTCATCATGTTTTTATTCATTTTTTTTCTGCTGGAATGTCAGAAGTTTCTTCGTTTCTTATCAGGTCACAGAAGGATGCACTAAATCAAAAGACAATTCAATGAATGCAGAACGTAACGCTTAAGAGACATGTACAGATTATTATATTTGATGAAAGATGCAAACAGGGTGTTTGACTCGTGTTTCCCAATGTGCTAAGCCTAAAGGAAAAAAAATGATTGCAAATACATAATAATTCAGATTGGCCTCAGCCCTGCAGCTAGAAGCATTTTTATGTATTAATGTCAACCATTTATGAAAAGCGTCATTTGAAGAGTAGCTACAGTAAGCTTTAGATAAAACTGTAAATTCATTTCATGGCACTATCTTAGCCAAGCAATTCTGTGCCATGTTCACAATGGGAACATATATTCAGGGTTGCCCAAATAAATCCAACCATCTTGAGGGTGGCAAAGTGATTCTTCTGCTGCAGAAAACAAAAAAATATTTGTGTTCTGGAATACTAATTTGTAGTACTGTTCTTCTTAGCAGTCCCACTGAATTCACTAGTAATTGATGGCTTTAGTTTAGCACAGTATTTGAATAAAATACAGTTACACTCTCTGTCTGGAGTGCCTAAAACGACTCAAAGTCACATTCAGCCCTTGTTAAAAGACAAGGAAAAAACACTTACATTTTTAAACAAGAAACGAAACAAGCTACATTATTACATCTTCTTTCAGAGTAAAGGAAATAGGGTAAACAAGATGGCTGTGACAATAAGGTGCAGTAAAAGTACTGATATCATTTTGAAATACTGTCAATGTTTTCAGACGTGGGGCAAATTCATTTTGACAGTGGCATGAGTTGGACGTTTCACATGTGCATAAGTAGAGTTCCAGACAAGACGGATAAGACTATACACAACCACAGAAGAAATACTAGCCCTGAAGGGAAGAGAATACAAATAGGTTTCTGGTTCATGTAACACTTGGCCAAAGATTAACTGTGCTTGCTGTACAAATATATTAATTTGACTACCTCAATATTTACATATACTCTATAAAACCCAAGTATAATATCAGCTAACATAAGCACATTTTGTTTATTTTTTGTGAAAATCTATCATGTAACACCAGAAACCTACTGACCAGAAAAAAACGATGCCAATTGTTATGATTCACAGTTGAAAGTGAGCTGGCAAATGTGTGTGTAAGCATAGGCACTGTATGCTCAGGACATCTATAACTCATTCTCTGAGTGTGCACGAGTTTGTGTGAAAAGGTGAAAAGGTGTGAGATTTAAAAGAGGGAGTGATTGTGCCCTTCATGTATGACTGTGTGTGTGTGTGTGTGTGTGTGTGTGGATACTGGTGTGTGTGTGTCCTTGTGTGTGTGTGCATGACTGGCCTATGTAAGAGTGTGAGTGTGTGCATGCATGTGTGTGTGTGTATACGTGTGTGGATACTGGTGTGTCGGTGTGTCCTTGTGTGCGTGTGCATGACTGGCCATATAAGAGTGTGAGTGTGTGCATGCGTGTGTGCGTGTGTGTGTGTGTGTGTGTGTGTGTGTGTATACGTGTGTGGATACTGGTGTGTCAGTGTGTCCTTGTGTGTGTGTGCATGACTGGCCATATAAGAGTGTGAGTGTGTGCATGCATGCATGTGTGTGTGTGTGTGTGTGTGTATACGTGTGTGGATACTGGTGTGTCGGTGTGTCCTTGAGTGTGTGCATAAAGTGGCATTTTGTAGAGCTTGTATGCGTGTGCATGCCTGTCCCATGTATGTGTGTGTGTGCGTGCATGTGTGTGTGTGCGTGTGTGTTTACAGGGGGTCCCTGCTGGTTGTGTGTCAGGCGGAGGTGTGTAGGGGTGTGCCCCCGTGGGAGGGGGAGGAGGAGTTGTGGTCTGAGGAGGAGGAGAGCGAGTGTGAGGAGGACACCTCCCTCTGCAGCTCCTCCACCTTCCTCTGCAGCTCCGCACGCAAGAACAACAGCTCCTTTAGGTTCTGGTGCACCGGCACCTACACACACACACACACACACACACACACACACACACACAGATGAAGATAGAGAGAATAGTTATACTTTCACATAGCAACATTGTATGCTGAAATCTTTCACTCAATTTCATTTGACATGACTTTTTAAAGAAATTCTTTAAAAAAAACAATAGTGTGCGCTCACACACACACACAGATAAACATACACACACACACACACACACACCTGTGGCCTCATGCGGGGGTTCCAGCGCACATAGTAGCTGACCCAGAGCTCCAGGTGTCGGACGCTGGCCAGCGGGTACAGCACCTGGTGCTGGTAGTCCACATAGAAGGGGTTGCTGAAGTCCTCCGCCTGGCTGTTGATGTAGGACCACAGAGACACCGTCTTACTCTGCACCTCCTGACAGACGGAAAGGGATGGACGCAGACACATGGAGAGCAAGCGAGAGGAGGGAATAAAAGAAGAGGAGACAAGGCAATGAAACAGCATGAAAAAAGAGATCAAAGGGATATGCAGAGTAGGTATCAGTGCTGCCCTACAAAGGCAAAGTGCAGTAACTACACGAACATTGAAACCGGGAAACATGCCTTTAAAATTGTCATACTTTCTTAATAATAAGAAGCAAGATATTTAGTCAAAAGAGAGAGACTAAGACAAAAGAGGTTTTATAAAGTCAATTTACAGTCTAAAGTCAATTTTGACCATTTTTGTTACTGCCTTTAGCTTTGTAGGACAGAATGTATTGAAACTGTAAACTATAGCTCATTTGGTTGTCTCAGCTCAGAGTCCCCCCTACTGCATGAAAATAGTCCAAACCTGCTCCACTCTTTCCTTCTCGCTGCTGTAGAGGAATGTACCAAATAGGCAGCTGTAGAGGTGGTCCAGGATGGCAATGAGGAAGAGCTCGTTGAACTCAAAGGCAGCAGGGAACTAAGAGTGTAAAAATATAAAATAATAATAGTAATCAAGCGTAGTAAGCACAGCTTGTGCTAATCCATATGCATATGCACCTGTCTTGTTACGCTGTGCAAATATAATTTATGCAGAAAGCAAATAAAACTACACACCTGTCTCGTCATCTGCCAGACACAGTCAATGAACTGCACAAAGAGAGGCGAGCGCTCAGAGTTAGCGTGGTTCTCATCTCCATGGCCCACGCGCTAAAAAACAGAAATAAGAAACATTCAGATATGAACACACACACCCTGAGAGAGCCAGACAGTACAAAAATCGGAATCTTGTGTTGTTTGGGAATTTAAATCTCTCAATGAATAATTAAGAAAAGTAATACATTTAAAATATGAAATTTCATTCTAATTCCTGCAAAATCCAGCTGTGAGACCATAGATTACTGCTAGATGCAAAGGCCTTTGCTTTTACTCTTAAAATTCCCAGTTAGAAGACATTTCTGAACACTCACACAACTGATGAAGCACACACACACACACACACACACACACACACACACACACACACACACAGAAGGTGAGACTGACCGAGGCGAACTTGTGTCCGAAGCTGATCCACTCCTTCTCCAGCAGCACCTGGAAGCCCCTGAGGGTGCGGTAGTGGCTGTCCAGCATCAGCATGGCCAGGGAGGTGAGCTGCGCCGTGCGGTCCCAGCCGTCGCTGCAGTGCACCACCACCGACGTCTTCCCCGACTCCAGCTTATCCGCCACACGCACCGCGCCGGCCAGCAGCAGCTGCAACGCACAGTGGACGGATCTGACAATTTCATAATCTAACACGTGCTTTATACGTCCAACTGAAATGTATAAACAGCAGTCAACTAAAGTGGATGGACTAATGGATAGAAGTTAGGAAAACAAGAGTCGAGTTTCAGTCAGAGGTTGTGTGTGTGTGTGTGTGTGTGTGTGTGTGTGTGTGTGTGTGTGTGTGTGTAGGTGTGTAGGTGTGTGTGTGTGTGTGTAGGTGTGTGTGTGTGTGCACGTGCGTTGCTCACCCTGATGTACTCCAACCAGTGTGTGCCATCTATGGCGGAGAGCCAGCGCTGGTCGTCTATGGTCGGGTAAACCACCTCCTTCAGCTTCCTGAGGGACTCCCGCATCACGTGGATGTTGGGGATGTCCAGGAAGTTCAGCTCCACATTGGGATAGAAGTTCTCACTCTCATAGCCACCATCTTTAGCCTAGAAGAGAGGGAATAACAGAAAGAGGGGATGAGGAAGAGAGGGAATAACAGAAAGAGGGGATGAGGAAGAGAGGGAATAACAGAAAGAGGGGATGTGATAAAGATGAAAAACAAAGAGAAGAAGAAAGCAAAGAAGAATAAAGTTTAGAAGGCCAGATATGAAGAGAAGACAAAGACAAACCAGTCTAACCAGTAGGTTGGACAAGACAAATCTTATTGGAAGCAAAGAAATGAGAACCTACAGATTGAAGAAGAGAAAAAGAGAGTATAAAAGCCTATTTTATTCAGCATTTATTAGCCTATAAGCTCTTTTAGTCCACAGCCTGCAGTCAAAACCCATAACCCACAAGACGCATCGCACCTTGACAAACTGTTGAAGCAGTTTGAGCTACATCCTTGAATGCAATGTACTATACAAGTAAAGATGATTATTATTATTATGAATATTATTATTATAAATATTATTGTTAATATTATTAATATGACCTTGTTGGTGTCTGCCACGCTACTCTGGCGGGCGTCGAAGATGGTGAGCTTGTGGGACTGGGCGTTGGCGTCCATGATGGTCTGCAGGTAGCGCTCGTCCTCCTTGCAGCGCCGGTCAGACGGCCCCACCAGCGGCTGGCTGCAGCGCACAATGGTGGCCTGGGTCTCCGGGTGGATCCAGGAGAGGACCTGAGGGAACACAAGGATCGGAGAGGGGTCTGAAGGAGAGATTGGGATTGCGAATGTTTCATGCTCATGAAAACACCTCACTCCAAAGGTTTCCTATTGGGAGGGAGGTTAGTTACTTTGAATGCAGTACTGAATATCAGAGTCTGATTACTTTTCTAATTCCAGGGCATAAAGCAAGAAATAATCCCATGCCTCAAATTATGAAAGCATTTCAATTACGATGACTACCTACTAGCAAATGCCTGATTTCAGGCACCATGACATAGCCTTCTTTCAGCCCTGTACTTTGCTGGGGGGGGTGGTTGAAAAAATCTTACCAGAGTTATGACAGCTGAAACACACACAATAACGCAATCACACACGCACACACAGACGGACACAGGCTGACCGGTATGCGGTGCTTGGCTCTGAAGGACGCCACTCTCCTGATCTCGTCCTCCGTGACGTTGGAGGGGATGACCAGTAGGGCAGGGTAGGTGTCACACACCTCGTAGCTGCTGTTCAACTTGCTGATGGTCCAGCTCTCATTGGGGAGACCCTTTGGAAAAGTGACGGCACATTTATTCAAATAATTGTGCCGATATTGGTTTGTTTACAGTAACTGTTGTAGGCTACTGACTGACTGTGTGGTGCATGCTGCAGCTATTGCTAAGGGCATGTTACTGTGCTGATAGTGTTAGGGTTCTCTAGTATAATATGTGTGGTGCATGCTGCAGCTATTGCTAAGGGCATGTTACTGTGCTGATAGTGTTAGGGTTCTCTAGTATAATATGTGTGGTGCACACCGCAGCCATTGCTAAGGGCATGTTACTGTGCTGATAGTGTTAGGGTTCTCTAGTATAATATGTGTGGTGCACACCGCAGCCATTGCTAAGGGCATGTTACTGTGCTGATAGTGTTAGGGTTCTCTAGTATAATATGTGTGGTGCATGCTGCAGCTATTGCTAAGGGCATGTTACTGTGCTGATAGTGTTAGGGTTCTCTAGTATAATATGTGTGGTGCATGCTGCAGCTATTGCTAAGGGCATGTTACTGTGCTGATAGTGTTAGGGTTCTCTAGTATAATATGTGTGGTGCATGCTGCAGCTATTGCTAAGGGCATGTTACTGTGCTGATAGTGTTAGGGTTCTCTAGTATAATATGTGTGGTGCACACCGCAGCTATTGCTAAGGGCATGTTACTGTGCTGATAGTGTTAGGGTTCTCTAGTATAATGTGTGCATGCTGCAGCTATTGCTAAGGGCATGTTACTGTGCTGATAGTGTTAGGGTTCTCTAGTATAATATGTGTGGTGCATGCTGCAGCTATTGCTAAGGGCATGTTACTGTGCTGATAGTGTTAGGGTTCTCTAGTATAATATGTGTGGTGCATGCTGCAGCTATTGCTAAGGGCATGTTACTGTGCTGATAGTGTTAGGGTTCTCTAGTATAATGTGTGCATGCTGCAGCTATTGCTAAGGGCATGTTACTGTGCTGATAGTGTTAGGGTTCTCTAGTATAATATGTGTGGTGCATGCTGCAGCTATTGCTAAGGGCATGTTACTGTGCTGATAGTGTTAGGGTTCTCTAGTAATATATGTGTGGTGCACACCGCAGCTATTGCTAAGGGCATGTTACTGTGCTGATAGTGTTAGGGTTCTCTAGTATAATATGTGTGGTGCATGCTGCAGCTATTGCTAAGGGCATGTTACTGTGCTGATAGTGTTAGGGTTCTCTAGTATAATATGTGCATGCTGCAGCTATTGCTAAGGGCATGTTACTGTGCTGATAGTGTTAGGGTTCTCTAGTATAATATGTGTGGTGCATGCTGCAGCTATTGCTAAGGGCATGTTACTGTGCTGATAGTGTTAGGGTTCTCTAGTATAATATGTGTGGTGCATGCTGCAGCTATTGCTAAGGGCATGTTACTGTGCTGATAGTGTTAGGGTTCTCTAGTATAATATGTGTGCACACCGCAGCTATTGCTACTGTAAGGGCATGTTACTGTGCTGATAGTGTTATGGTTCTCTAGTATAACGTGTGGCTCACACCACAGCTATTGCTAAGGGGCCAAGGCCATGTTGCTGTGCTGATCGTGAGAGGATTAGCCATGTTGGGGAAGTCCAAACCTACAGCCTACATTTAATTCAATTCAATTCCCTTCAGTAAGCTTTACTGGTATGAATGGAATTTAACTGTATTTAACTTTTTGCTCGTCCTGTAGAAGCCTTCACAACCGAACTAAAATAATTGTACAGTCATACATTTTTATCAGTGTGTGTGCTAACTGGGTTATCAAACCAATGTAGCAAGAATGGC
>CM050200.1:1821798-1844298 GCA_027475355.1 Coilia nasus
TATTACAGTTTTTGCCCATCGCTTTAACGCAATAGACATATGTTTAAACCAAAGTAACATAACTTGAAGTTGTGTTACCATGCCTTAAACACAGTGTAACCATACCTTAAACAAAAGCGCTGCTTTACACTTTAGTTGCAATTCTGCAACACACTTGCTCCTTTTTGCAACACACTTGCTCCTGCACACTACACACTATTTCATACATAAGACACTTCGTTCAAAAATGAAATACAGATGAATCATTGGCAGAACACATCTATTCAAAATACAAAAAAACAGTGTTTTATATAAAGTAGACTAGTGTGTTGCTGCTGATGTGACAGTGTTTTTATAAGATGCAAGTGTGTGCAATTTCATCATCAGAGTGACATTTTGACAAAGGATTGTTAGGTTTTGATTGCAGAGTTTCAATTTGACATAGATGTGAATGGTTTATTTCTAGGTGTTGTGTCCTGTGTGCTTGGGTGTAGAGTTTTGGCACAGCGAGCCAAATTTTGCAAAATGTGTTTAAGCAATGGGCAAAAACTGTAAAATGAGATCAGGAACATGTGAAGCAGGACTGCAACCCAAAGGCCTGAGCAGGCGCAAGGCTAAGGCACTGTCCAAAGTGTTCACTCATTGACTGTATAGTGCACTATTAGGTACTTCACTGATTCACTACATGGAATACTATACAGTGAATAAGTGCACATTTCGAATTGGCCCTAAGCTACTGGTCACAGACAAGAGACACTAAGTGGGACAGCGGGAGACTAGACTGTAAACTGGGGACTTGTAAACTTGCTGTTCCCTCATCCACTATATAGTGTACTACAGTGAGTTACATGGGCTAATCTACTATATAGTGTACTACAGTGTAAGTTACATGGGCTAATCTACTATATAGTGTACTACATTGAGTTACATGGGCTAATCTACTATATAGTGTACTACAGTGTAAGTTACATGGGCTAATCCACTATATAGTGTACTACAGTGTGAGTTACATGGGCTAATCTACTATATAGTGTACTACAGTGTAAGTTACATGGGCTAATCTACTATATAGTGTACTACAGTGTAAGTTACATGGGCTAATCTACTATATAGTGTACTACATTGAGTTACATGGGCTAATCTACTATATAGTGTACTACAGTGTAAGTTACATGGGCTAATCTACTATATAGTGTACTACATTGAGTTACATGGGCTAATCTACTATATAGTGTACTACAGTGTAAGTTACATGGGCTAATCTACTATATAGTGTACTACAGTGTAAGTTACATGGGCTAATCTACTATATAGTGTACTACATTGAGTTACATGGGCTAATCTACTATATAGTGTACTACAGTGTAAGTTACATGGGCTAATCCACTATATAGTGTACTACAGTGTGAGTTACATGGGCTAATCTACTATACAGTGTACTACAGTGTGAGTTACATGGGCTAATCTACTATACAGTGTACTACAGTGTGAGTTACATGGGCTAATCTACTATATAGTGTACTACATTGAGTTACATGGGCTAATCCACTATATAGTGTACTACAGTGTGAGTTACATGGGCTAATCTACTATACAGTGTACTACAGTGTGAGTTACATGGGCTACATGTGTGAGTTACATGGGCTGCAGTACACAGTGAACAAATGAACATGTGAGATTGGCCCTAATTTGCTGGGCAGAGACAGGAGACGTGCTATGTCCTATTATTCAGTATACTGTACTGTGTACTATACGGTCAGTTACACTGGCAGGTTCTCTACATAGAGCACTATAAAGTAAACAAGTGAACATTGGGATTGGCCCTAAGCTCGTGGGCGGAGACAACAGACACTAGGGGCCAGGAGTGAGAGGCGAGGAGGAAGAGGAAGAGGAAGAGGAAGACTTGCCACGGCGTGCGAGTGGAGCTCAGAGTCGCTGTCATACTGAGAGCCCTGACCGCCGTCACACGAGTCCTGCACGGCAGCGTGGGTCAGAGCGAGGGGGCAGAAGCGAAAGCAGAGACAGAGAGAGAGAGAGAGAAAGAGACAGAGAGAGAGAGAGAGAGAGAGAGAGAGAGAGAGACAGACAGACAGAGAGAGAGAGAGAGAGAGGTGTGGTGTTAGTGCTGCTATTCAAGTGAAACTGCAGTAAGGGTGAAAGAGAGAGAGAGAGAGAGAGAAAAGGCAGGGAGGTTAAAGTATGCAATAGTAGAGAGAAATTTCTGTCCTGAAGGTCAAGTCCCACACACATACACAAAACAGACACACACACACACACACACACACGCACACACACAGGAAGTGAGATGCACAGGAGCCACAAGGAGTCAGAGGAAGTCTGTGTACGTGTGTGCTCATATGTCAGAAACCAGACGGTACAGTGAGCACACGAAAGCAACCACAACAGAAAAAACATAAAGCAGGATGGCGCAGGACATGCCAGTCGCTGCATTGCTTCATAGGACATGTGGCCTAAAAGGGTTCCTTCAGGGTTCTGCTTTAACGTGTACTCTATTAAAAAGCCTGTTACATTAGTCATGCTGTACACAGTGACAAGTAAAGATAAGAAAATGACTGAGCAATCTGCATGTGAACACCACTTTAGTAAAGTCAAGTCAGTTTATAGTCATTTCAGTCATATACACAGTGAGCCACAGATGGCTATGTAGCACTGTTTCATGTTAACGGGTCATTCTCATAGACTACACTTATGAACAAAACCTGCAGGACACACAAATATGGCATGTAAAGCACGATTTTAACCATAACGATGTTAAACCTTTCCTTGTCACTGTTTAGTTAGGTTGCTGTGGTCTGCTGGAAAGGTGCAGGACTGCACAGGTAAATGGGTCACACCTCAGAAGACTAAGCTGAAGGGAAGTGTGTTTGTAGAACATGTGGTGTAATGTTGATAAAAAGGTAGCTTAGAGAATATGTAGTGGGCAGAAGAACAATGATGTCTTAGTTATGTCTTTTGTTTGGAAGCTAATAGGTTTGACAAGCAGAAAATGTGTGTAACACCCAGAGTCTGTTTTGGATATGCCTTGGAGTTGCTGTGTTATCTTCTCTCTTCAGAAGAGATCTTCATGCTGGTGTCCAACAGATTCAGTAACACATTCATGTTAGCACCACCAGAGAGAATATGGATGAATGTGGGTAGAAGCAGACTGTTTCCATGAAGGAGGGATAGTGCAGTGGTAGCACTGGTGATTCCCATCCTCAGGATTGGTGGTTCGAATCCCAGCAGTGCTGGTGGCCTGGCACTGGTGGTGAAGGTTGAAGGCTCAGAGAGTTGGAGGGTCATGGAGAAGGTGAGTAGCAATGGAGGAGAATGGAAAGATTGCAACTGTAAAGCCCAGTGTGTGCATGCCTTCTATTAAGCTCTTTGGTAAGCTAAGTGTACATGTACCAGATGAGGTAATGTGGTCGAGAAGGAAAAGTTCTTTGTTCTAGAAACAGGATAGTAGTGCAGTGATGGATGGATTCGCAAACATCCAGATCCCTGATGTAATTTCCTGTTTGCCAAAACTCATGAAGGAAAGCACTCGACACTGATTAAGGTGGTGGTGCAGTGGTTGTGCCGGGCGCTCTCGATCTCAAGGTCCTTGGTTCAATACTCTGTCTGTTGTGTTCTCTTTAGTGTTTTCAGTCTATGTACAATGATTTACAGGTGACAAACAACAATGAAGCTACATAGTAGTGGGAGTAGGTGTAGTGGTCTGGGTAAGGACACTACATTACTGGCAAATGGAATATGGTTCTTTCCTAGTATGGCATGGTATGAAAGAATGACACTCTTATTGCATTAAGTGTGGCAGAGTAGTGGGTTAATCTGTGCCTGCCACTCAAAGGGCTGTGAGTTTAAGCCTAGCCTCTGCTTTATGCAGATTAGTTGATTAGGTTTTGGATGGCATGGTATGAGAAAGGAGATGTTTTTCACAAATGACAGTGGTGTAGGTTTGAACTTGCAACCCCTAGGATGGTAAGTTCAGACAAACCCCCCTACACCACTGTCATTTGTGAAAATATCTTCTTTCTCATGCCATGCCATTCAAAAACTAATCAACCAATCTGCATAAAGCAGAGGCTAGGCTTGAACTCTCAACCTTATGAGTGTCAGGCACAGATTAACCCAGGAATTTGGACACTTGAGAATTCTTGACACAACCACTGTAACAATGTCTGCAGGAAAAGAACTTGTATCTATCAATCATGCTATCTCAGCACGGTAATGTGATTCATGTGGTGTTTTCCACTTATATGACACTTAAGATGAGAAGGGCTCAATGAGGTATTGAACCAGCAACCCAATGAATGGGACTCTACACCACTTTCTCACTACCCTAAGACTCTTTCACCATTGTGAGTTTCTGGTGTTTGTCTACCTCTTCCCCACTCACTCCATCAGCCCATTATTCTGCACGTCCAGCCAAAATCAGCCCAAACCTCATGAAGCCTCTCTTTCTTAATCATATCATACTGCCATGTCTTATCACCATATCACACCTTAATTTCCTTCATCTCCACTCTACTATGTGATGCACCTATAAAACTTCAAGGTATTGAACCAGTGACTCTGGGAATGCAGTCTATGACATTGCTACCACTGCTCTCAACGCTGGTGCGTTGGCCCCTTCTTCACAGCCAGAGCACACGTACAGGACAATGGGCTGTCATTAATCTAGCACCTAAGGGGCAGTTAGGGGTTAGATTAAGGGGCTGTCATTAATCTAGCACCTAAGGAGCAGTTGGGGGTTAGGCACTTTGCTCGAGTGCACCTCTTTCATGGCCCTGGATCTGGGCAGACCGCTGCACAAACACCCACCTGACCCAGTTTTCTTTTTTTGTACCTGTCGGGGGGTTGAACCCACTACACCGTCTTTACTAACTACCTTGGTAAGTCCAGTGTGCTGACCACTCAACTGAGGTAGTTACACAATCAGTCACTTCTCCAGCACAAATCTTAAGGCGTCAGGGCAAAGGTTTACTGACATTCTACCCGGTATCTTTTACACACAATAACCTAATAATCCAGGTTAGTTGTAGCTATTTTGTACTTGATCACCCTTTTGATACATTTCCGTGATAAATAAAATCAATCCATATACTCCACAACTGAGAAGGCTGGCATCAGGAGCGTCGCCAGACTTATTATACTGGGGCATATGCCCCAGTATTGTTCTGTAGTACCCCAGTATGAATTTCACCAGTAAAAAAAATCACTTTAGACTTTTAGGTCTACATGGCATAATCTACAGAATGCGCACACAGCTACTCAATATGGCAACTCATTGCTACTTTATTCACTCCATACACAATACACACATGGCTACTTAATATGGTAATTTATTCACGGACTTTGGCTGTGACAGAAGGTCTAACAACAGTGTCTGAGGGCTATTTCTTTCCACCTGTCTTACAGGTTAGTACCGGATAAATTGCCCATCATTGTTGTTTGTTTTCACCTCTGTGTCGCCATTTTCATGTGGATTTAAATGTTACAACTTTACTTTTTATGTTTAATGTATGAGGCAGCTGTCATGCAAGCTAATTCTGGCTGTAAATTGAAGTAGACTACTGGAGACGTTAGCTGCTGTCTTTTAGCTAACTGGCATATGCCTATTACTATTGTTGATTTATGTAACGGTTAGCCTAGCACTGTGAGCTCCCACACTCCATTTCTGGAGATTGCTATCTTACATCTACGATGTTTGATGAGCATATCAACATAATCTGATATGATTGTTTAGTTTGAAGCACTATTTGTTTTTTATGATAAATAAGTGCTAAAAATGTTTTTGCTTTGCGCGCTCGCATTAATTGTCGGTGCCCCAGTGCAGTAAAAGGACTAGTGACGCCCCTGGCTGGTATTTTGAGTAGGGATGCAGGTTGGTCTGGGCATCTGTGCATTAAGCTACTGGCTATATGATTGGATGTTAGCCAAAACATGGCAGACATCTGATACTTTAGCAAAGGTTAGTAATCGTCAGTGGAGACACAAATGACTGTAATTGGTTGACATTCATGGCAATCTGCCGTCAAGAGCGGTAATATTTGAAGGATTTCAACAGTGATATTAATAGAGAGAATGTGGGTTTGGCTGCTAAAGGGTGGGGGAGGGTCTGTTTTTGTTAATGAAGAAGCCAGAAAAGACTAAACTGAAATACATCTAACATCCCACTTGAAATAGAAGCAATATATGAGTGCTACGTGGTGTACTGGTTAGGCTGTTGGGCTGGTTACTGGGAGGTTGCTGGTTCAATTCCCTGACATGCACAAATGTGGGTGGGGTGCGTGTGCAACACTCCCCCTGCATACACGTACCGGATGAGGTAACGTGGTCGAGAAGGGAAAGTTCTTTGCTCTAGAAACAGGATAGTAGTGCGGTGGTGGTTGGAGGGATTCACAAACATCTGGAGCCCTGATGTAATTTCCTATTTGCCAAAACTGTAAGGAAAGCTTTCAGCAACAGTTAAGGCAGTGGTGCAGTGGTTGTGTCGGGAGCTTCCGATCTCAAGGTCCTTGGTTCAATACCCGGTCTGTTGTGTTCTTTTTAATGTTTTCAGTCTATGTACAATGATTTACAGGTGACAAACAACAATGAAGCTACATAGTAGTGGGAGTAAGTGTAGTGGTCTGGGTAAGGACACTACATTACTGGCAAATGGAATATGGTTCTGTCCTAGTATGGCATGGTATGAAAGAATGACGCTCTTGTTGCATTAAGTGTGGCAGAGTAGTGGGTTAGTCTGTGCCTGGCATTCTGAGGGTTGTGAGTTCAAGCCCAGCCTCTGCTTTATGCAGATTAGTCGATTAGTGTTTGTGGATGGCATGGCATGAGAAAGGACAAGTTTTTCACAAACGACAGTGGTGTAGGGGGTTTGTCTGTGCTTGCCACCCTAGGGGTTGCAGGTTCAAGCCTGGTCTCTGCCTTATGCAAATGGTGTGATTGTAACTTGTTATTGTAATGACCAGAAGAGGCTATGTGGGGGGGAAGAATGCCACACTTAGCCAGAGGAGGAGACGGTGCAGCGGTAGCATCAGCGATCCCCATCCTCAGGGTTGAAGGTTCGATTCCCCACACCACCAGATGAGATGGCGGCAAAGGCTGTGTGGACCCAGAGAGCTGAAGAGGGCACCCAAGAGGTTGAGCACGTCGTCCCAGGAGAGGAGCGGAAGAGGAGTCTCCAAGGAGAGAGAGAAACGGGGGTGGACTTGGCCCCCCGAGAAAATCCAGCAGAGACACAGGGGGTTATACGTTTTTTTAGGTCGGAAAAAACTTAACCAATAAATGGAGGTACCCAATGAGCTAAATAGAAGGCATGCACACACTGGACTTTACAGTTGTAATCATTCCATTCTCCTCCATTGCTACTCACCTCCACCATGGCCCTCCAACTCTCTGAGCCTTCACCCTTCACCACCAGTGCCAGGCCATCAGCACTGCCGGGATTCGAACCACCAATCTTGAGGATGGGAATCACCAGTGCTACCACTGCACTATCCCTCCTTGAAAACACACAGAACAGAACACAACCTCAGCCCTGTTGCTATGGTGGGACCGGAACCTGCAACCTCAAGCATGTAAACCGGTCCCAGTGCCATGAAGGAGGGATAGTGCAGTGGTAGCACTGGTGATTCCCATCCTCAGGATTGGAGGTTCGAATCCCAGCAGTGCTGATAGCCTTCACCCTTCACCACCAGTGCCAGGCCCAGAGAGTTGGAGGGCCATGGTGAAGGCTCAGAGAGTTGGAGGGCCATGGTGAAGGCTCAGAGAGTTGGAGGGCCATGGTGGAGGTGAGTAGCAATGGAGGAGAATGGAATGATTACAACTGTAAAGTCCAGTGTGTGCATGCCTTCTATTTAGCTCATTGGGTACCTCCATTAAGTTTTTTCCGACCTAAAAAAACGTATAACCCTCTGTGTCTCTGCTGGATTTTCTCGGGGGGCCAAGTCCACCCCCGTTTCTCTCTCTCCTTGGAGACTCCTCTTCCGCGCCTCTCCTGGGACGACGTGCTCAACCTCTTGGGTGCCCTCTTCAGCTCTCTGGGTCCACACAGCCTTTGCCGCCATCTCATCTGGTGGTGTGGGGAATCGAACCTTCAATCCTGAGGATGGGGACCGCTGATGCTACCGCTGCACCGTCTCCTCCTCTGGCTAAGTGTGGCATTCTTCCCCCCCACATAGCCTCTTCTGGTCATTACAATAACAAGTTACAATCACACCATTTGCATAAGGCAGAGACCAGGCTTGAACCTGCAACCCCTAGGGTGGCAAGCACAGACAAACCCCCTACACCACTGTCGTTTGTGAAAAACTTGTCCTTTCTCATGCCATGCCATCCACAAACACTAATCGACTAATCTGCATAAAGCAGAGGCTGGGCTTGAACTCACAACCCTCAGAATGCCAGGCACAGACTAACCCACTACTCTGCCACACTTAATGCAGCAAGAGCGTCATTCTTTCATACCATGCCATACTAGGAAAGAACCATATTCCATTTGCCAGTAATGTAGTGTCCTTACCCAGACCACTACACTTACTCCCACTACTATGTAGCTTCATTGTTGTTTGTCACCTGTAAATCATTGTACATAGACTGAAAACACTAAAAAGAACACAACAGACCGGGTATTGAACCAAGGACCTTGAGATCAGAAGCTCCCGACACAACCACTGCACCACCACCTTCATCAGTATTGAGTGCTTTCCTTTATGAGTTTTGGCAAACAGGAAATTACATCTGGATGTCAATGAATCCATCCATCCACCACCGCACTACTATCCTTTTTCCAGAACAAAGAACTTTTCCCTTTTGACCACATTACCTCATCTGGTACGTGTATGCAGGGAGAGTGCTGCACAAACACTTAGCCCACCCACATTTGCTTTTGCGCATAGCAGGGAATTGAACCAGCAACCTTCCAGTAACCAGCCCAACAGCCTAACCAGTACACCACGTAGCGCTCATATATTATTTCTTTTCAAGTGGGATGTTAGATGTATTTCAGTTTAGTCTTTTCTGGCTTCTTCATTAACAAAAACAGACTCTCCCCCACCCTTTAGCAGTCAAACCCACATTCTCTCTATTAATATCACTGTTGAAATCCTTAAAATATTACCAGTCTTGACGGCAGACTGCCATGAATGTCAACCAATCATGGTCATTTGTGTCTCCACCGACAATTACTAACCTTTGCTAAAGTACCAGATGTCTGCCATGTTTTGGCTAACATCCAATCATGTAGCCAGTAGCTTAATGCACAGATGCCCAGACCAACCTGCATCCCTACTCAAAATGCCAGCCAGGGGCATCACTAGTCCTATTACTGTACTGGGGCACAGACAATTAATGCGAGCGCGCAAAGCAAAAACATTTTTAGCACTTATAAAAAACAAATAGTGCTTCAAACTAAACAAATCATATTAGAACATGTATATTTTGATAAATAAAGGCCGGTTCCAAATAAATACCGAGCTGCTGTGCGCTGGATCAAACAAACACACTATTGTTAGGGTAAACTAATTAAAGATGTGAAGTGGGCTATTGAACAGGCTGGGATTTGATCTTTCAATCTTGAGGGTGAATGTGGGTCTGACCTCTAAAGGGTGGGGGTCTGTTTTTGTTAATGAAGAAGCCAGAAAACATTGGATTGGTGGTCAGAATTTTAGAGTTTGAGGATTGGTGGACACGGTAATAGCATCCCAGGTAAGGAAACAAGTAACTTATTAGTGACATGTGCCCAAGTTTGTGGCACGCTTGTTAGATATTGGATTGGTTCCTTGAGGGTTGCTGGTTCCATTCCCTCTCGTGCGCAAAAACACAGACATGCGGGTGAGGTGGGTATTTGTGCAGCACTCTACTTACAGCCCCATTACAGATGAGATAATGTGGTTGAGAGAGAAATGTTTCTTTTTGTACAGACAAGATAGTAGTGCAGTGGTGTCATGGATTCCCAAATGTCCAGGTCCCTGATGTAAATTGCTGTTTGCCAAAACTCAAAAAGAAACACTCCCCATAACTGCTGAGTGGGTAGTACAGTGGTTGTGTCAGGAACTCCAGACCTTAAGGTCCTTGGTTCAATACCCTGTCTGCCATGTCCTTGTTACTGCATTTAGCAGACAGTCATGTATGTGCAATGACTTACAGGTGACAAACAACAATGAAACTATATAACAGTGGGAGTGTAGTGGTCTGATTAAGGACGATATAACTTTGTCAAATGTCATATGATTCTATCCTGGTATGGCATGGTATTAAAACATGGCGCCCCTCCTTAAGAGTGGTAGAGTAGTGGGTGTATCTGTGTTTCTAACCCTTGGGGTTGCAAGTTCAAGTCTTACCTTTGCCTTTTGCAGATGAGTTGATTAGTTATTAGTTATTATTATTAGTCATTGGCATTGTATAAGAAAGGAGAGGTTCACTGTGGCAACAATAGTGGCGTAGCGGGGTTTATTTGTGCTTACCACCATTATTGTTGCAAGTTCAAGCCTTGCCTCTGCCTTATGATTTGTTATTGTAATGACCAAAAGACACTATGCGGTGAGGAAGGATGACACACCTAAGAGGAGGTGATGGCGCAGTGGTAGCATTAGGGCTGGGCGATATATCGATATTATCGTAATATCGTATCGTAATATTTATATCGATATGTATTTGACACTATATCGCCATATCGATATATTTTCAATGATACAATACCACTTTATCAAAACCACTTATCCTAATGTGTTCACACTGTTCAGACAGCCGGAGCTTTCTCGGATCACTCAGTTTTCATTGTGATCGTAACATTGAACATGTTTTGAAAGTCATTTTGCCTGAATGCTTATTGCCTGTCAGAGGAAGGTTAAGTTAAAAAAATAAAAATGAATAGATTTTTCCCTCCTGTTACTTTTAAATAGGTCACACAATGTTTCAATAATTATCGATATCGACCGATATGAAACACTTATATCGTGATACAGATTTCAGCCATATCGCCCAGCCCTAGGTAGCATTAGCGGTTCCCCATACCCAGGATTGACGGTTCAACTCCCTGTGGGAGGAACGCCAGGGTGAGGATTCCTCTGAAGGGAAAAGGTAAGACATTAACTCTGTGGAGGAATAGAAAGGGGACCTTGTGTCCCTGAGAAAGTCTAAGACCAATGCAGGGGTTATACATTTTTCCCCAAGCACATGTGAATTATTCTACTCAATACTGGTGCTCAACACAGACAACCCCCTGGTACAGTGACAAACTTTAAACCTCATAGTCCTTTGTTCAATGCCAGTTCTTTGCTACTGCATTTAGCAGTCACTCATGTATGCACAATGACTTGGAGGTTATAACCATTAATAAAGCCACAGTACCATATGCCATATGTACTGGTTACATAAGTGTCTGGGTTAAGGGGGCTATATCTTCACCCAGACCCCACCAGGAGTCAAACCATCAGTCCTGAGAAAGGGGATCCCCTGTGCTACCACTGCACTAGCCCTCCTCCACACTGCCCTGCTGCTTTTCCAGCTAACTGCAATGTAATGACATTTCTCAGCTTTATTGTCAATTCTTCACATGTGATAGACACACAAGGAATCAAAAGCTTTCTGATGGCATTCAGTGGTTGGGGGCAGTGTTTTGTGCGTATGTGTATGTGTGTGTGTGTGTGTACTGTATGTATGTGAGGGGTGATTGTAAGGGCTGGGGGGCGGGGATTGTAAGGGCTGTGTGTTGTGCTGTGCTGAGGGATGTCATAGGTTTTCTGGGCAGAGTATTGAACATTTTGCCACTGGAAACTGGTGGTTTTCTGTGTATATCTGTGTCTTAGTGAATATGCAGGTCAATTTGACCCAAACCCCTTCTGAAGGACATAAATGTATAGGGGTATGGTAGCATGGTCAGTAAATTATTTTTTTGTATTACAAGTTTTTCAGACAAAATACCCCAAGGGCACAGAGTATCAGGAAGAAATACATTACTTTTGTGTTATTTTACTTTAATTAAAAGACCCAATCACCACACAGGAGTTAATAGGAATATGGCAATTAGCATCGGGACCTACATGCTAATGCTGCAACTACTTGAGATTCATTTGATTTGACCTGGCTGTTTGGTTTGGGCAATACAAGTACATTTACATTCTTACATAAAGTGCTATAAAATGTCCCATTTCTCACGTTCTCTAGAGTAAATGACTGTAACCTGCAAAGTGTCTATAGGCCAAAGCCTGCATGACACTGTGTCACAAAAGCGTGCAAGAGACAAGTGTGCAAGAGACAAGTGTGCAAGAGACACACTTGACCATGGGCAGAGCAATAGGACAAGTTGCACAAGCACCCACCAACCACGCCTGCCACCCAAACAACAGGGCATGATGCTGGGGCAAGAGAAAAGAGCCACAGAAGCACAGAGAGAGAGAGAGAGAGAGAGAGAGAGAGAGAGAGAGAGAGAGAGAGAGAGAGAGAGAGAGAGAGAAAGAGAGAGAGGGGGAAAGAGAGAGAGAGAGGGAGAGGGAGAGGGAGAGGGAGAGGGAGAGAGAGAGAGAGAGAGAGAGAGGGGGAGAGAGAGAGAGAGAGAGAGAGAGAGAGAGAGAGAGAGAGAGAGAGAGAGAGAGAGAGAGAGAGAGAGAGAGAAAATGCCTTCACAGTCCAAACCCACAACTCATTCTTACCCTTAGATTGGGCCTCTTGGATACCTGTAGGTGGCAGACACAAACCAGACAGACAAGGGGGATTAATACACCAACATGCAGACGCTTAGAGACACTTGCAGACAGAGACTGCTTGACAAAGACAGACAGGGAAAGTTGATCAGTAACAGAGTCACGTAACAATTTGGGATTGCGATTAATTCACGTATATATTTACATACATTACATTTAACTACATGTATTGTTAGTCGGTTTGGATAAAAGTGTCTGCTTTCTGTAATGTAATGTCATGTAATGTAATGATGCCACAAAAAATGTAGCATGACTGTAACTCTGTTTGATCTTCCCCTAACAATCTCATGACGACACACATTAAGCCAAACACGTAAAAATCTCGAACCAGGTGTAACCATACCATACTACTTTTTTTCCCAAAAACACCCAACCCACACACAGAAAGCAGGATTACATGGTGAGGAGGAGTTATAGGCAGTAAAAAGCTCTACGTGATGTCTTTAAAGGCAGTGCACACACTGGGCTGGTCCTCCACAGGAACACAGGAAGTCTCCTAGGCTGTGCTGTAAACAACCAGGGAAAGCCGGCGGACACGGACAAGCAGAGCCTCCTAACAAGCAGCACTGCCGGAGCCAAAACATTCGCTCCAGCATATACTGCACCAGTTGCCACTCACCTACTGTGCTTTGACTTCCAAACACTTAGACAGACAGCAGGACAGAAGCAATGGCGACACACAAACATTGACTAGGCTATTTGCTTATCCATTATAGAACACACTCACACACAACACTACTGCAGACCCTTACCCTGAAATCTGTTCTTCTTCCAACCTGTTGTTAAAAAGAGTGTATGTGTTCATACAGGGACGTGTTATGCCTGTGAACCTGCTAACTGCAGCCTCTTTTCTGTAAAACACTCTGTGAAACTCAAGTCCACACGGAATTAAAGATTCTGTCCTTAGTACCACTGGGGCTGTCCACAGTGACAGTTTCGGATTTCTTTGCCTTATAAAAAGCCTTAAGATTTTATTTCAGATGGTCTTAAACTACTAATCTGACGTCACATAGGCTGTGGCATATTACAAACATGATGGAGCAGTTGTTACTCAGGACTGATATCTTGCCTTCAAATCCCGGGAGGGAACTTCGGGTGGGACACCACCAGAGATCTGGCTGTTCAGCGTAGCAGCTATCAGTTGCTTGCACCATTCCACGTGAGAGCCCGTGGGACTACGAAAGAGAAAGAGGTGACAGTATAGAACAGGAAGCTGTCAAATACCTTTCGTCCGTGGTGCAATACACATCACAAATGTGTGTATGATCTTGTTTTTACGCACAACGCAAATGCAATAACAAGGAAATAATGTGACGATTAGGGTCTGGCCACATGCACAAATGGGACATCTGTTGTGTTTGGAGAGTGGCATGCTTGGAGGGTGTTGTTTTGGTAGCCTACTTTCCCTCGCCTACAAAAGCAGGGCAGGCCTCACATGAACAACATGTGGTAAAAGGCGTAGCCTTCGTTCTTAAAATTGGTATTTTAACCCATCCTTCGCGAAGGACAAAACTTAAGGCTGGAAAACATACACAATCTTTATTACATTACATGCTACTGTGTGAGATAACCACGCTATCGAACGTCACGGATTATCCCCCAAATGTCTACAAAGCTGTTTTTGACCATTATCATTAGAACGCACGGTGTCTACGCGTGTGCCATGCGTCCAAATACGACCTACACTGTGTACAGTATAATCTGTGTAAATAATACTCCAATAACCAAAATGCGATTTTTTTGTCTACAGCAATCTAGCGCCGAAACGGAAACAGGCGCTTTCTTTTTTCGGCGACATATATTACGCACTAGAATGGAGAAATATTTTAAACATCTGTCTCGACAGAATCGTGAAGTATCTCTGCAAATTCACCTGTCAAGTGTTTCCACGCTCGCCTGTCTTGATCCAGTATTTCCTCCCAGAGTCCGAGGTTTTCTGCTGGGAACTGGCGGCTGCGCTGGACTCTCCGAGCCAGCATTGGGTTGCTTATCCATTCCTCCCACGTTTCCTTCCCTACAATATTGTATCAGTTTAGTTTTTCCTTCCTGTGCTGACAGATCTGGGTCGATTCTCTGACGGCTCTTGTTTTCAGGATGCCATGGCCGAAACGCCTCCTATCCGCCAAATCAGCTGCGCCCCTCGCTGCTTCCTGTACCGCGCAGGCTCACTCTCTTGCTGACAAATAGCGCTTCTGTTTATTTATTCGAGGAAGCAACTATCTCGAAAACACCCCGAGTGCACCACCTCCGATTACCCAAAATGCATTTCATCCTTTGCGGCTGCTTGCGATGGGTCTGCAACCGTTCCAGCTACAGCCAGCATCAGCACCACCCCTCCCGGCAAGGATTAATGGAGCCACCCTTTGCGGATGCTAACATCCTACAGCCCGGCCTGGAAAAGGCCTACTGCGCTTAGTAACCATAAAGTAGGCTTAGTTGTTAAATATATAATGACATTTGTACAGAAAGTTATTTCCCGGAAAAGAAGTACACAGTATTTGACATTTATATTACTTGGTTACTGACTAGCTGCCTACTGCACATATTGGAATAGGTGGGTGAAAATGCCTTGATACCTCCATCTATTTATGCTGTCAGTCACACCAGTCACTTTATTGCCATACCTGCTGCTGATATGTGCCTGTTTATCTCCAGGCTTTGCACAAGTCTATGCACAGTCTATGCAACTTTTTACAGACAGTAGATCATATTAGTTATTGTACAGTCTATGTTAATTCTTGTACTTAATTCTTGTACTTAGTAGATTTTATAGTAGTTTTTATTGTACATATCTCTCCTTGTTTATTTATGTGTGCACATTATGGGGAAGCTTGCAATCTCATTATACTTGTATAATGACAATAAAGGCATTCTATTCTATTCTATTCTACTAGGATTTCACTGTAGGACATCAGAGTGCAGAGAATAAAAAAGAAACATTTTTTTCCAAATCAGCACACCATAACATGAAGAGTTTGTGAAATCTTTAAATTAATTTAATCAGCATTATTTACAAAACAAGAGCCAGCCAACAAACAGTGTAGAGTACATGAAGAGTAAATGACAAATAATATTAAATCCCTTTAAACTATGTTGTCTACATTAAAAGGTACAAAAAATGAAGGAGCCAAATGAAAAGCATGAAGGGGAGGGGGAAAGCATGTCAGAGTAAAGGGATACAAAGTGCAAATCTCCCTCACACGGCAACCCACGGCGCTGTGCGGCAGGAAAAGATGCAAATATCGCTACAACAGTCATATCTAATATGACAGCTACAACAGTCATATCTAATATGACAGGTGGGACACAGTCCACACAGCGTCCATCCATGTTAGCACACAAACTAAAAATGCCCATTAGGTAAACCATAAAGAAAAATAAGGAAATCATTATATATGGGAAGCAGACAAATCCACAATTTACCAATGGTTCAACCAACCAAACATTGTTTTTTGCTCATTACTTTCCTTTTTATAAAACTGTCAACTTTTACACTAAATAAAATAATTATATTTTACAACAATAGAGATTTCAACAGTAAAATAGGCTTTGTTGAGGTAATTACAGTTATTTTACTTGTACAAAGTAAAAAATAAACAAAATAGATTCTTTTTTTCCTTTTCCCCTAAAAACACAACCAACTGCAAAAATGTTCTTGTGTTGTGTGTTTTTGTTTTTGAGTTGTTTTCTTTTCTGTCCTCTTGCCCATGCTATGGTTTTAAACAGCATCTCCTCATTGAGGACAGTCTTGAGTTTAGCTTTTCTTGGGCAGCATTTGCAGTAGCTCCAGGGAGAAGCCACCCTTAAGCACAGATCTTGGCGCAGGTTTGCAATCTCATCACCCTTTTTCTCTCAGACACACACACAAACACTCACAGAAAAAAGAGGAACACCTGAAATCCTCAAGGTTCCCCCTGCAATTTTCCCACATAAAAACACTCAATGTTACATTAGCAACCTCAAAAGCACAATCTTGGATCTTGAAGACTCGTGTAAAACGAAAAGAACTCAAGGTTCAAAACACCGCTGTAAATCTCCCGTGGGAACGTCCAAAAAAATAAAATAAAACAAAACACCCACACCTTTTTTTCTGGATGTGTGCAAACCTTCTCTGAGATGAGCTACACCTGTCCTCCACCTGCACTGTAGGCAGCTTCTGCCAATACGTCAGCATTAGCCCAGGGGCCCAGCTGGGGGTCCAAGTTCCCATGTATGCATTTCGTCCACAACCAGGTGATAACGCCCCCAGCCCTTCCAGTGGAATGAAACAGGAGGCCATCTGAGGCCACTGCACTCATTTAAGAGGAAGGAGCCCATTGATATTGGCCCAGCTTGGACCAATAGGATTTGTTTGTTTGCTTGCATGTTTGTTTTTGCACAAATCACCTGTCTTGACACCACTTAATCACACCTGTCAATCAAAGTGCCCTTAGCCAATAGCAGACACCCTTCCCTGCCACTGATTGCTGCCCACAGAAAATAAAACAAACAAAAGAAAAGATAATGCATCAATACAAAATGTCCGCCTGGGTAAATAGACCTCAGGGGCAAGAAAAGGCACAGAACTGGACTCGCAAGCAGTATTAGCCTCTGACCAACCCCGCTTCTGCTCAGTTACAATAACGATAATAATGACAAACAACAACATCTTCAACATAAGCGCATCCCAAAGAATTCTTCCTCCGAGGCCTCCCAATCTGAAGCCTCTGCCTTTCTCCCGGGAGAGGCGTCTGGCGTTGTGCGGCAAAAGACTTAAGAAGTAACTCCCAGCACCGACTTCTGTTCCTTCCAGCTTCAGGGTCGTTCTGTATTCGACCTTTGACCTTCATATGACCTCTACTGCACACTCTTGGGTTAGGGGCCTCAAACAGGTTATGCTAGTTTTAGCCTCTCTTCCTCTGAGAACTACAGGTCAGAGTTGTGTGTGTGTTTTGTTTTTGAAGACAGTGCATCCATGACCTCTATGAGTTATTGAATCTGAGAAACATTAGGACAAAACTGATTAAATGGACTCTGTGAGAAGACAAGTAAAACAATGTTAGACAAAGGAATACAATACAATGACGACTCCACCAACTCAAAATGCCAGGACCTCCACAACACACAGTGAATTAGTCTGAATAAGAGTGCCTGACAATTCCCCCAACTTAGCCCTGTGAGACTGTCACTGACGTAAATGGTAGGACCGTGAATCCAACAGTAAAGTAAGGAAAGTAGATTGTGACTTCTGGAACTCTCAGTCACATAAATCACCTCATATAATTATGCCAAGACTATGACTGACCAATCCCGACTTGTTTTTCTACAGTATCACAGTGCTGGTATGCACACAAGAAAAGCTTGAGGGCGAACCCTCTTCAATCGCTTCCAAAATAATGGTGGTGCAGACAAACCTTTCTGAAACACTAGCTTGGGAAACATCAGCAAACCTTTCTGAAACACTAGCTTGGGAAACATCAGCAAACCTTTCTGAAACACTAGCTTGGGAGACATCATCAGCAACCCTTCCCTGATTGGATTCCAGCAGGCACGCCTATGGCACAGTGGCACACACAAACACAAGTCAAACAAACGCCACATTACTGGATGGCATGACCATGACAACACACCAGCGCCCCCTACAGGCACACCACTGACTGTACATGTCTGTGTGGGGGCGGGAGGAGGCGGCTACACAAAAATGCCCACTCTGTAATATACCAGCAAGGGGAAAGGGTGGCGGTTTTGAGAAGAGCCATTGTTTACTTTTCTGTCCTCTTTGTCCTCTTTCTTGGTTTTCTTTCGTTTTAAACATTAATGTTCCTTTTTTGTTCATCCCTGAACAGGTCCTTGGGCACGCGTGCAAAAAACAAAACAAAAACAAAACACGAATTGTCCTTTCCTCATTAAGGCTTTACCCTGGCCTGTCTGCGGAGTCCGAAAAAGGCTGTACTGTGACTGTATTGCATAATCGTGATTATTACTTCCAAAAGCAGACATTATTACTTATCCCCGCGGCCGCAGTTATTACTACTACCTTATGTACATAAACATCCTGCGACCGTACATGTGAGTGAGCGAGCGAGTGTGTGTGTTTATATGTGTGTGTGTGTGTGTGTGTGTGTGTGTGTGTGGAGGCGGGGCTGGTGGATCAGAAGGGCGTGTGCAGGTGCGTGATGTGCTGGGTGGCAGAGGAGGCGGAGGAGGCGGAGCTGTTGGACAGGTGTGTGGAGGGGGAGGAGTCGGACAGCTGCAGCTCCTGCAGCTTCTTCAGGTACTGGTCACGCAGGGCCAGCAGCTCCCGGTAGCGCTGCTCCACCGGACTCTGCTGCTGAGGGCGCGCACACACACACACACGAGCGCGCACAAATACACACACACACACACACACGCAAACACATGCGCATACGCAAACACACACAAGAAATAAAACAAAGTTAGCATAAAAGCATTAATACTGCATAACAGTAATAAGTGTACAATAACTCCACCACACATTCATACACTCAACTCATTTTCACACATAAAAAACAATGCTATACTGTACATGCCTACAATATAATTCACACAAAGCCAAATCAAATCGTAGCCGTCATAGGACTTGTACATTGGGAGGACCAGGAAGCGGGCAGAGAACATAATCAAAGACCCCTCTCACCCTGCACACACCCTCTTCGACCTCCTTCCCTCTGGTAGACGCTACAGATCCCTGCGCACCAAAACTACCAGACACAAAAACAGCTTCTTCCCCACTGCCATCACCCTACTGAACAGCTGAACTACACATGCATACATACATACATGCACACATGTGTATATGCTTACTGTTATGCCCTTGTATTCCCCCCCCCCCAGCGCTTCTCTTGCACATGACACAAGCAAAGACTTGCCTAGGTGTCCCCTGCCCAGCAACTCAAACTCAACCTTTTTTTGTGCCCCCCCCCTTATTCGCCTTATTGGTATATTGTCATACCGGTTCTTTAACCCACTGTGACACCATGTGCCTACTTGTACATTATGGCCCATATTGGGTGCCTGTATGTATATTGTATATTGTTGTCCCTACTGTGCAATACAAGTACACATACTTGTTTAGTCTATTGTATTTATTGTACTGTATTACGTTCTGTGTTATGTGTATAGAGAGCTAACATCTGCCGGAGTCAAATTCCTTGTATATGTAAGTATACTTGGCCAATAAAGCTGATTCTGATTCTGATATGCACTTTTCTCATACTTTCCATTTGAGCTGATGTCCCCTAGATGGCGACAGAGAGCTACACACTTAGCCCTGGCGGCTCCATATAAGATGCAGGTGCGGGGTGATTGACAGGTGAATAAACTCACAACTGAAAGCCCTCAGCCTGCCAGGCATCCAGCAGCACATTGCTTTTTGGAAGGGGAAGTAAACAGATCGAAAAAACGGGCTGAGACCGAGACAAGGTTTGAGAAGAGTTTGAGGGTTCCTTCATAATGTGCTACAGTGTGTCTGTGCGTGTGCAAACAATAAGTGTTTGAGGATTAAAGATTAGGGGATTTTCATACGCACACACACACACACACACACACACACACACACACACACACACCTTTCGTTTACTATTAAACATGTCTGTGTGAGTGAGTGAGAGACAAAGAGGCAAAATGAGACAGGGAGCATGCATGTGCATGTGCATGTAAATGTGTGTGTGTGTGTATGTGTTTGGTTGAATATCAAAGAGAGACACACAAACACACACAGAGGGAGTGTGTGTGTCAGGTTTGTGTACATGTGTGTGTATGTGTATTTGTATTTGCGTTTGAGTGTGAGCCTGTGCATGTGTGAGTGCCTGGGTAAAGTATGTGTTTTTGTGTGAGTTTTTGCATGAGGTGTGTGTGTGTGTGTATGTGTGCACAAGTGAGTGAATGTGTGTGTTTCTCCGTGTGTGTGTGTAAGTGTGTGAGTGAATGTGTGTGTTTCTGTGTGTATGTATGTGTGTGTGTGTATATCTGTGAGTGTGTGTGTGTGTGTGTGTGTGTGTGTGTGTGTGTGTGTGTGCGCGTTGGGGAGATAAGACAGCGGTGAGCGGCAGCTGGCTGTTGTGGCAGTGGGAACGTAATTAAACCAGAGGAAAGAGGATTTTCTGCCCCGCTGCATCTGAGCGGGGGGCAGGGAGCAGCAACCGCTCAATACACACACACACACACACACACACACACACACAGATGGACACACATAGCAGTGTCTGTGTGTGTACTCCACCGATGGAATGCGTACACATACACAAACAGTGGCACACATGAAAGCATGTGCGTTTAGGCGATAAAAACACTACATATACTGACGCACATTAAGCCAAGTCATTTTTACATGCTGATATAGTAATTAAGTAATTATTGTTATTAACACACATACTGGTGCAAAGACTCTTGGGATCTGTAGTCAGCAGGCTTAAGACCAGCAAATATGTATAAATAAAAAGCTATCCCTGCATGCATTATTATTATTATTTTGCACACATCATGTTGAAGGATTCCTACAGTGGCTTTAAGGGGCAGGGGTTAGCAAGATTTCCTTCGGATAAACAAAGTGCCTCTACTCTACTTTATCGCCCTACTAACTGGCTATCGAGCTACAAAGCATGCAAAACATGGTCTTAACACCACTGAGCACAGTGGGCACAGATGAGAGTTTGCTAACATGCTAACTGGCCACATGTGGTGGAATTGTGGGAGAAGTCCTTTTGTGAATAACTTTCACAGAGCGCTTAATCGCAGCCCCACAGAACCACTTGCCTGCACGGCTAGCCAGACACACAGGTGTGCTTCATCTGTCTTTCATGTGACCGTATGCCACTGAAGTTCATTCAAAAGCTCATGACAAAACTGATGTTCAGGGGGAAACAATGTCCCTCCAACATGGGGCTGATTATCAGAGAGACGAGGTTAGACCTTTTCTCCACAGAATAGTGTCTGCCTCCTAAATCCCCTGTCAGTCTTGCGACGCACGGTGAGTTCGCCACAAGGTTTTATTCAATATGCGGTCTCATTCAGTAGTCTTTTGTTCAGTCTTTTCTGGTATATCTGTTTTTTTTCCTGAAATCCTGGTTGGCGTGCTAGTGTCCCTGTAGGGGTTTGCATGACTGTAGTGGTGTGAGAGTCACTTCTTCCAGGGCAGTGGCAGCTGATTTAGCCGTTTAGCTGAAAACAAACACACATAACGAACCCAACAACCCGCTAGCTGTAAGGCCGAGCTAACCTCCCTTTGTCGGTATAATGACAGGGAACTCAGAAACGGGCTGTCATCATCTCCAGGCATGACCGGTGAAATACACAATGACAGCAAGCTTCCCCTCTCTTATCTTACATCTCTGTGTCGCATGTGTGCGTACATAACCATATTTCATTTTTTGCATGTAGTATTTACTGACTACTGTTCAAAGACATGATTCAGCAAAACCCTTTCAATAAGTGAACGAGTGAATGCATGAATGAACTGATGAATGAATGCATGCATGAATGAATAAATAAAATAACTAACAAATAAACTAATTCTGCAGCAGCAACTCTAACTCCAGGGCCTCTAGTCACAATTTTCAGGCAGAGCCTTCCCATTACTGTACAGCTGAGGGCATAGCCCAACACACAATGCTGACCATTAGCTACACGTGTAACAACACCAGAGGTGCCAGCATAAATGGAATAATGCATTTAAAGGTGTCATTCCCCAAGAAACCGTTTAGTACTTGCTCTTTTTGAAATCCGATAGGTCATCGCGAGTTGCATATGCATGCTGCACATGAAAATGTTCTTCTACCCCGATTGCCTCCATCAGTCAATCTAAGAAAATAGACTG
>CM050200.1:1849298-1906798 GCA_027475355.1 Coilia nasus
TGTGTGTGTGCATGTGTGTGTGTTATAGATGAAAGTGCCGAAGCGTGTGTGTGTGTGCGCGCGCGTGTGTGTGTGTGTGACTCACGTTGCTGTCACGGACGCTCTCGCAGTTGTAGAGGAAGGTGCCGAAGCGGCAGCTGAAGAGGTGGTCCAGGATGACCATCAGGAGCCGCTCGTTGAACTCGAACGCCGTGGGGAACTGGGGACACAGAGGTCAAAGGTCACTAACACTCGGCCCTGAAGTTACGTTCTGGGTCAGGACGTGGTAGCCATCCGTCATTATAGACGTATATGCCACCATGAACCACACGCTAGAAAATATGCTGAGTATGCCTGCAGAGAAAGCTACTATGTTTACACGTCAAACATGCAGATCACACAATGGATCCATGATCAATAACACAAGCGATCAATAGCAGTCGCAATCCCATGATGCAGCCTTTAATATTGCTTACGTATGACTATGTAGAAGTGCTTTAAAAAAAAAAAAAAAAAAAATTGATTATTTGGTATGACCTCTTCAGTAAGTTCTACAGTTCCGGCTGTGGTGTGCAGTTTAGGATTTTGGGTTTTTTCCCTCCTGCAAGTGCACCCCTTTAGTAGCCAGTTGACCAGTTCACAGCAGGGTCTAAAGAGCATTAGCTTAAACCTAGCAGTAGAAAAACAGCCTGGCAATCCCACCATTGGCAAGCTCCCTCCTACAGGGCTTTTGCATGGGGGGGGGCAACTCTTCACTGGCCTCAAGCCTGAACTACGCTATGCAAAGAGTGGCGTCCACATAAAACCAGTGCACCCTGGGACCATTAAGCAGGGTCAGCAGGGCTGAGCAACAGTCGAGTAAAAAACCTCAGAGAGAAAGTAAGTGCCAAAAGATGTTAAGAGGATAGCAAGGCTCTGACTGTACTGCAGTCTCAGCAGGAAGAGCTACAGGGCAGAGCTGGCTGGCAGAATGGCTGCAGCCCATGGGTGCTCTGAAATACTCCTGGCTGCCTTCAAACTGGAGCACCTATTTACAGTCTGTTTATATTTACAATTCCATCTGGCGAGTGTAATTATTAGTTTAGTGTGTGTTAAATCTGATATTTATCATGCATGTACATCTCATACCTTACAGTGAAATTCACCCCCAAGTATTATTCAGATGGGCAAAAATGTGTTTCTACGGTCATCCTGGAGAGCATGCAGTATTTGCGTTACCTCTTAATTAGCATAATAGGTCATTAGCATGCACCTATAAAGAGCTTTATTATGACCTGATCAGTTTGGTCAACAGGGCTATGGTTCTGAGCTCATACTACATTTTAAAACACACAAATCATAGTCTTAGACCTTTTGTGGCTTTTACAGAATACTGAATAGAAATCTACACTGCAGTGAATGAGAGTACAGTTTGAAAAGTAGGCCATCGAGTGCGTCTGAGGTGCTGTACTAATAGTGTTTATGATCTGAACTGAGAGGTGGCACAGTAGTCCCACTAGTTACGCAACCAACCCATGAGATTCCAGTCACACATTTCAGTGTTATTTTCCACAGAAATACGGGGACTTCCCACAGCTTGGCTCAGCAGGTTTTAACCATGCTTTTAGACTATATGTTGGCATTCATTTGATGCTTTTATCCTACATGCAGGGCAGAGAGCAAGACATAATTGTACGCCTGAAATGACCAAACCTTTCAAAGTTATCATGACTGTCTACTCGCAAATGTTAAATGTGGCCTACTGTCCCACACCTGATTTTAGGCACCATGCCTGAGAGCTTTCAGCCCTGTACATGACTGTCAGTATGGTACACACCATCGTGTATCACACCTTTGACCTTGGTTGTGATGGTACCATGCTCTATGGACTGAGATGAGGATTCCAGCAGTGAAACTAAAACAATGTCTGAGAGACGGCAGAGGTGCATGATGGGAAGGAGACAAAAGGCAGGGTGGAGGAGCCAGGCACTCGTACCTGTTTGGTCATCTGCCACACGCAATCGATGAACTGCAGGAAGATGGGCGAGCGGTCCTGGTCCGCGTGGTTTTTGTCACCGTGGCCGATTCTCTGCAGAAACACACACACACACACACATTAAGCTTTCTGTGCATTTAAAGCAGACCCATTCAAAGGAATTGTGACCACTATCTGTGTGCATAACAGCGAAAGCATGGTCAGACTCTGCCATAGGCATTAAACATCTATGTATTGGAAGGTCCCTTCTCTGCCTTAATGCAGAAATACCAATCAAAATCAGCAAACCATGACTTCGTAGGGGATGGAGCTTAGACACAACAAAGGACAAAAATCTATCTATCTGCTGGTCACCTGGATAAAGCCCAAGCTAAATCCTTTTTCTTTTTCTATATACATACACACACATACACACACCGTAAGCCTAACTGGGCCCATCCACCTGTCAATTAGGACCACACAATCAAGTCCCATTGATCTGTTTCAGTAATAATAACAATATCCTGTGTGTTTCAGGCTAGGTCCACCTGATTCTTACCCTGATTCCTACCCATTTGTAGGATTTCTGGTATCCCTGACACACACACACACACACACACACACACACACACACACACACAGAAAGTGTGACTGACCGAGGCGAACTTGTGTCCGAAGCTGATCCACTCCTTCTCCAGCAGCACCTGGAAGCCCCTGAGGGTGCGGTAGTGGCTGTCCAGCATCAGCATGGCCAGGGAGGTGAGCTGCGCCGTGCGGTCCCAGCCGTCGCTGCAGTGCACCACCACCGAGCTGCCCGACGACACCTTATCCGCCACCTGGATCGCCCCCGACAGCACCAGCTAACACAGGACACACCAGAGAGAGAGGGGGGGGCAGAGAGAGAGAGAGAGAGAGAGAGAGAGAGAGAGAGAGAGAGAGAGAGAGAGAGAGAGAGAGAGAGAGAGAGAGGGAGAGGGAGGGACAGAGAGAGAGAGAGAGGGGGGGGGAGAGGGAGGGAGGGACAGAGAGAGAGAGAGAGAGAGAGAGAGAGAGAGAGAGAGAGAGAGAGAGAAGAGAGGAGGGAGAGAGAGAGAGAGAGAGAGAGAGAGAGAGAGAGAAGAGAGAGGGGGGAGAGGGAGAGGCAGAGGGGGTGGGAGAGGGGGAGAGAGAGGGAGGGAGGGAGGGAGGGAGGGAGGGAGGGAGAGAGAGAGAGTGTTAGCCATCAGGCTAATTTTTAACTGCCGTCCTTCGGCACGATGTTTAATAACCATTGATTGATTGACCAGTTCCATTTGAGTCATTCTTGTAACTATGAGAACAAGACAGGACATGACATTTGTGGCCGTGTATCTGAGATCTGTATCTGAGACCTGAGATCTCAGTCAGATCTGTATCTGACTGAGCTGGTGAAGGTCGGTAAAAATGTAAAACTCCGATGGCAGCAATCGCACTATTGATGGATGACTCCACCTCTTCTAGAATTTGTGCATATTGATGGTGGCTCCCTGACGCTTACGAGTGATATTTGTGAGTGAGTAGGAGTCACATGAGACATGTCCATGGAATGACTCTTTGCAGTGTGGGCTGTGTGAAAAGGGTGACGCCTTTCCAGCAGACATGTGTATTTATTATTTGATCACAACGATCAGTTTGGACAGTGAGAAATGTGACACATGTGCATTAAACGCAGTGTCTTCAATTCTGGCAAAATGTCATTGACATGTGACTGAACTGCTGATCAACTGACACCCCTTCATGCCTTACTCCTACAGCAGAACTCTGACTGCTAGAAATAGTTATCATCATCATCACTGCTGTGTACAAACGAACCCACCCGCTGACATGACAGCGAGAGAGGACTGTGAAAAGCCATTTTGAGAATTTTTTTTTTTCTTTTAAAAAGTGCTATTAAAAACAAATATATTATTATTACTATTATTATCTCCTTAACAATGGTATGTTCTTGTCTGATTAACTGATGAGGTAGGCATTAACTTTCTACCTTTAAAGTAGATGTAAAAAAATTGACAACATATCACATATCAATACGCTTATCAATGGCAACGATAACATCTCTAGCAGCCACATTAACAGCAAAACAAGCATACTCTTTCCTAATGAATGCTATAAAGTAGCATTTCAACCAGTTATTTTGGTAGTTTATGTATACTTATCCTAAATATGAAGGGATTCACTTTTCCAGGATTTCCATGACTTTTCCAGGATTTCCATGACGGTGTGAACCCAAGGAGGTCTTGCAGCACCCCCCAACCCCCCTCTGCCTTCCCCAGGTGTGCTTACAGGTATACGGCAGCGAGAGCGGAAGGTGGCCACCTTCTGCAGGTCGTCTTCTGTAGCCTTGAAGGGCACCACCAGGATGGTGGGGTACGTGTCGCACAGCTTGTAGTCCTCGTTGAGGAAGGAGATCCGCCACTTTTCGGTAGGAAGGCCCTGCCAAACACAGAGGGGCAAAGCTGTCACTCAAGGACATTACACTTTTCGGTAGGAAGGCCCTGCTAAACACAGAGGGGCTCGAGTCAAACAGCAAAGCTGTCACTCAAGGACATTACACTTCCTCGGTGGCACCACTACCAGCAAGCCATGACGGACTCACATTTAATTCATAAGAGGGTGTCAAATGTACAGTCTTGGTTGTAAACATAGTAACATTACAACTGTTTACAAACCTGCAGAGAACATTATATATATCTGTGTGCTCTCAGTTTTAACACCATGTGTTTCCCCTGAGTTTCGTGGGCCATTTACAGTCTGCACGTAATGCTCACACACAGACCTTCTGTGGTTGCTAGGCGACATAAATAAACAACACTGACGAGGACTTCAGGTGGCAGGCTACCTCAATCCTAAAGTTTAGCTGCTAATAATTATTACTGATGATTTGAAAACTGGGTTTTAGATAGCAAGGTAGAAATAATGGTAACTTGTTGCTTCTTGCATTGTTGAGTATGCTTATGTCCAGATAAATGTTTTTTTTTCAAAGTCGGAATTACTGCAGCCATTGTGTAAAGGTTTTGTGACTCCTGAAATCCAGATCTGAGGACTCTGCATAGGCAAAGATTACCGCTGGTACTGTTCGCTCTGGGCGCCACTCTGCGTGTTGTGGTTGACATACATGTACAAGTGGGACGTGCAGACTCTTCAGCCCAGGTGCTGGTAGGTCGCAGACACATGTAAATTAGGCAATAAGATATCTGAGTCTGAGTATCAGATGTCTGAGTGGTCACTGGTTACTGGTTATCTATTTGCCTAATTTGCACGTATAAAAACATTGCAACCCCATATATGATACAGAGTACACGCCAGCAGCCAGGCAGACCGTGGTGGCCACGAGCGCTCACCTGCCTCCTGAACTCCTCCATGGGTTTGTAAACGTGCCAGCCGTTCTCCTCAAACTTCTCCTGACTCAGGAAGGCAAACAGTTGCTACAGAGGAAAGAAGAGAGTTGGAGAGAGGGGTCAAACATGATAACAAATGGAACAACAACAAAACAACAAATGGATCAAAAACAAATGCAAACATCAGAGAAACTGAGACAGTACGGACAGGCTAATAGACAGATGAGCAGACACGGACACACACATGCACGGATGCAGACACGCGCGAACGCACACACACACACACACACACACACACACACACACACACACACACACACACACACACACACACACACACGACAGTAAAATCAAATGCATGAAATTCTAACCATATTTAGTTATAAGACTGACAGCTCGTCAAACAAAGCAAACACATAAAGAAACACACACAGGATGAGTCGCTGAGGGAACCGAAATTTCAGTGCAACACATCAGGTCCTCACATAGTTATCTTGATGCATGGTATCTATCTTCTGCTAAAACAGGCACCTTCACAGATACATATACACACATGCTCATCCACAAATAGATACTCATACACACTGACATCCACAGGCATGACGTTCTGCATCATTCTAGTCTGTCAGACTCACACATGTTAAGAGACAACACACAGCCTACACACATAAACAAACACACACACACACACACACACACAGTCTTGTGAGGACTTACTAGGCCGTGGGAGAGTGGAAAAGCGTATCTGAAGAGAATTTCAAAGATGTCTCTTCTACTGTGACCCTCCTGTTTCAGAGCAAACCTCAAGTTCCTCATATCCTGCATCACACACACACACACAAAATTGCTAATTTAGTCATTGTTGTGCAATTACACAGCTCACAAAGTGGTTGACAAGCAGTATAAAAATCAGGAAGTGAAAAAATGAAACATGTCGGTCTCTCTTGCATTAAGTGTGTACAGGTGTGCGGGTGTGTGTGTATGTGTGTTACTCTTGTGAATGGCTATAAGGAGGACTGGCATGCAGTCTGACAACTCTGAGGAACAGCCACAAATGCCACGGCTTGAAATGTTTAAACAAAACTGTTAAACTATTTAAATGAAACTACTAAACTTCTAACTGGAAGCTAGAGAGTGTGCGGATCATTTCTGAGTGTTTTCCAGGACTGGGAGGGTAGGGCTCACCTTGCAGGTGATGTCCAGACCGTACGAGTTCTCCCCTCGACTTGAGGCTCCTCCCATCTTCTCCACCCGGCTGATGGCTCCCAGTGGGACGTCCAGGACCACCACATGGTCCTAAAGCACACCATGTTTCATGATCCATTTTTGAGATTACTTCATTTGTAAAGAGCCCTGACTCTCAAAGTAAGATTAGAGTGGTGTCTCATTTCTTGGGTGAATATTATATCCCTCTCCTCTCTCTCAGTCCTGTTTCAAGGAGCACAGGTTAAGCAAAGAGGAATGGACAGGCATAAGAAATGGGATAAAGCCTCCTTCTCTCTCGTTATTTGTCCAAGTCTGTCATTGTAAGATAAATTCTCTCATCATTTCTCCAAGTGCTCATACTTTTATGGCAAGAGACTAAAATCTAAAAATACGTCCTCCTGCTGAGTATCAATATTTCGGTTGCTGACTCGGAGTATTAGTCTGGGTCTCTGCCCAGGCGAACGGAGACGTGGAAGGATAGGACACAAATGCTTCACTATTTCAAAGCAAAAAAAACAAAAAGGTCTGGAGAAATGCCACCAACATAACACAAGGTGCTCTGATGGCTGACAAAAAAAATACTGGCTTTACAGGTGCCCACAAGTCTATGTGTGTGTGTGTGTGTGTGTGTGTCTGTGTGCGTGTGCGTGTGTATGTCTGTGTACATGTGTGTGACCTTCTTACACTCCTTGGCCAAGCTCATTCCGACGAAACATCTGTTTCTGCTGCTAAGGGACTGAGAGACGGAGGCCAGTCATGCGAAGGACGAGCAGCCTGACGACACATTTGGCTACAGACGCCATGTTCAGGCTTTATCGGTGCATGGTTGGACTGACTGGGGGTTGGGGTTGGGGGTCGCCCTGAAACAATTTAATTAAGACATGACATTTGGCCTGGGAAATGTCTTGGTGGTTGGGCTGTGGCTAAAAATAGCCCTTAGCGTGATTGGTGCTAGCACCGCACTTAAAGCCTCGCTCACTTTCTCGAAAACCATTCCAGGCAGTTATCATGCAAGTCCCCTAGTGGTCATGGCAACCGGTCCGTGCTTCCCTGCCACATCCTCCTCCGAGGTTTCCTGCTACCCACAACACCATTCCCATTCCCAACGTCCCACCCTGCTCCTAAATAACAACAAGAAACACAGACAGAAATCTGATGGAGGATGTAGTCTCCCTCCTTCCGAAACTTACCCCGTCACTCTTGAAGTAGAGTCTGTAGTTTGTGATGAAGACTTTGCCTTTCAGGGCACCGTTGAAAGGGCAGATGTAAATGATGTCTTTGTCTGCGAGAAGGACAGAGAGGGAAAAGGGTGGGGGACAAAAATAGGGTTAGAGACGTGAGTGGGCGAGAAGGAGAGCGAGAACATGGGGTCAAGGGTCAAGGTCAAAGGTCAAGGCATCACGTTTAGCTACAACCGCTGACCTTCAACCTCAAACCCTGAAGGCTCCAGCCCACATCCTCAGAGAAATCAAACACGCTTTTCGCTACGCCTGATTGGCTGCACAAGCACGGCATGGTTAAACCTGTACGGTCACAGCACTGGCAATTAATAACACTTTAGCCTACAGACCTGTAAATCACGATGCCCTCTTCCGAGCGATGTTTACCTGGCTGTTGATGTATTACAGACTTTAATGCCACTGAATCTCTTAAGGGACTCCTCTCCAGACCACAGTCACTCTGCAGGCTTCCTCTCATTGGCTATTTATGCCACAATAAGAGCCTGCCACTTCCACTGGGCTATACTTACACACAGACGCTTCTAAATATTACATGCCAGAGAACACGAAGATGGCATCAAGCAATAATGTTTCCAGCCAAGTGCACAAGGTGAACCATCCTTTCAGCTTGTTTATTTTTTATTATTCTCTGCATTTATTTTACTCCGTCTCTCCATCTGACACCACCATCCATCGTTCTCCTCACTGATGCATTCTTCCACCTATTCATTTTTCTCAATCTCTCACAATCTCTCTTTCCTTTTTTTAATCCGTCTGTCTGACTGGAATGCTCTCTCTTTCCCTTGGTTTCACCTTTAGCCCAGCCCCTGTCCTCACCCACCCTTCACAAAGACAGACAGCAGCACTCCTAATACTCTGCTCCTGGTGCTTCAGCCAAAGATGCCAGCTGGGTACCGGGTCACAGCGGCGGGTCACAGTGACGGCACAGGCAGCAGCGGCGGGTCACAGTGACGGGTCACAACGGTGGCACTGGCAGCAGCAGCAGCAGGTCAGCACTGAGTGACAGGCACAGGGGAGGGGAAGAAGGCCCCTGTCTAAAATTAGCACCCCGGGGCCAGAAAGTGCACTGGCGAGGCCGCTGCACCGGCACCTTGCATTATTTACACCCAACACCAGGCCTCCTCACGACTGATACTGCTGCTGCTATATACCCAACACCAGGCCTCCTCACGACTGATACTGCTGCTGCTATATACCCAACACCAGGCCTCCTCACGACTGATACTGCTGCTGCTATATACCCAACACCAGGCCTCCTCACGACTGATACTGCTGCTGCTATATACCCAACACCAGGCCTCCTCACGACTGATACTGCTGCTGCTATATACCCAACACCAGGCCTCCTCAGGACTGCTGCTGCTGCTGCTGCTGCTATATACCCTAACCAGGCCTGCTGCTGCTGCTGCTGCTGCTGCTGAACACCCAACACCAGGCCTCCTCAGGCCTCCTGCTGCTGCTGCTGCTGTACACCCAACACCAGGCCTCCTCACGACTGCTGCTGCTGCTGCTGCTGCTATATACCCAACACCAGGCCTGCTGCTGCTGCTGCTGCTGAACACCCAACACCAGGCCTCCTCACGACTGCTGCTGCTGCTGCTATACACCCAACACCAGGCCTCCTCACGACTGCTGCTGCTGCTGCTGCTGTACACCCAACACCAGGCCTCCTCACGACTGCTGCTGCTGCTGCTGCTATATACCCAACACCAGGCCTCCTCACGACTGCTGCTGCTGCTGCTGCTATACACCCAACACCAGGCCTCCTCACGACTGCTGCTGCTGCTGCTATACACCCAACACCAGGCCTCCTCACGACTGCTGCTGCTGCTGCTGTACACCCAACACCAGGCCTCCTCAGGACCGCTGCTGCTGCTGAAAACACTGCACCTCTACAGCCTTTGATCAGGCAGAGGCTCAGGCGGGCACCAGGGATGCTGCAGAGGTGGTAATGTAGACTGTTGCTGGTTGCATCATCATACACATACACACACTTACACCTGTGTGATTCTCCACATGATGATGATGTAACCACAGCACTGGTGAGGAAACACTGGTCTGCTGGACCTCGCTAACTTCACAGACAGACTTGACATGAATGGCGTTTCTGAGCAGATCAATGGAGAGAAACAAGAGGCTGGCCTGCAGAGGAAGTGCAAACACAAATGTACACTGGCATCTGCAGACTACTGGATACACAAGCAGAAAGCCGATGCATACTACAGACTGTTTCAAGAGAGTGTGATTATTAGAGGCATAGCTGCCACAGGCTTTCTGTTTTAACATTACCAACACTGTGAAACATAGTGGACATAGTTTTGGAACAAAACAGAACATTCAGACAACACACTGTTTTTGTTGTTACCACTATGCTGTTGAAAGGATCTACAGACCAGTTATCTCAGCTTCCACTGTTAATATTTTTGTCATCTATTTTCTAGGTTTTGCAAGCCGAAGAGGAGGCTATACTTAACATCATGCATCACCTCTAATTATCATGTAAAAATATTTCCTGCCAATCATCCACGTTTTCCAGTGCAGGTGTTGCCTCTGTGATAGCGAAGCATTCCCCAATACTCACCACACAACACAGCACTCTACCACAAACTGCTAAATGACTCATTAGATTCCATTTTCATTTCAATCTACTAAATGCAGTGCACACCAAAGTTCTATCGGTGACCTACAAACCTAAACAGAGATCTACTACAGCTGATTTAGAGACAGCATGCAAGCATGCGTGTTGTGTGTTAAAGTCTCCATCAAAGCGGTCTGTGTGTACTGGAGGTGTAAGCCTTCACTCATCTCACGATTCGCAGTGAGATACCTTCTTCTTTTATTTCATAAAACTCAACAGCCATCAATATTAATGGCAAATAAAAAAAGAAATAAAAAGTAACAGCACAGTAAAATTAACAAGAAAATACATTATAATCGATTATCAGCGATTATTAATCGTTCATGTCTGCATTGCGATGCATCGATAATATGATTAATTTCAACACCCCCAGTGTGTACACAAATGCTTAAGGGCCTACTGAGCAGAATCAGACTCATAGACTGTATACAGTCATTGATCAGACTCCTTGGCAAGAATAACGGTCAGGCAGACACGTAGCCTGGAGCCGAGTGAATGGGACACTACATGTGATCGCTATGTGTGTTCTGAGGTGGCTTTACTGCTCAGCTGTAAGCTAAGGCCACATATGACAAGATATCACAAGCACTTCCTTCACCACCATCCAACTTCCATCCAACAGCCATGTGCAGTGTCATACAATGGCTTTATGCAACCCTAATAAAAAAAAATACTATTTTCATTCACAATTACATGTGCTTTGAAAGCAATAACTTCATTTTTACATCCGCCAGCAGAGGTTATGTAAAAATCGTTTGTTTGTTTGTTTGTTAGTTAGTTAGCAACATAATTCAAAAAGTTATGGATGGATTTGGGCTATCTTAAAAGTGATTAGATTTTGGTGGTGATCTGAGCTGCCCTGGCGGAGGTCTGTGCTCTCTGAGTGCTTTTCTAGTTGTTTACATTGTACCAGATGGAAAGAGTACTATTTCAGCTTTGACATTAAAATTATTGTAGCAACAGAAACAATGCATACAACAGGCCAGTGCAATAGTACAATCATGACGATACTGAATAGAGCTGAAAGTATTTAGGGGTGCCCAAACCTTTGCACTCTATGTAGCTTTGGCCATTATCCTACAGTCTGAACACATCGCTGGTACCCTCATCCTTAGTATCCAGCCCCTAGTTGCTGAGTCTGAGGTTTGTAAGGGTATCCTGCAGGGCCCCAGCTCTATGCTCTTTCAATGCTAAATGCACTGCATCTAGTCTTATATCACCCCCTTACACCCAGCAGAGTACCCAAAGCACTTTACAACTTCACATTCACACAGTCAGTCATACACCAGCACCTCGGCAGCAGAGTACCCAAAGCACTTTACAACTTCACATTCACACAGTCAGTCATACACCAGCACCTCGGCAGCAGTGTGGGCTTCAGTGCCTTCCTCAAAGCCTCTTTCAGCTACTCAGGAGACGCTCTGATTGGTGGCCGATTCATTTACCTCCTCCAGCCTCTGCTACTTCCCTGTGATCGTGGGCAAAACACCTGGTTTGCAGGTGCAGATTCTCATAATCCAGTCTTCCATGAACTGCACTGTCAAACAGGTACAGGTGTTGCACACCCTGCTTGACTGCATATCACTCGCTGTCTCAAAATGACTCGCCCTCACTTTCACTCCTGACCGTGCTTCCCTTACCAAGAGGCTGCGACTGGGAAACTGGTGTTTATTTTTAAATCCCAAATAAAGACTGACTATAATCAAACCCAAACCAAATCCAGCAGTTTTTAGTGTTTTAACCTCCACAATTATGGCTGTAGAAGATTTCCTTCCTCGTTGAGACTTTTCTTTTGCACTGCTTGAGGTGCCTCCTTGTTTAGGAAACTGCTATCTTGGGTCAATTAGTTTAAGCAGTGTTATACAGGCATCTTAATCCACAGCTGAAACAAGGATCACGTCTTTAGTGGTGTGGTAGGCAGTCGGATTAGGAAAAAAGAAAGAGCCGAGTGACACGATGCATCTCAGACAGACGACGGAAAAATTAAGCTTCCAACACACTTTGTTTTGGGACATAGGACTTTTCGGAATGTGGTTACAATGTTTAATACACTCTTCATATTTCTGTCCAAGCTGCTGCTCTAGGTCAAACTGGTAAAAGCTAGACACACGCGGTTTATGACATTCGCTGCCGATGACACGGTTTTGCCGTTCAACTGATCTTTTAAATCCAAACCATCTCCGAATAACTGAAGCATTGTTTTTCCCTCCACAGAGCAGGTTCTCCGTGCCACTCTGGACTGGGCCCTCCACAGAGCAGGTTCTCCGTGCCACTCTGGACTGGGCCCTCCACAGAGCAGGTTCTCCGTGCCACTCTGGACTGGGCCCTCCACAGAGCAGGTTCTCCGTGCCGCTCTGGACTGAGCCCTGCAAGCCGGGAGGTAAGCAGCCTCGTGAATTTACCGCCAGGGCCTAATGGCAGGGTCACACTACACGTTTTTTTTTTCTACCACAGTGGCCGTTTATGATTAACCATGTCATACCGTTTATCCCAGAAACCCAAATTCTCACAGCGTCTTGGTCACATGATAAGATCGTGGTCGATTTCCTTCAAAAGCTAACCTTTTCGTTGTGGTGTCGTAGAAGGGTGCAGGCCGTTAATTATGTCACATTATGAGCTCAGCGTTGTCTTCAACATTTTTAAATCAAGTATGATACTGGAAATGTGTCAGCAACTGCAAATGGTGGCAAAGCCAGGCTGATATTGTGCAATCTGACCATGCCTTAAGAGAGCCCAGTGTACGCTGATGCACATTAGTGTGGACAGGGACTCACCGATCACCCTCTCCTCCCCAGGCAGCAGGGCCACGTCAGCCAGCGGCTCCATCTTCAGGCTTTCACTGGACGCCTGCTGACACACACACACACACACACACACACACACACACACACACACACACACACACACACACAGAATCACTTAGACATGGCCAAATGAGCACAACTGATGCACAACTGCACACAGTAAAAACACAAATTAACATAACACACACATAACCAACATGAGTAAAGCACATTACATACAAACACATTAGGCAAGTACTTAGAAAAATATGTTAAGCAGCCTGACAGGCAGACTCTTGTGCATTCCTCTGCAGATGAGCAAGACTTCCTCAGTAGTAAATCACACACGTGTCACACACACACACACACACACACACACACACACACACACACACACACACACACACACAGCTGACATTTCCATTTTCAAAACATGCCATGCACCTACAGCTGACAAGCGCAATAAATGAAAACCTGTAGGACAGGCACACCCACTCCAGTACACTGCTGCTCTACCCTACACTACGATACTACACCACACCACACCACACTACACTACACTACACCACACCACACCACACTACACTACACTACACTACACCACACTACACTACACCACACTACACTACACCACACCACACCACACTACACCACACTACACCACACCACACTACACCACACCACACTACACTACACCACACCACACTACACACCACACTACACTACACCACACCACACTACACACCACACTACACTACACCACAGCACACCACACTACACTACACCACACTACACTACACCACACAACACCACACCACACCACACTACACTACACCACACCACACCACACCACACTACACTACACCACACCACACAACACCACACTACACCACACCACACTACACTACACCACAGCACACCACACTACACTACACTACACCACACCACACTACACCACACTATCCTACACCACACTACACTACACCACACCACACAACACTACACCACACCACACCACACCACACAACACCACACTACACACCACACTACACCACACCACACTACACCACACTACACCACACTACACCACACCACACTACACCACACTACACCACACCACACCACACAACACCACACTACACCACACTACACCACACTACACCACACCACACTACACCACACTACACCACACCACACTACACCACACCACACCACACCACACTACACTACACCACACAACACCACACTACACCACTACACCACACTACACTACACTACGATACTACACCACACCACACCACACCACACTACACCACACAACACCACACTACACCACTACACCACACAACACTACACTACGATACTACACCACACCACACCACACCACACCACACCACACCACACCACACTACACCACACTACACCACACAACACCACACTACACCACTACACCACACTACACTACACCACACAACACTACACTACGATACTACACCACACTACACTACACCACACTGCACCACACCACACTACACTACCCTACACCACACTACACCACACTACACTACACCACACCACACAACACCACACTACACTACACTACACCACACCACACTATACCACACTACACCACACTACACCACACCACACTACACCACACTATCCTACACCACACCACACAACACCACACCACACAACACCACACTACACTACACTACACCACACTACACCACACCACACTACACCACACTACACCACACTGCAGGGCTCCTCTGTGTCAGCGCCCGGCTAACTGAGCCGTAACTCCAGCCTTCCGCTGCACTAACCCCCATTCATGTGGACAGGGAGACACCCAGACGGAGAAGAGAAAGCGAGAGAGCGCAGAGAGAACAGACAGAGAAAGAGCAAATGAGAGGAAGAGGAGGAGGAGAAGGAGAAGAGAGGGAGGGAAAGAGGGAGAGGGTGAGGCCACTGTAATGCTGGGAAATAGATGGCAGCAAAGAAGAGAAACACCCCAGAAGGCAGTCAAGGGGAAGATGGAAAATAATGACCAAGACAGATAGGCAGAGAACGAGATAACAAGAGAACAAGAGAGAGAGAGAGGGATAGAGAGAGAGAGAGAGAAAGAAAGAGAGAGGGAGAAAGAGAGAGACAGGCAGAGAACGAGAGAACAAGAGATAGAGAGAGAGAGAGAGGAATAGAGGGAGAGAGAACGAGAGAGAGAGAGAAAGTTAGAAGGAGAGTGTAACAGAGAGTGACATAGAGCGAGAGAGTGAGAGAGAGAGAGAGAGAGAGAGAGAGAGAGAGAGTGTGTTCTTAATGTTCCTTATTGATCTTAATGTTCTTATGACCGTAATATTTTTATGTTGTTGTTCTTTGTAAGCTTTGGCAACACTGACATACACAGCCATGCCAATAAAGCACATAGGAATTAGGGTTAGAGAGAGAGAGAGAGAACAGAGAGAGAGAGAGAGAGAGAGAGAGAGAGAGAGAGAACGAGACTGTCACAGAGAACAAGAGAGAGAGAGAACAAGAGAGAGAGAGAGAGAGAGAACGAGAGAGAGGAAGTCAGAACGAGACTAACAGAGAACGAGAAAAAGAGAGAAAGAGAGAGACAGAGAGAGAGAGAGAGAGAGAGAGAGAGAGACAGAGAGAGAGAGAGAGAGAGAGAGAGAGAGAGAGAAGGAGAGAGAGAGAGAAAGAGAGAGAGAGAACGAGAGAGAGGAAGTCAGAACGAGACTGTAACAGAGAACGAGAAAGAGAGAGAGAGAGAGAGAGAGAGAGAAAGCCAATGAAAGAGACTGTGTAAAGTAGGTTTTGCTCTGTCTGACAGCAGCCTCTCTCTGCAGGCCTGACTGTGTGCAGCTACTGGATCCAGATCGCTGTCCCAGGGGCCATTTTCCGGCTGCCAGCTGAAGGTTACTGAAGTGGAATGTGGGATGAAGTGCCATTCTTTCGCTCTGTGTGTGTGTGGAGACACAGCTTCTGTGTGTGTGTGGAGAGACACAGCTTCTGTGTGTGTGTGGAGAGACAGCTTCTGTGTGTGTGTTTGTGAGTGGAATAAAAGGAAAATAAAAGGGTCAGAAAGAGTGAGTGGGTGAGAGTAAGAGCGAATGAGAGAGAGAGAATGAAACAGAGAGAGAGAGAGAGAGAGAGAGAATGAGAGAGAGACAGAGAGAGAGAGAGAGAGAGAGAGAGAGAGAGAATGAGACAGAGAGAGAGAGAGTGAGAGAGAGAGAGAGAAACAGAGAGAAAGAGAGAGAGAGAGAGAAACAGAGAGAGAGAGAGAGAGAGAGAGAGAGAGAGAGAGAGAGAAAGAGAGGACTGTAGTGTTCTGCTCCAGCACTGGGTGCCCACTGTGCAGGCAGGCCACCAGGAGACACAATGCTAGGCATTATGGGTAATGTCTGACCCGGCACTCTGCAGGTGACTAATGGACCAAAACAAACCCCCCAAGCAACCCCAACACCCCGCTATTCCCAGCCCCAGCAACCCCGACACCCCACTATTCCCACCCAGAAACCCCGACACCCCACTATTCCCACCCAGCAACCCCGACACCCCACTATTCCCACCCAGCAACCCCAACACCCCACTATTCCACCCAGCAACCCCGACACCCCACTATTCCCACCCAGCAACCCCGACACCCCACTATTCCACCCAGCAACCCCACTATTCCCACCCAGCAACCCCGACACCCCACTATTCCACCCAGCAACCCCACTATTCCACCCCCAACTATGTCAGACAGACAGACGGACAGACAGACGAGAGAGAAAGAGAGACAGAGAGAGAGACAGGGGAAAATGAGAAAGAGAAAGAGGGAGAAAGAGAAGGAGAGAGACTGAGAAAGAGAGACAGTGGAGGAGACACAGAGAAATGTCATATTGTGACTCCAGTAGCTGACATGGGGAAGAGAAGTGGCAGTGAAAGTGGGACTGAAGAGAACGCAGGGGTCAGAGGAGGAAAAGAGGATGTCTGAAGATGAAACACCACCACAGAGGAAAGAAAAGAGAAGTGGGAGCAGGAGAGGGTGAATAGTGGTAGAGAGAAGAAAAGCAAACATTAGACAGACAAGCCACGCAGTCAGCAGGCTGGCAGGCCAACCATGCGACAGGCCCCTTCATCCAGGTGGACCCACCACCCAGTGGCTCCAGTGGAAGAATATATGCTGCCTCGTGCCTTGGCAAAGCGGGCATGGGGTGAGCCGACGACAGACAGCTTTGACAAGTGCTTGTCTTGGCACTGCCAGCTGAAACTGCTGAAGGAGAGGTACTGTCTCACAGGCTATTTTTTATGTATGTTTTTTGACGCCGGCAAACGATGCCATGACGGACTAATGCATGTGCCTGAGCCGAAGTGGAAAATATTTGTTTTGGATCGGCACGGCTCGCTCGATGGCCGACCGCTTTTGAAAAAGCAAAAACAAGAAGTTTGGTTTCTACATGGCGATGCCACGCGGTTTCCTGAAGCGTGCACCGGTTTCCACCGATGAGGTGCCAATCAACGTCCGTGTTGCCAGTCAGCGTCTTGCGTTGCCTAGCAACGGCTTCACCCTTCAGCGGGCTCTCCATGGAGGCGTCTGCCACGCCGGCCATCGACACCAGCGAGGCTGCCAGCGACTCCTCGCCTCCCTGCCAGGGGCCTGAATTCCTACTTTAATGTCCGGAGCCCTCCACCGCCACTGTATATGTGGGCAAATCTAATTATGCCACCCTAACCACTCTCACTCTCTCCCCCTCTCCCTCTCCCTCGCTCTCTCTTTCCGTCCCCCTTCACTCTCTCTCTTACACACTGGCACATGCTCCCTAGCAACCTGACTGGGCACCAACTTTATCCTTGAAGCGCTGGTGTTCAGGAATGTGATGAATAAAGAAAAGAAGGTTGAGTTTGCGCGAGCGCCGTAATGTTCCCTTTGGGGGGGGGGGTTTAATTCGCAACTGCACTACCACGCCGTTGCACACAACAGCAGTACACGAAACACAAGCAACACAACAAATCACCAGTCTACCTTTGTGCCGTTTCATTTTCACAGCAGCAGTGACCGAGTAACCTGAGCTATTTTGGAAGTTTAAGACGGTGGAGGGACACAGAATCTTGACTCCGACATCATTTCATGTCTTCGTCACATCTCGTGCTTGCTTTCTGTCGCTCATCAACCCCTGTGGGCACAGCTATAGTAATCATACTTTGTCTGTCTGTAGAATCCCTCTTATAGCCACAGATGAAAAAAGGTGATGAGAGCAGAATCCAAAAAGTAAACCATGGCAACACTACATGTGCTGTGTTTTATCTCTTTTGTGTTCCATTATGTTTCATTTTCACCAGAACAATGTCCGAGTAACCTGAGCTATTTTGAAAGTAAGAGACTACAACAGTCAGACACAGAATCTTGACACCGACATCATTTAATATCTTTGCCATGTCTTGTAATTAAGTCCTCTCGCTCAAAAAAAAACCCTCGTACTAAGGCTGGCTCAGAAGAACACGTGACAGAAGCAGAAGCCAAACAGTTAGCCGTTGCCACACGAGGCTACATTCTGCTCCAGCACCACAGAGACCCTGCAGCGATAGAGTCCCTGAGTGACAGGATGCTACACGGCCCTCCAGCCCCTCTGCACTACAGCCCTCCTATAGGGCTATAGTATAGCCCTATAGGTATAGTATATAGTATATATACTATAGGGCTATAGGCAGGCTTTCAGCCCTCCAGTCCCTCTGCATTAAAGGCCTGGATATACTCGCCGCGCGCAGTGGTGCGCGCGCAAAAGTGACGTCAAAATGACGTCAGTGCACATCTGGCACGGCGTTCTCAAGCGCAGGTTTGCCGTGCGCGCACCTCCGATTTTTTGTAACTTGCGCGCGGCAGCCCCATTGAAAACCATAGGCAATGGCTGGTCTGGTTTCAGCTAACTTTAGCCTAGTAACTCCCAGCCTAAACATGTATTTTCCATTGCTACAAATCAGCTAATATTACTGGAAACTCACAAGAAATACAAACACTGACTAAAAACTTTTAGGATTTTGTTCAGTTTTATCCACAAACCAACTTAGGTGCAAACCTGCAGTTCGTTTATTAAGCTAACTTTTTGCCTTATCCTATCATCATTCATAAGGTCGTATAAAGCTGAAAACACTGTAAATATACACACTGACTCAAACCTTTTTGGATTTATCCAGTTTAATTCCCAAATCATGATGTAAACCTGCAATTCAGTCATGTTTCACTCCTCTGACACGCAAGGCTCCCGAACTACTGAGGCATTTGACACCTCTGACGAGGAGAAGATTGCCGTGTGTGTCGAATGAAGTATGTATGGGCGTGCGGCGCTGTGACGTCACGTTTGCGCGCGCACTTCTGCATGCGGCGAGTATACACCTAGCTTAAGCCCTCCTATAGGCAGGCTTTCAGCCCTCCAGTCCCTCTGCATTAAGCCCTCCTATAGGCAGGCTTTCAGCACTGCACGGGGCACGGCAGCACAGACCACCTATAGGCAGGCTTTCAGCCCTCCAGTCCCTCTGCATTAAGCCCTCCTATAGGCAGGCTTTCAGCCCTCCAGCCCCTCTGCATTAAGCCCTCCTATAGGCAGGCTTTCAGCACCACACGGGACGGCAGCACAGTCCTGCTATAGGCAGGCTTTCAGCCCTCCAGTCCCTCTGCATTAAGCCCTCCTATAGGCAGGCTTTCAGCCCTCCAGCCCCTCTGCATTAAGCCCTCCTATAGGCAGGCTTTCAGCACCGCACGGGGCACGGCAGCACAGGCGGCTCTATTGATGGCCACTGATGGGCATCCTTTATTAATGAGCCCAAAGGAGTGGGGCTAACCTACACTGGGCGCTTTGTCACAGCCACAGCGAGCCACACAGAGAAGGGCACACAGGAAACTGGGCTCAGTCCAGTTTGGAAAACAAAAAGGGGGAAAGGGAAAGGGAGCAAAGGCTGTGGCACCTGCAGATGTAGTATATGAGGGTGTACAAAGGCAGCCATATCTGACTGTAAGGCTCAAGTCAACAGATAATTATGCCAAAGCCATAAAAACATAGTTTTCACACACCTACTTAGCAAGCCTGTTTATCTAGTTGCGAGTTTAGCATAACACACACACACACACACACACACACACACACACCAATTATGTTGTAGTGAGATGACCTAACACTTTCATCTCTTTTCCCCAAGGAAACACTTGCATACCTTAGCAGCAAAGAGATAAGTGGATATTGCAGTAAGTAGTAAACACACCCATGTTTTTGTTTCCTCACCAAAACTAAGTAGTTACAATGAATGATGGGTAATATTGTTTCTTCACAAGCAGTTACAATGAATTATAACCATGGGTAATATTAACATATTGTGCGGATGCACATGAGTGTGTGAACACTTATGCTTCTTTTATTGGGGGATTAAAAGCCCCTCTGACATTGACACACTCACATTCTGGCTGGAGCTGTTCTCCAGGGGACTGGAGTTGTACGCTGGTATGGAAGCCGAGGCCATAGCTCAGGGAGTGCTTCTTCCACAGGCACTAACAACGGAAACGAGAGAAAGAAAGGAAATTAAACACGCTTATGCGTACAATCACACATTCGCACAACCTTTTCATAACCCATATCCCTTGTTCACCAATGGCGATGAAGATGTGCAGCAGAGCTTCTTGTTCAGGGCTGCTCAATACACTGATGTGGAAAATGTGGCACTCTCCAGGGTTAGTGGTTTCCTAACAACCTCTTTAGCACTTGGCAATTACATTTCTTTGATGTCCGTTTTAATCAAGTGAGTGTGTGGCAAGCAGAGAAATGCGTTTTACTTTCAGAGAGCATACAAAAGGCGTGTGCATGACACCTGTTGTAGTAATTGTAGTGGTCGCAACATAATGCCTGTAGAACAAAGCCCTTTTCAGTGGCTCTGGCTAACCACTAGTGTCGTGCACGTAGATCTGGACTGAACCGAGCAAAAGTCCCTCTTTAGATCAAGTCCTTGACTCAGACTTTCTGGTTAGCACTTCGCGTTAATCTAAATTTAGCTGCTTCGCCTGTAATTATGACTACAGCTGTTTCATGCTAACGTTGCCCTGCCCGTGTGACTGAGAATAAAATACTTTGGGCATTCAGTTACAAATACACCCAGGCAATATTAGCAGATGAGGTTGTATAAGGCCGCTGACATACCGTCCATGGGACGGAGGTGACACAGAAACCTAAATATAAAATTGGAGCGGCTTGGTAATATGATGAAGGGGCTTCCCTGACCTGAAACCAAGCTACCGCATCCAACTTTCGAGTCATCATGACCAGCCGCACGTGAACAGGGGGAACCTACACTGTGTTTCCAACAAAACACGACAAAATATGGACGTGCATTGTGTACTATGTATGTGTAGGGACAGCTGAAGGTTGCACTACAATATAGAAAAGCTACACTCGGGACATCAGTAGGGAGTTTGTCCTACTGTTCGAGATGTATCTATTTCTCCATTACGAACATTCCGCTAATTGGCTAGTGTCAGTGGTTTACTATATAGGTTACACACCAAGGTTAGACAACGACCTGTTGTCACTACAACTAGTAGTAAAACAAACCAAAATGTAGCAGCTCTAACGCAAATAAACCACGCATTAAAACCTCGTCCACTGCATCTCACATGAAATGCGTTAATATAGGCTGAACTCAGATCCGGACATACATGTAAACGTTCAGTTTCGGGGGAGTGATCCCCCTTGTCCTGGTCCAACGAAGTCCCAAGCAGTAGGTGCCTGCTAGCTAACTTTGGATGTTTAAAGCGATAACAACAAAAGAAGAAAAAACAAGGTCCTTGTCAAACTAGCTGATCGTTCAAAGTATAATATGAAGCTACTGCATCTTCCAACATCCGTTTCTGTGGTTGAGACAAAAACAATCATTTCAAGCGTGCGAAATTCCAACTTTTACAACTTCTGTCTGATCCGTCAAGAGTTGGGACAGCCAACAGGGCTGGTGCACTGGACTAGCAATGGGACCAGGAAATAGCTCGGGCCTAACAGATCGACAGCTTTCTAACTACTACCTTACAAAGAAACCTGATTTCAGACACACATGCCGTAGCCCAATCGCTTAAAGACATAATATAAAATTGATTCGTGTTCACTTTTAGACTAAATATGCACTTACTTACCCACAATCAACGATTACTCCGTTCCTGAATTCGTCAGTCTGTTTTGCAGCACCGTAGGAAGAGCTCACTCGCAGTCATGTGACAGCGGCCATGGCTCCGATTGGACGCTTGTCAAAATGAGTACAACAAGGATGGTAGGGAGTTGTATTTCTCAGCAAGATGGACAGACAAGAGATTGTTGCACGGTGGGTGTTCAGGTGTACACTTCCATGGTTTATTACAGAAATCGACCCAGTTACTAGATGATTTGCTGTAGGCTTCTGTATATTACTGTGTAATGAGTAAGCGAGCTGGCTAAAACACAATTTGCACCAGAAAGTTTTTCTTTTCCAGTAGGCCTAGTCATACTCTGACATAACAAATGAACTACTCCAGACTACAGAGGCCAGCAGGAAAGTGAAAAGAATGAAAACAAATATTGCCAACCACAAATGTTTACATTTGCCATACATGTTTGTTTTGACCTTGTGTGTACTTCATTTAGTATTTTCAGATCATATTTTAGATATAGGCCTAATTGTGCTTATTACCATGGAATTATACAATACTTTGCAATCCACAGAAAGTCTCCATCATGGTGCACTACCATTGTCATGACTATGAGGGCAGGGCCTCTCCTCAGGAATGACGTTCGGCATGACCCAGCTGTTTGTCATTAAAGCCTAACATGTAGCAAAGCCGCTTAAATCCCCACATGATGTGGTATCGTGACCTTTAAGAGTAACATCAGTTTAACCCCAACTGTGTGTACATTGATATGCATTACCTTAAGTATTATTTTAATATGCAGTCACACTCCTGAATTATCCCTGTTTTGTCTGAATCAATTGGAAACTTAGAACAGTGTTGTAAAATTAGAGATTGATTTAAAGAAGATTAGAGGTTAAAGAAAATTAGAAGTGCTTTTTATTGAACCTGAACTCGTGTTTAAAAGGAAATATTTGTAAATATGTTGTTAAGTGACATCACTTAGGAAAAATGTGTTCCCTCAGCAGACTATGGTTTGCTTCCTGAGGCAGTGGAAATAGACACCCTCTTGACTTTGCCTGGCTGACAACAGGTACACATGTCTGTCACATGTCTTTACACCAAATTGAATAGATAGCTCTGCAACAAGTCTTGCTTTTCAATACTCTGTTATATTCAAGTAATATTGCAAGCTTGCAATTTGTCCAGGCCATTACAGACTCAGCAAATGTCAACTATTTAAATATAACTTGGAAACGCTCCAAAAAGAAGCCTGGTTGCTTACAACTTAGCTCCTTTGACTACCATGACCTGAATTAATGAGAATCTACACAGGCATAACTGAAATTTATTTCTGGGCCACGTCAACTCCTTCAGAGGGAGAACAGCAAAACACTTTAGGGACATTGTCACTGGTGACATTGTCACTGGTGCCTACTCCCCTCATGCATCCTATTGTGAGGTATGAGGTGGAAACACTGTGCATTTCACATCAGCAGGCACTGGGAACTGAAACTGTACATAAAAGGCAAGTTTCTGTCTTTCTCTAACACACACACGCACACACACACACACACACACACACACACACACACACACACACACACACACACACACACACACACACACACACACACACACACACACACACACACACACACACACACACGCACAAACACACACACACAAACCAGTTCTGCTTTCCAAATATAAAAACCAATTCTGGGTAAACCAAGAACTCTGAGGTCTAGAAAAGCAAGCTCACGGTACAGCTGCTTGTAGCAAAGCTATAACAGCAAATGTGCCTTTGCTGAATGACTGTTCAGTCCCCATCCCTTACAAATTTAGTCTTAAGGCCTTATTTTACTCATATCTGTAAATTTACATTACACAGCAAACAAATCAGATATGAGCAAAATATCTATTTATTATGCAGGGCCAGGGGCTTGGTGGTTAAGGTATCGGACTGCAGGATTGCATGTTTGAATCCACCTACTGCCAGTAGTGCCACTGAGGTACCCTGAGCATGGCACCGTCTCCACACACACACACACACACACACTGAGGTACCCTGAGCATGGTACCGTCCCCACACACTGCTCCCCGGGTGCTGTTGCCATGGCTGTCCCCTGCTCATGTGTGTGGTGTGTTAAATGCAGAGACATTTTTGTTGTGTACACTGTGTGTTTTGCTGGGCTTTGTCACAATCACAATGACACTGGGTGTGTTTTATCTTTAATATGATCCATTTTGTTCTGTTTATGAAGAAACAAGCCAAGCAAGATAAATGCTGTCTTTATTATTAATGAAATGCAATGATTGGTGAAATTGCCACTGGTCTTATTCAATACGACCATGAAATCACTTGGTGACATTGTTTAAATAACCAGCCACGAGGATAATGAAATGTATGCCAATCAATGGTAGTGCCATACAGACCCTCTCAACGGTAAAAGCACAAACTGTGCCTAAACGTTCTGTTTTGTTCCCAAAGTACTTCTGCTACGTTCCACATCGTTGGGAATGTTATAACACAAACCCTTTGGCAACAGCTATGATGCTGTTTACCCCTAAATGTCACATCCGACTGATAATAGCATGCTTTTGTTATCATGTAAAGGGCCTGGGGACCAGTAGCCAATGGACTATGGCATGTCTTGTCAAATTATCTGTATTCTATTATCACTGCAGTAATAGGTCACAGATTATGGTTACCTCATAAAATATATATAATAAATACCCTCTAAGTAGCTCATTACAGGTTGTGCCAGTGTAAAACAGTATCGTATACCCAACCAATAAATAAATAAATGTCTGCCTATCCATTGTTTTCCTTCAGTATCTGTGAGAGATTATAATTTAATCTATACTGAAATGTAATTAACTTTGTTCTATGTGACTCAAACCTGGATATTTGTGTTTCTTTAAAAGCTGACAAAAACCTACCGTGAGGCCAACAACCTATCACATACACTGGTCCTCTTGCGGGTACTGCTGCTCTTCCTCTCAGCATACAGTATGTGTTCCACAGTATTTTCCATAGCCCTGCATGGTGGAGATCATGTTAGCAGCACACACTCTCCCTGAGGGGGCCGACTGGGAAGACTTGTGTCTGTGTTTGGAGTGCGTAGGCCTCTACGCTCAGGGCCTACTGGCTGGCGAGACCCTATCTGACCCATAGAAGGGGAGGAATTAGTACAGTCTTAGCTCCAGGTGTCAGAGCCATTAAATATCCTCCTTGTCTGGTGAGAGCAATGCAACACAACAGATGACCACTAGAGGGTGGACTATCCTTTAGGCTTGAGGATGGGTGATAGAGCTGACGCTCTTATCCAGAGATTTTACAGGGTTTCAGTTCCAGTCCCTGGAGCAATGTGTGGTCAGATGCCTTACTCAAGGGCATTTCAGCCATGGTTAGGGCGAGATTCAACTGCGACTCCCTGATCCCAAGACCTGAACTCCTTAACCACAGCTGCCCGATAGAGACTGTGTGCTGATGAAATGTCCTCATAGGTATAGCCATAGATATCAGCAAAAGTTATTTTGTTGAAAGGAGTGCTCATGAACCTTGAATGCAATTTAACTGTATGGCTAAAATGAAAAAAGGACAACAGACAGTTTGTTTTCCATTTACATAGTTTATTTTTTACTCTAAAAAATATCAGGACAAAAAAATCATAATCACAAATATTCACAAATTATAATGGCTTTAATTTCTTCTCCTCAACTACAAAAACCGAAAGACATGGGAAAGTCTTGAACTGGCACAGTGGATGATGGGAAATGTATGCAAAGCCCGGGGCCTTAGTTAACTACATGTCAAGTGAGGCCAAGCTGTGTCGGCCACGTCACTGGTGTGGATTCCAGTGAGGGCGGGAAGACACAGGGGAAAAACACAATAATAATATGCACTTCAGTGTGAACACAGGTAGCGCCTGTCAACTCCTCCCCAAACAATGCCCGCTGTTGCCCCAACACCCACAACCCCACCCCCACCGACCCTACTCACTCAGCCCCCAAATCCCACCCCTTCCCTGGGCACGGTGGTGGACACAGAGATCCCATAACTCCCAAGATTTTCCAAGCCTGCTGCCAAACAGGAGACCGACACACTGGTGTCTGATGCATTGTCTAATAAATGGCTGCTAAACAGGAACCATAAGAGGAGAGTTCTGGTGAGGGCAGGAATGGAGTGTGTTGGGGTGGGGTGGGGTGGGGTGGGGTGGTGCTGTATAAGTTTCACAACAATCGTGGTAGGTGCTTACAACCAAGTGTCTGCTCTGACTGTTTTTCACAAAAAATGACAGAAAACAAACAAAAGAACACCCTGGGTCACACTCAGGTACCAGGAGCTGAGTTATGTCAAAAACATAACAAATATTTTATTTGTAATACACAGTATTACTGGGGAAAAACTAACTAGTTTCATATTTTAAAAATCAAATTACAATTAGATTCTCCTAATGTAAAACCAATTTATTTTCTTGCTATAATTTCTTGTTCATTTTTCTCTCTTTACCAGATCATGTTTTTTGTCGTATTTATCTCATTTTAGTATTTTATTTACAAAGGAAACTGAATGAATTTATTTGCAGAAAAGGGAGTATAAATATGTTTACTTTTTATGTTACAGCTTATGAAAAAACTATTTTACAAAATATTTCACTATATACAGTACAAGCCCCTTTCATGAATCCCCATTATGTTGCTTTTGATTGGAAATGTGATGGATATTGCCACGGCAACAGTGGTAAGCAAGATTGCTGTGCCCCTATTGGCCAATTAGTAACTATGGCTACTCTAGTTTGCATGAAGCTCTAACCAAGCAAACAAATTGGTGTCACCAATTAAAATCTGCCAGTGTGTGAGGTGATCAGGTATGATTGCTGACTGCATTTGAGGCAGTAGCAAACAAAACCAAATCGTTTGCAAAGTATCCACTCACCAATTCCTAAAAAGGGCTCTGAGACTTGAATTATTAGCTTGTATGCACACAAAGAGTGGCCATAGCGTAGCTGCTGATGCCTCATGGGTGGTGGGGTACAGTGTGTTGTGAGGGGGACAGTCACCTCTTAAGACCTGCACATGACTGAGGCCGCGGCTGTCACGGGCGTCTGTCACGGGCGCCTGCCACGGGCGCCTGCCACAGGGGCGTGCGTGAGGCCGGGCGCATCAGCCCGTGAGCATGAGGAATTGTGGGAAAAGGTGGGGGGTTGGCAGCGTACCGCCCAGCCATGTTACTCCCTACAGCACCTACGCATGTGTCTGGCTTAGTGGACCTCCTGGTACAGAGACTCAGAGGAACAGTTGGACTCATGACCCGTGAGGGGGGGTAATGCTGTACACACGATGGGGCCCCAGAGTCACAGTTGTCAGTTTTTAAGCGACACTCCACAACCTCAGCGAGCGACGCCTATGAGTTCTGTTCAAGGTACTCGTCGATCATCGTGAGGTTGTTGAGCCAGTCGTCGTTGGGGCCCACCAGTGTGTCTATGAAGTCCACCTCGCTGGCCGGGCCCCCGCCCACCCTGGGGGGCCCCGACATGGCCCCGTTGCTCTGGTGCTGGGGGGCCAGGTCGTAGGGGGGCAGTTTGTGTCCCGGGTTGTGGCCCGGCCCGTAGCCCTGTGCGGGTCCGGGGTGCTTGCCCGCGGCGTGGGCGGAGGAGGCGTAGCTGGGCGGGGCCAGGCCGTGCGCCGGGTGGTGCATCATGGACGGGCCGCCAGGCTTCATCACGGCCATGGCGGAGAGCGGCCCACGCAGCCGCAGGCTCTGCTGCACCCGGGAGGGCAGCGGTTGCCCCGCCACCACCCCTGCCCCGCCCGGCGCCAGCTTCTGCATGTGCCGGCTCACCAGGCCCGGCGCCATCTGGTTGGGGGGAGGCGGCCGGGGCCCCGGGCCCGACTGGTGCGGTCCGAAGTTGGCCGGCATGCCAGTCCGCAGGGCCTGCTGCTGTGGAGGGAACTGGGAAGGTCCGCTGCAACCGGGCATGCCGGGGAAGCCGTGCTGGTGGCTGGAGGGGTCCATGTGTGCCAAGGGCCCGTGTTGCTGTTGCCACAGCTGGGACTGGGCTTGGGCCTGGCTTTGGGCCTGCTGCTGCTGCTGCTGCTGCTGCTGGGGGGTGAGGAGCATCCGCGGGGGGAGGGCACCGCCGTGACTGAGAGCCTGCCGCAGGTGCTGGGTGGGCATGCCCCCACCACCGCCACCCCCGCCACCCCCCGCCATGCCGGGCCCTGACATCCGCACCGTCGCGTGACCCAGGTGAGACGACACGGCCACCCCGGCGGACCCCACGGGCCTCGGAGGGACGCCCATTCCCATCATGCCCTGGGCGGGCCGCATGGGCATGCCGAACTCCTGGGCCTGCTGGTAGAGAGCCTGCTGCTTGGGGCCCGCGGGGCCCATGACCCCCCCGCCGTAGGGGCCCACCTGGGTGAGGTGGGCGGGGGGGAGGCCCATGCGGCTCGAAGGCAGGGCCCCGTGTGTCAGCATGGAGGGGCTGGACTGGGGCCCTCCCATCGGGTACCCACACTCAGCGGGCAGAGGTCTGCCTCCTCCTGCAGGAAACAGCGACAGCAGAGAAGACGCTTTAAACATTAATCACATTCCAAATCAGAATTTCACTGTTTCAGTCATGTACAGTTGAAAGGGGGGTAGAGAACGCACACAGAGGCTGAATGATTTCAAAGATCTGTAGTATAGGAATAAGCTGAAAACAACACAGGCCGTGCAGCAAATTCGGAAACAAACATTTCGGGTCTTAGCTCATCAACAGCACTTCCATTTAAAAAAAAAAAAAAAAAACATGTTTCAGTCATGAAAATTACCCTCAACCTTATACAAGCCGAACAGAGCTGGAATCATGAATTTAACTCATTTTAATCAGTGGATAACTGTGCATGAAAATCAAAGCAAAAACAGTCTGTCACGTCTTAACTTGATTATGATGCGTGACATTAAAGTACATATGGTTGATTTAGTCTTCAATAACTTCTGCATGCGCTTAGTATTATTTGATATTAAGTGGATGAAATAGTATTAAAAGTAAGCTTCATACCAGCTGTTTGATGTTTTTGAATACAGTGATTTTGTTGGAACATACCTTGGAATGTCGCCACCTGCTGGCAATCTGTCATCGGTCCTCCATTCATCTGCTCCATCTGCCTTTGTTTCTCCTGAGAGAGAGAAAGACAGGCTTCACTGAGACTGTGCCAAAACACAGACCTATTTACCACGCTCTCTCTCACTCTCTCTGTTTCTCCTGAGAGAGAGAAAGACAGCTTCACTGAGACTGTGCCAAAACACAGACCTATTTACCACTCTCTCACTCTCCCTCTCTCTCACTCTCTCTGTTTCTCCTGAGAGAGAGAAAGACAGCTTCACTGGGACTGTGCCAAAACATCACAGAGATGCCACACAGACCTATTTACCACTCTCTCTCTCTCTCTCTCTCTCTCTCTCTCTCTCACTCTCTCTCTCTCTCACTCTCTTTGTCCCTTTCTCTGTCTCTCTCTCTCTCTCTCTCACACACACACACATACACACACACACACATACACACACACACACACACACACACACACACACACACACACACACACACTCATGGACAAACAAATATAACACACAGCTTCCCACAAATATCCATACGCACACACATTACACACACACTCAAACATATATGCATTCACCCACTCACAAATGCATATTCATAAGAAGACTCTGACCATGACTGCGTCCATTTGTAGGCCACATACATAACCACTGGTACTCTGACCATGACTGCGTCCATTTGTAGGCCACATACATAACCACTGGTACATTCCCCCTGATGAAGGCCTGCGCCTACACAAACAGAGCGACTCCTCTGAAAGCATCCTACAGTCCACTCACAGCAGATGTCATTCAGAACTACAGAGGCACCGTCTTCCCGCTTTTTGGGACATGGCGCACCCGTGGGTGGATTTAAAAGCTACACTGGAGCACTTTTCCTCTTCGGTCGCCCTACGGGTTGGAAGTGGAATTGTCTTTCTTATATTATGTGTCATTTGAACTACAGATTGGCGACCCAGCCTTGGCAAACTTGCACAGTGCGGTTGTAGCCTATGGAGGGTTTGTGTGTGTGTGTGTGTGTGTGTGTTTGTGTGTGTGTGTGTGTGTGTGTGTGTGTGTGTGTGTGTGTGTGTGTGTGTGTGTGTGTGTGTGTGTGTGTGTGTGTGTGTGGTTGTGTGTGTGTGTGTGTGTGCGGTTATAGCCCATGGAGGGCAGCAAAGCCAACTCATAAGTGTTGTTCACCCTGTTACAAATTGGTGAACCACTGAAAGAATTTTGGAAACATTTTAAGGTTGAAAAAACTACTTAGTGCTGCTTTAAGGTCATACCCAACAGGGTAGACCCCAACAACAATGAACCCCTAAAGGTTCTCCAGGCTGGCCTCGAGGGTCCCCATAAAGGTTCTATGAGGAACCAACAAGAACCTTCATACAATAACAAACGTAATATAAAGCTCTTTTTCCACACAAATTTGGTTTTATTTCTTTGGAACCAGTTTAGTCTTACAAACAGCAGTACACATGGTTCTAGCGTTCAGTGCTTAGAGATCTCAAAAGACTTTAGTCACCCTCCGGGGGAGTTTTGATTTTTAAAGTATTACTTTAGAAGTACAGTACATATATCTGGCACAGGTATAAGGAGAGTACATTAGAGGCACTGTGTTGCAGTAGTAGCTGCGCTCTAAGCTGCTTGAGTGGTGGTGTGTGTATTTGTTTAGTAGTGAGTTGGGAACACTGACTAGCTGCTAGAGTGGTGGTGTGTGCATTTGTTTAGTAGCGAGTTGGGAATACTGACTAGCTGCTAGAGTGGTGGTATGTGTATTTGTTTAGTAGTGAGTTGGGAACACTGACTAGCTGCTTGAGTGATGGTGTGTGTATTTGTTTAGTAGTGAGTTGGGAACACTGACTAGCTGCTTGAGTGGTGGTGTGTGTATTTGTTTAGTAGTGAGTTGGGGACACTGAGGAGAGGAATACTCACTAGCTGCTTGCGCATCAGCTGGGTCTTCAGCAGCATGTTGTTGTAGCTGCTCTGGCTGGGCCGTGGAACAGATGACGGGTCCTGGAGCCGAGGAACCATCCCAGAGCCTGGGTCCTGAGAGAGAGAGAGAGAGAGAGAGAGAGAGAGAGAGAGAGAGAGAGAGAGAGAGAGAGAGAGAGAGAAACAACAAAAAGGAGAGAGAGAAAAAGAGAGAGAAAGAGAGAGAGGGGGAGAAGGGTTAGAGTTGAAGCATTTCTTTCATTCACATTCCATTACCAAATTTGGTTGCTATTCAGTGCCGTAAGCAGATAACACGCAACACTCAGGAGTCGCCCTGACCACCCGTTTAAGGTTTTTTTATTATTATTATTTGATGTTCCAGAGGTTTTACTCGCAAACTCTCAACTCTAATCAACTCTACATCCCCCTTGGACAAACGTGCTGGAGAGAGAAATTAACCCTGTACATTTAAGTCAGCGTCAACGAGACTCGCGCCAGCGCCGTTCCCCGCGAGATCAAACATAGCCTTCTTCCTGCCGGGCCGGCGGGGCCGTAAATAACTGTAAATAACTCCGGAGCCAGCCGCACTCTCTCTCTCTCTTTCCCAGCCGGACTCTCTCTCTCTCTTTCCCAGCCGGACTCTCTCTCGTTCCCAGCCAGACTCTCTCTCTCTCTTTCCCAGGGACAGTGCCGATTGTTTGTGTTGGCCTTCGGAGAAGAGACCCTTAGTCCGCCCACGACCTCCCCCAAATCCACCCCCACCCGCCCAAAACCCACCACCACCACATCCAATAGCACCACCATTCTAATACCTCCCACACCCCCCCACACATACTCCTCTCCCACTTTTTCCTTTTAGTGCAAAGACTATTCCCATTCCCACAGCAGGAATGCTGACCCCTCCACCCCCACCAACACCACTTTTCCTGGACACTCCTGGACTCTCATGTCCACCTCTGAAGTCCCCGGGCCGGCTAATAGAGCAGGACTGAGTCCAAAACATTCACTGCTTTACTAGTGCACTAACTAGGGTTTGGGTTACATTGTAATGTTCTGTACATAGTGTGATACGTAGTGAAGAGTAAACATTTCTGATTCGGCCCAGGAGTCTGAAACACACACTTCCACCCAGCAATGGAAGAAAACACCAAAGAGCTAAAAACAAGCTGGGTTTTATCTAAGGCATACTTAATGGAGCACATTTCTAGTGTATACTGTACCTTCGTAAGCTATATTAGAACTAAAAGCATTTGGTGTGCTTGCACAGGTTCAGTGCATAAAGCCCAACGGCGCAGTCCTCCATTTATACATGTAGCCACACAAACGCGCTGGAGGTCAAGTGTAGGAAGAAACTGGCGATGTGAGCATGTGAGAAACGTTTGTTTTTGAAGAAACACCTGACCTTTACTGCCAAACGGCCTCTCTGTCAGCTTCCTTCCTCAAGCAAGCCTCCATCACACCACAAACACATAAACACGCAAATACACACACAGACACACACAGACACACACACACACAGACACACACACACAGAGAAAGAGGGAGAGAGAACAATAGCACACTGACAGAAGTGCACACACACACAAGCTCTCTTTCTCTCTCTCACACACACACACACATAATGAGAGAGACAGAGGCTCTTGCAGTCGATAAACTGCTTGAGGATGCGAGCGTTGTCCACACCAGGGCTCCAGACAGCCTTTAAATGAAACAAGCCTTTAGCCCCGCACAGGCAGGCGGGCAGACGGGCAGGAGAGCAAGCAGCACAGGCAAGGCCAGAATAATCAGCTGCTTTTCATTAGGCTGCATGGGCTAACGTGCAGCCGGCGCAGGGGGACAATACAAGTAATCCGAGGCACAAACAGGCATTTCGGCGTGTGTCTGTTGGTAATCAGCGCTGCTTGGATCCAGCAGTGCAGAGACATGACATCCCGTGGGGAGTATCGCCGGATCTCTGCAAAAAGGGGAGGGGTGGGGGTGGGGGTGGGGGGATGAATGGCTTGTCAGCAGCAGTGTGCGTAATGGCTATTGATCCTCTCTCCTGGCCATACAGGGACTGAAATGAGCCAAAGAAAAGAGCAGTGTATGTGTGTGTGTCTGTGTTTGTGTGAGATAGAGTGCATGTGTATGCCTATGCGTGTGGGTGTGTGTGTTCTGTGTGCAAAGCTATATATGTATTAGACACAGTACAGCACTCAAGTCTATAATTACCCAGATACGCAAAAGCCTGAATCATGAACTGAACCAAACCTTCCACTGACGGTGCCCTACAAAAATCACAGAGCTCCACCAATTACATTTTACTTAACAGTTTAAACATACCGATACAAGCAGGGAAGGTGAGCCAAATTTGTGCTCAGGCGAGATCACAGATATTTGGGTGGAAAATGTTAACACTTGTCCCTTGTGCCTCTGGTGGCTTTATTCACACCAACCACTAGATGGCACAGGGGCACTCTTTGAGCTGCACATTTTATCGTGTCGGTATAGTCTTTGGTCGGGGCGCCCTGTCTTGTAACCTCTGAATCCTCGCCTATGTACTAGGCGGCGGACTGCTCTCACGCAGCCTGGGTGGTTCAGGGAACACCGGTATTAGCTCTTATCAGGGAGTCCCCGTGCATGCTTAGTTTCATCGCCTGTGACTATATCAGACCCGGACAGTCAGGCGGCCACCCTTCCGTAGACTGCAGTCCAAACCAAACAAGGTGTTGCCCCTCATAAAACCTTAGCCATTCAGTCCCCAATATGTTGCCGCTATTAGCAAGCCGGAGGACAATTATGTCAATGGAAGAATTCTTAAAGAGTGCGTTTAACACTGAAGGTAGCGCCACTGTTGTAAATGTGTAAGTAATCATTTAAAACAGACTTATTATCGGTTCGACTACAGCATCGCCATACAGACTTATAATCAATTAGCTCGCTGTAATTTCAGAAATATTTTTGCTTGGAGACGGAATAGCTTTTGGGCCTCCTTGTTGGTTGCAGATAGAATATGCCACTGATCTGAATGACGGGCAAACGTAAACAGCGGGGAACGATTGTGTGCAGCTGATAAGACTGCTTCCTCTCCCTCCCTATCTCTCACGCATTGGTCAGCTTTGAGACACAGTGCCTGACCACATGCGTCAGTAGGCTACTTTCTTTCAGCAAACCTTTGGTGCTACATTCTCAACAAAAAGGCACGCATGCTCCAAATGATGTTTCCTTTTGTCGTCTTTTGCTTTCAGCTGTCCTCTGCGAATCACACAAAAGTCCTCCCATTCAGCGCGCATTCAAATGTGCACCTAACTGATTACTACCGAGTGGCTTATCAAAGCAATGCTGCCGCTTCTGTCGTTTCACAAAACAAACCCTGCCGCCACATGTATACAAAAGAGGAACAAGGAAGAGATAAGACCTTATGCAATAAACGAAGAGAATATTCAAATGTCCTGTAACGTTTTATTATTATTCTTTATGTTGGGGTTTCTTTTGTGTATTTGAGCGTTATAATGATTTAGTTGGCCATCTAATAAGCTACAGTCTTGTTCGTGCCAGCGTACCACAAAGTGCCCCTTGTGATGTGAAGCTGCACAATGGCCTCTGTACAGATTGGCTGAAGCTCAGACGTGTGCTTGACTGCTAATCTGCACTTAATTTCCACTGTCGGCCTTTATAGCCTCAACATCTCTCAGTCAAATCCATACTCATTCCCTTTCATTTTTTCTTTAACTGCCATGGCATTATAGGCTCACTTACCACCCATTTAACACGGGCGTCCATAAAGCTTGCAGAGTGGACTAGCCCTTCTCCCTTGACCTTGAGTGGCAGGTCGTTCACGGCTGCCACGCTCTGCAGCCATGCCGTGCCCCGCCGCAAAATACAGCACTTAAGGGCATTAGCTTAACAACCCAGCGGTCTTAACTGGCGTTGTTTTAATGGACACCACCAACTCAGAGCAGTTTAGTACTCACTCTGACCTCAGTCTCAAAGCCGTCTTATTTAATGTTTATTTGTTTTGTTTGGATCGGATAACACTTGAACTGAACTGTTCATTCCAAAATTGGGCAGGTACAAACTTTCAGGAATGTAACAAAGAAGCATTTTGGAAGTGAAAACTTTCAGGTGGTTCACTGCAGAAGTGGTAGTGCGGATACCTGTCAGCCATTTGTAGTCCTGTGTTCTATGTAATCTGGTGGAGACGTACACAGATGTACAAATGTGGGTAGACAGACAGACAGACACACACACACACACACACACACACACACACACACACACACACACAGAAAGCAAATGCTGAGAAGCAGCCCCTGAAGTTTAATTGCCCTGGGAAACTGCCACAGCAGCGCAGATATGGAGAGAACTACATGACTAGAGAGAGAGAGAGAGAGAGAGAGAGAGAGAGAGAGAGAGAGCCTGGTGGAGTGAATTAGAGAGGAGGAAGGCGAGAGAGAGAGGGAGAGAGAGAGAGAGGGGGGAGAGATATATAGAGAGAGAGAGAGAGAGACAGAGGGAGAGAGAGATAGACAGATGGAGAGAGAGAGAGAGCCTGGTGGAGTGAATTAGAGAGGAGGAAGGAGAGAGAAAGAGAGAGAGAGAGATAGACAGAGAGAGAGAGAGATAGACAGAGGGAGAGAGAGATAGACAGAGGGAGGGAGAGAGAGAGAGAGTACCCTGCAGTGTGTGGTTCCTGTGTGTATGTATCAGGGGAGAATGTGTGTCTGGTGAGTGCTGTGTGTGTGTATCAGGGGAGAATGTGTGTCTGGTGAGTGCTGTGTGTGTGTATCAGGGGAGAATGTGTGTCTGGTGAGTGCTGTGTGTGTGTATCAGGGGAGAGTGTGTGTCTGGTGAGTGCTGTGTGTGTGTATCAGGGGAGAATGTGTGTCTGGTGAGTGCTGTGTGTGTGTATCAGGGGAGAGTGTGTGTCTGGTGAGTGCTGTTTGGTGAGCAAAGTGAAGTAGCTTTGTCATGCAGCTCTGTGTGACCTTGGCACAGGCCAGGAGCAGAACCACAGGCAGCTAGAAACAACATGGAGAGACATGGAGACACACCGGAGGAAAAGTGGGCCACTTCATAGGAGAGAGAGAGAGAGAGAGAGAGAGAGAGAGAGAGAGAGAGAGAGATATACATAGTGATGTTTGCTGTGTTGGCCCCCGTAGCTCTCAGCCTTGCTGTGTTGGCCCCCCATAGCTCTCTCAGCCTTGCTGTGTTGGGCCCCCCGTAGCTCCTCAGCCTTGCTGTGTTGGCCCCCGTAGCTCTCAGCCTTGCTGTGTTGGCCCCCATAGCTCTCAGCCTTTGCTGTGTTGGGCCCCCCATAGCTTCTCAGCCTTGCTGTGTTGGCCCCCGTAGCTCTCCAGCCTTGCTGTGTTGGCCCCCGTAGCTCTCATCCTTGCTTGCTCTGGACCACCAGAGCCAATGGCACAGGGAACAAAGCTAACTGTCCAATCAGGGCTGTCAATCTCTAACATCTCCTCTGACCCGAACTCTTTTAAACCAGAGAGAATGCATGGTTGTGTTGTGATTGGTGGTGGTGGGTGGGAGGGGGTGAAGGTCACTGCGCCATTTTCAGACATTACACAGGGGTTGAAAAATCAATGGCCCAATGGCCTTTTTCGCTCAGCTAAGAAATGGAGGTGTGTCTGTGTGTGTGTGTGTGTGAGAGAGAGAGAGAGAGAGAGAGATAAGACTAGATAGATAGAGAGAAAGAATAGAAAGAGAGAGAGAGAGAGAGGCAGAGAGAGAGAGACGAGAGAGAGAGAAAGAGAGAGAGAGAACTGTTGAGAGAGTTCAATGTTAAATCCAGTTCATTTTGTCAGAGGTAAATTTAACCCCACTCATGTACAAATCTCTCACACACACACACACAACACCACACACACACATATATATATATTCAAAACTGTCAAGTGATTGTCCTTGTCAGCTTACACAGTGAGATGCTCAGAGGCAGCAGGTTCCTTCACTGCCGCTGGGCCCTCACATAATATGCTCAAGGCCACCCTAACCTCTCTCTTTCACCTCTGTTTCATTCACCTGCCCGCCTCTGTTGCTCTTTCTCCCTTTTTTCTCTCCCACCATCTTCACCTCCAATACCACCGCACCCCTGCTATCTCCCCTCCATCCCTCTCTCCCTCCCTCCTTTCATCCCTCTCTCAGGGAGCCACCATATGGCTCTGCTGCAAATCAGCACATTTTCATCCTTCCTCTTTCATGTATAAAGAACTGGAGAGGAGGGTGATGTTCACCTTGTGGCACACACACACACACACACACATTAAAGCGGAAGGAGGGGACCGAGTCATTTTTACTGGAAATTTTCTGAGGGCCTGTTTGTATTAGGGGATGAAGAGGTGATTCTGACGCTTTGAGGACCGTTCTGCTTTTGAACTCGGAAGCAACAGCAATGCACTAAGTTAAATTCCTGCCCCTTGCCTAACACACACCAATTTATTCGGGTGATCTCATCTGTTAAGAGCGTCGGTGAGATGAAAGCCCCTCTCGCCCTGTTGTTGTTTTCAGTTAAGAGATCTTTGAGGTGGAATTCAACCCTTTTTCACAACCCTTTTCACGACACGACACCAAAAGAAAAGGGAACGGTTGAAAAAAACGTCTTTCTTCAGACGCTCGCATTAGAATGTCGCTAACTCCCCATTGCGAGATCTGAGGCGATCGGGCATTCCACAGATGAGCTGTCCCCGGCGTGGACTTCAAAGTTTCCTTTCTGACTAATTCGACCGCGGTTCAGTTCAAATGGAGACACAGCGAGATACACAACGGCATCTGCTGTCTTGAGTTTATAGCTCAGCAAAGAAATCGAACCTCACCACAGCCAGGGATGTCTACTGCCAAGGTCCAGAGGAGGATACATTTTCTTCCGCCTACTTGGCTTCAGAATTTTCCTTGTTGGTCACCGCTTCCTGCAATATGTTTTCATTAATGAACACAGAGGTATGTTGTTTTGAGTTCTTGTGGATAGCCCATATGCTCAAAACAAACACACACCGCTTACATCTGGAACACCATGTTGTCTTGATAGCGTTTCGCCTCGCCCGGGGTCCTTTCCTATTGGCTATGAAGTTGAATACACTGGCCCGGGAAAATTGGTAAGGTAGTCGTGGAAACAATAATATTTATAGGAAATAGCCACAGTTGTTAAAAAAAGACGACCATTGCTGAAATACGGCACCTTATTCCATTTCGACACTCAGCTTTTCTGCTTATGATACAAAATGTTATTATAGGTTAGTTAATAAGTAAACCGTGCTGCTTTCCTTGTGGGACGCACCTTAAAAGATGTTTTAAAGATTTACAGGGGTGCAGACATGAGCGATCAACATCTCCAGACATTTTCGTTACAATGCGTAAATGACACAAAATAAAGTCGAGCTTTAGGACTGCACTTTTCGCTCATTAAAGGAGCGCATTCTTGATCACTTATGCACATTCCAACTTCCCCTTGCCTCTCCAGAACTTTAACTTTAACCCTCCTTGCATTCCAATCCGTTAGATCACGCATTGCATCACAAATACACACACGCACACACACAGCAGAGTGTGAGAGAGAGAGAGAGAGTGTGAGAGAGAGAAAGAGAGAGAGAGAGAGAGAGAGAGAGAGAGAGAGAGAGAGAGAGAGAGAGAGAGAGAGAGAGTGCTTGGAATGCTCATTCTTCAGGTTGCACGAATGCCAGCCTTGTAGCGTGTAGCTCTAAAGCTTTCTCTTGATTAGTGAAGTACCACGAAAGCGAGACCAGTGGCAATCAACGGAAATAAAAGTGCCAGGACATGTATTTAAGCGAAGCAAAGCCATGCCACGGCATCGGCGGTTCATAAATCACGACTGAGTGAATGTTCCCGTTTAGTCAATTGGTCGACATTATTGATCGCCAGAACACACAGCATCAGCAATTTGAAACATATACACACAAGCATGCGCGCGTACACACACACACCGAGAGACAGGCGGACAGAGGGAGGAGAGAGAGAGAGAGAGAGAGAGAGAGAATTATAGCCTACTCCAGCAGGCTACTCAGTACACCGGCACTCAACTCCCAAATACCCATCTTCAAACTAGCAGTCTATTCAAGCAAGTGAATAACTTTAAATTCGCCGCGTTTAGGCACTAGATGCAACCGCTTCGCACAATACATGACTGGGCGAGCTGAGGGGCCCTACGCCACCTTCTTAATCCCATTACGCATTCTAGTGGCCCTGTTTAATCCTGGACACAGCAGCAGTCTGTCTCTCACGTTTCCTCATGTCAGAGCGATTTCAGACTCATTCGCTCTCCCCGGTGTCTTTCACAAATTCACAGGGCACAACAGACGCAGATAACTGATTTTTGGCGAGATTCTGTTGTGACAACAGGAACAGTTTACTGTGTGGTGCTGCTGGAGATGCGCCGCCAGTGAGCCGCACAGGCTCACACGACTCGCGGCTCTCGTCTTTTGTTACAGGGGGAGGCAGCAGCCACGGAGAAGCAAGTCTGATAAATGGCTTTTAATTCCAACAAGCAGACCACATGCTGGTCAAACAGTGTGAGGTGCTTTTGAGGGGGTTTCGCACAGCTCACATGAGGACATTTAAGCGACTCTCATCAGCACGTTTCAGCCAACGCGTGAAAACAAAAGGGTGTTTTATAAGGCTATCAAACGTCACCTTATTACTGATAAAGGCTGCAGTAGCAGAACTGATAGCGACCGAACAAGATCTCCTTCCCCTCCAAGATCTGTGGGCAGTTCTGATAGCGTGTCTGAAATCGTACATTAGGTACCTGCGTGAACGCACAATTTCAGAAATGTGCTGGAGAAGCGGTTTAAGTGTGAAATAAGAAGCTAATGGAACTTCCTCACATTGACGGGCAGGTTAATCTTTAATGTCTTCTAACCTGATTCTGTGTGCCCACAGCTTAAAAAGCCCAACCCATTATGCATTCAACTTGTTCTAATACTGCCCATCAGATAAACACTGATACTGTATCTCTGACTTGAAGTTTAAATAGCCATTCTTAGTGTGCATAAAGAAGACAGCGTGTGCGCATGTGAGTGCGTTGTGTGGGTCAATAGCAGTATTGGACAAGGATTGACGCACAAGACTAGGTCTGGAGGATTTAAACCAGAGTTCAAGACACCGCGGCTATTAACTGCAACCAAGCCGACCCATTCAGTTAGAGGTTATAAATTCACGAACTTACTATTGGCTCCATGCGAGGTGTTTCTAGCAGCTGCTGGGACACCAAGAGCATCTTGGAGAAGTGATGGCCAGCGCAGCGTCTGTTAAATCCACTTTTGTTTCAGTGTGTGAATCCACTCACTATAGAAAAATATACTCAAATAAAACCAAAAGGAGAAAAGAGGGGGGTCGTCAAAAACTATGGTGACAATCTAATGACTGTACAGCTTAGTGTGTAAAAAACGCGACTGACGACACTTTTTAAAAGTTCAGGATCCAGGAAAGCTTCTATGACATTCCCTTGAAGTCCAAGGCAAGTTAATCCCCCCTCAGTCGCTGTATGCAGTCTAATGACACAATGTCTGTATCAAACCAACACACAGCGCGGTCGCTTACGAGCAGCCTAGCCCTGGCTGGCTTCCTGGCTGAGGGGCGGAGTGACGCACGCCATAGGACGCGCTCCTGCGCGATGTCACGGAGGAGGAGATGCGCTTGTTCCACTCTCCGCGCCCTCTTAAAGGGGACATTCCACATCTCAACAGCAACCGGGAAGAGAAAGAGAGAGAGAGAGAGCGATAATGTGCTTGTGCAGCCCATGGGAAGGTCCCGCCGATGGAGATAAGAGCGCTTCCCTCGCACACCACATTTCACTCAAACGCTGCTTACACACACACACACACACACACACACACACACACAGCAGACACCGCACCAGAGTGACACTGGTGACATAAATTAATAATGACTCCTTTAATCTGTTCCCCCCTTTGTTCATGGAGTCTATGCACCACTGTAACAACGGGATAATAAAAATGTAACATCTATGTCAGTGTCAATAAAAGCACAATTGATTGAATTGAACACAAATTTAGAGCTCACAGAAATAATGCTGGTTACAAACCTAAACTAAAAGCTAACCTTCATTACAAAAAAAATCTACTTAAGGTAGCTATTCCAAAACACAGTTTTGTCATATTTTTGTATCTTTTTTCTCTCTCTCTCTCTCTTTTGGGGCTGTAACCATCCGAGGGCAAGCATTTAGTGTGCGAGGGCAAACATTTAGTGAGAGAAAAGGCCTCAAATCAGCAAAGGTAGGCATACTAGAGCATATCCCCCTGTCAGAGAGATTGATTTTTAGTAAACTGTGTGTACAACACAGAAATGACTCCAGATTGGAAGCCCAACCACATTTTGGGGGCTGGAGAGGTGGAGTGGGTTGGGGGGGGGGGGTCATTTTGATGGTGAAACTCACAAACAAGCGAGGACACCTGACATATCAACTTAACAAATAATTAAATATGAGCCCTTTGTGGAGATCAAATGAAAAAAGAGAACAAACATACTTTTCACGGTCCGTTTCAATAAAAAAAACTAGGCAACTCAGGCCGTGTTTCTGAAAAGCTTTGATATGGTAAAGAGGTACTGGTGAGCAAGACTCCACTGTGCTAGCTGAATAGGGGGTTGGGGGTTGAGTGTGTGTGTGTGTGTGTGAGAGAGAGAGAGAGAGAGAGAGAGAAGGAGAGAGTGTGTGTGCATGTGTGAGAAAGAGAATGTGTGTGTGTGTGTGTATGATTCAGGGTTGTGGGGGTGGTTAGTAAATGCTGTAGTGTCATAGGGCATAATGTTCAGCCCACCTCCCCTCTCAGCTGCTCTCTCCTGGTTTCCACTGGGGTCCAAAGCCATGCCGGACGCCCTAAACTTTATACCCAGGAAACACCAAATCCTGCTGGCCTGCGTTCAAGTGCAGGGCACAGGAAAGAGCAATGTTGAGAGCAATGCTGTGTGTGTGTGTGTGTGTGTGTGTTTAAACGTGTGTGTGTGCGTGCATGCCTGCATTGAACAGCTTCCTACATCAGGTGTGTGGATGTTTTCCATGTTTTCATGAATTTAAGAACTCAAAAGTCCAAGGGGACACTTTGTTGTCTTTGCATTAGTCATTTGAAATGAGGCAGCTGTGGAGGTGCACGTGCAGACACACACACACACACACACACACACACACGCACACACACACGCACACACACACACACACACACACACATGCACTTACCCCCATTCCCGGCGGGAAAAAAAGAGAGAACATTGAAACTCTCATGGTAAGGACAGGGAGAGTTTGGCTTGAGGGGGGCGGGTGGTGGTTCGGCCCCAGCGCAGGCACTCTGATGCAGGCTGGCACACACACAGAGGCTGGGTGCAAGAGCGGAGGAGAGCTTTAGGAGCAGAGAGAGTGGAAGAGGGAGAGAGAAAGACAGAGACCACACTAGTCACAAGTACACCGCCACAACGATCCTCTTTCTGCACCTGGAGTCACAAGGGCTTAGGTTACAACAGGAGCCATCTCTCCACTCTCTCGCTCCCTCTCTCCTCCTGCTCTCTCTTTCTCTCTGTCTGTCTTGCATTCTCTATTTCCCCCCGTTGCGTCCAACACACACAGGCACACTTGTCTGACATGCTCCCCTCCCGTAAACACAAATGCATTCTTTCTGCCCCTGTCCTTCTTTCCCTCACACACACACTCTGTCTCTCTTTCTTTCTCTCTCTCTCTCACACACACACACACACACACATACTCTTACACACACCCGCACACACACACACACACACACACACACACACATACTCTTACACACACCCGCACACACACACACACACACACATACACACACACACACACACACACACACACACACACACAGGAGTTTGAGAGTGCACGCACACACATACACACACACAAGCTTCGCGTTAATCATTTTTTCCCCCTGCTCTTCATTCCTAATTTAACAAGTCACGACAAGCATCTCAGATAAAAACGCTAAAGTTATGGGAGCCAGCAGGACCTTCCCAACAACAACAAACAGGTTCATCTTAGTGTGTGCGATAAGATGGCCATCTGCACACATGGGCTGCAACCCCAAATTCTACATATGCTTTCTGGAGTTCAAACAGTATAGCATTTAATCACAAATAACATATCAAATATTCATATACTTCCACTTTTTTTGGTGAAACAAGGATGGCCTTGAAGAAGCTTCTGCTTCTGTGCTCTGGTGACAGTAACATCAAGGTGTATAGGAGATAGTGTATCACCAGTATCATCGCTGTGGCAAACTATGGAAAACACTCCTCCATCTACCTGACAAGTACACCATATTGTGTTTTATCAGTGTGACAGTGGTGTGGACCCTTCATGTACAACAAAAACATGGCTCTTTACTGCACAGATGACTGAAGACAAACACACACATGCAAAACCGTGCACATAGAGACATACTCACACGTGCACGGACACACACACACAGATACACACACACACACACGCATACATACACACCTACACACACGCACACACACACACACACCTACATGCACACACACACACACAGACAGAGATCCCACACTGATAGCAATCTCAAGCATTCAGACACTCCCTGCCTGCTACTCCTCCATAAGGCATCAGGTTACAAATGTGCTGCAACACACAGAAATCCTCTCTCTCTCCCTCTCTATCGCTCTCTCTCTCTCTCCCTCTCTATCGCTCTCTCTGTCTATCTCTCTCCCTCCCTTCTCTCTCTCTCTCTCTCCCTTTCTATCGCTCTCTCTGTCTATGTCTCTCCCTCCCTTCTCTCTCTCTCTCTCCCTCTCCATCGCTCTCTCTGTCTATCTCTCTCCCTCCCTTCTCTCTCTCTCTCTCCCTCTCTATCGCTCTCTCTGTCTATCTCTCTCCCTCCCTTCTCGCTCTCTCTCCCTCTCTATCGCTCTCTCTGTCTATCTCTCTCCCTCCCTTCTCTCTCTCTCTCTCTCCCTCTCTATCGCTCTCTCTGTCTATCTCTCTCCCTCCCTTCTCTCTCTCTCTCTCCCTCTCTATCGCTCTCTCTGTCTATCTCTCTCCCTCCCTTCTCTCTCTCTCTCTCTCCCTCTCTATCACTCTCTCTGTCTATCTCTCTCCCTCCCTTCTCTCTCTCTTTCGCTCTCTATCTCTCTGTCTGTCTCTCTCTCGGTCTGTCTGTCTTTCTCTCTCTTTCTCTCTCTCTTTTATTCTTTTTCTCTCCGTCTCTCTCTTTCTTTCTTTCTCCATCAATATATATATCTCTGTGTCTTTCTCCGTCCTCTCTCGCCCTGTATCTCTAATTCTCTCACTGTCTGTTCAATTCTTTTTCCAACGATGACTGGTGTCTTTCTCTGCTGTGAGTCTTCATTTGCACAGACCTACCCGGACTGTCTGTCTGGCTTTGTATTTTTATTTGTTTACACCAGAAATTCAATTCACTGTTCAATTTCAACCCAATTGAACTCCATCTACTGTAGACAAAACTAGGCAGCAGAGATACTCATGCCTTAAGAATCATCATCAAACACTGTTAAAGAAGTGGACGAGAGAGAGAAGGAGGCAAGTGTGAAAGAAGAGATAGATAGTGCCCTTGTTTGTCCTGAAGAATCCTAGGCATTTGTGAAAGAGGTTTCACTCATTGTGAGGGAGCAGACAAACAGCGATGTCAGTACGGTGCAAGATTTGACAAGAACTCAACCCCCTATCCCCCACCTCCCTTCCCCAAACATACATGCGTGCACACACACACACACGCACACATCCCGTGACACGATTGCTTAAATACAAACACAAACACACACACACTCACACACACGCACGCACACATATTCACACACACACACACACACACACACACATCTACACGTATAATCACAAACGCACACTCCAATGCAAACACAAACATACAGAGAACCACATGCAAATACTCTCTCTCTCTCTCTCTCTCTCTCTGTCTCTCTCTCTCACACACACACACACACACACACACACACACGCCAATACACAGGGAGAGACAGGGAGAGAATGTGAGAGTCATAATACCACCAGTCATTCCACCCACATTGTATTTGTGGAGTGATGTCACCCATACCGCCAAGGTTAAGATGGAGGCCTTAGCAAACACACACACACACACACACACACCTTAGCATAGTTAATTCTCATTTTAGGGGGTCCAGTGTCCTTTTTGCTGTCTCTCTCTCTCTCTCTCTCTCTCTCTCTGAATCTATCTATCCCTCTCTCCCTCTGATGAATATAGAGAAAGAAAGACAACATCATTTACAGTTATTACAGACATGACAACACCGCATTCAGCTTCCCACTTCAGACCAGCTGACCCATAATCACCTTTGCACACAAGCCATCCCCATCCCTTACTCATATCCACACATACACACTCACACACTCTAATACACACATATACACATTCACATACTCACCGCCCTGCCTGACACATGCACAACACACACACACACACAAAGACTGACCATTACACAGACAGACACACACGCACACACACAGCACAAAGACACAGACACACAGCACACAGACACACAACACACACACACACACACACACACACACACACTGACAGACAGTGTAGAGTTCCCTCTGTGTAAGCTGTGGCGGTGGCGACAGGAGTCTGTGGTGGCGGGGCAGTGATGTGTGGCTGGGCAAGATGAGCTCATGCCTGAGAAAATAAACTTTATGGAGCTCGTCAATTACAGCGCCGTAAACAACCTTCCTCTCCTCCTCCTCTTCCTCTCCTCCTCCTCTTCCTCTCCTCCTCCTCTTCCTCCTCCTACTGCTTGTCCAGCGCTAGTGAGAAATGGAAGGTTCTGGGTCATCTCTCCAAATTAGATAAGATCTAACACAGGAAAACGCATACTGTAGATACACACACACACACCCATGCATAGATACACACACAGACATACACAAACAGGCATACACACAGACACACACACACACACATGCATAGATACACACACAGACATACACAAACAGGCATACACACAGACACACATACACTTGCACGTAGACACACACACAGAGACACACAAAAATGTGTCTACACACACAAGTGGATATATTCGCTATCCAAAGTGCTCACTTTCCTACTCAATCACAAAGAAATGCACAGTTTTGTTGTCACACATGCTCACACATGCAAACCTACTCATGCATTTACATCTGGTTATACTTGAAGAGATTAGTCTCTCTCAGACACATGCACACAAACAAACAAACACACACATAAACACACACACACCAAAATAAATACTCACACCCACACTTTGCACAGGTAGTGACACACATAATCTCTCTTTCACACACACAGAGATGCACATGCACACTAATGCACACACACTTACACACACACACACACACACACACACACACACACACACACACACACACACAAACACGCATACACTCAAACGCCTCCCTATGCAGTAGGCTAAAATGTGGCTTACGCATAACTCTAGTCAACGCCTAGCCCATTCAATTACCCTGATGGCTTCTCAGCTCCATTTTTCCAGGCTGAAATTACAATTTGGCACGCAGCGCTCCGAGTCAGCGAAGCCACCAGACACGCAGCAGGCAACCCGGAGAGGAAGCAACAGGCACAAATCCCACTCTGCCAACAACATGCAACAGGACCGTCAGATTGGAGATTAGTGTGTGCGTGTCACTGTGTGTGTGTGTTTGTTGGTGTGAGAATTTGCACAGGAAATTGTGTGAGCATGTGTTTGTATGTGTATGTATAAGTGAGTGTGTGTGTTTGTGTATCTCTTGGTGTGAGTGTTTGCATAGGTAATAGACATGTAATAGTGTGTGTGTATGTATGTATGAAAAAAAAATATATATATGTATGTATGTTAGTTTGTATGAGTGTATGTATGTATGTATGTATGTATGTTAGTTTGTATGTATGTATGTATGTATGTATGTATGTATGTATGTATGTATGTATGTTAGTTTGTATGTGTGTATGTATGTATGTATTTGTGTGTGTGAGAAAATCAGTGAGAAACTCATACACACACACACACACACACACACACACACACACACACACACACACACACACACGCACAGGCAAATATGCTTTGATTAATGGTGCATGGTCTGGCCTATTACAGTGCACACTTCAAACAAACATCAGTGCATTTACACACACATACATACTAAACTGTGTGTGTGTGCACGTGTGTGCATGGGTGTGCGTTGCATGTCTGTTTATGTGTGTGGAGAAGAGGGTGGGGGTTAAATAATTGATGTCCTGACCAGAGTGTCCTTCTATTTCCCTACGGGGGTGCAGCTTGTGACCGAGGAGTTGCTACATTTCTTCAAAATGAGCCCCCTGTAAAAACAAGAGGAACAGAGGGAAGGGGAGCAGAAGACAGACAGGGAGAAAGAAAAAAAGACATCATGAATTTCTTCCGTGTTCGTTTGGCAGGAGCTTTCGGGAACATTGTGTTAATGATTAATATGAAGTCAGAAGAATTCCATGCCTGGCAGACTCTGAGTGTCTCCAGCTCTCTTTTCTCTCTCTCTCTTTCCCCCTCTCTCTCTATGTACCTCTCTCTTTACCCCTTTCTACTCTCTCCTTCTCCCTCACTTTCTGTCTGAAACAGGCTCACTCACACATGCTCTCTCTCTCCCCCCAGCTTTCATTCTTTCCCTCTCTCTCTACCTTTTTATGCCCCCCCCCCCTTTCTCTCTGCTCTCCTTCTCCTGCCCCCCCCCCCTTTCTCTCTGCTCTCATTCTCCTGCCCCCCCCCCCCCCCCTTTCTCTCTGCTCTCCTTCTCCTGCCCCCCCCCCCCCCCCCCCTTTCTCTCTGCTCTCCTTCCCCGGGCTCAGAGATAGCCAAAATCAGCAGCACAGACAGTTGTCAAGGTAACCTCAATGCAATCTATTTACCCACCAACCTCCCTCCTCACTGGCCAAGGTCAGTCTCTCTCGCCCTCTCCCTCTTTCTCCCACTTCCCCCACTCCCCCATCCTCTCTCTGTCTCTCCACTGCCCCCACCCCCCTCTCTCCCTCTCTCCTCCCTCTCTCTGCCCCCCCTCTCTCTTTCCCTCTCCCCTACCTCTCTCCCCCTCCTCTCTCTCTCTCTCTCTCCCTCTCCCCTACCTCTCTCCCCCTCCTCTCTCTATCTCTCTCTCCCTCTCTCCTACCTCTCTCCCCCTCCTCTCTCTCTCTCTCTCTCTCTCTCTCTCCCTCTCCCCTACCTCTCTCCCCCTCCTCTCTCTATCTCTCTCTCCCTCTCTCCTACCTCTCTCCCCCTCCTCTCTCTCTCTCTCTCTCCCTCTCCCCTACCTCTCTCCCCCTCCTCTCCCTGTGGTTTTGTTCTGGACACTGCAGGAGGTGAGGACCCCTGAAAACATCATTAGTGAGCGTGCGGATTTCAAGCTCTGGCTCTGGAGCGAAGGAGGAGGAAAAAAAAGAACAAGAATGCAACTCCTCTCCCTCTCTCCATGGCACCATGGCTCCTTGCGGCATTCACAGGGGAGCAGGGTCTACGCTTTTAGGAGGGAGCTCCCTCACGCACTCCCTCACTCCCTCACTCCCTCACGCACTCCCTCACTCACTCGTTCAATCGTTTGCTTACTCACTCACTCGCTCACTCACTCGTTCAAGCGCTCGCTTACTTGATCACTCGCTCACTCTCTCATTCGCTCACTCTCTCACAGTCGCTCACTCACTCACTCAATCTTATTTTCCATTCACCTCTCAACCCCCCCATCCACCCTATACTAGAATACCACCACCCCACCCCGCCTCACTCCACCCCCGCGTCAGAGGGAGATTAGTGCAGCATAAAGACCCCCTGTGGGATGCTAGGCCCTCAAACCCAAATAAATGCTCCACGTGAATGCAGTCAGAGCAGTTGAGTGGGGAGGGGGGGGGTGGCTGAGGAGGTGTTGGCGGAGGTGGTGAGGTGTGTGTGTGTGTGTAGGTCTTGTGTGTGTGTGTGTGTGGGGGGGGGGGGGGGGGGGGGGGGGTGCTGACCAGCACCAGAGGCTAAAGAGGATTAATGAACATAAAGTCAACAAGCAGATAAATACCAACACACGTCATTCAGAGCTGAGTTATAAAGTGTCTGAATGGTACCCTATGGAGGGAGTAAGAGGAGAGGCTTGGCACAGTGGCCCATTAGAAAAACATACTTATATATCAAATGAGTATATATATATATATATATATATATATATATATATATATATATATATATATATATATATATATATATATATATATATATATATATATATATATATATATATACACACGCCATACAAAATAACATAATATAAAAAACTTACAAGTACGTACAAGAGTTACCATAAAGTAATGGTGGAAGTACCAGTGCCATGTTCTTACAACAAAAGGGAATGGAAACTAAACTTGTCATAAAAACCAAAAATGTTTTTAAACCTAAAACTACTGTCATTCTGAGACCATGATAAAAATAGTCCCTGTATTTCCTTGCCTTCAGTTCCTGTGGCCTTGACAAAAGCAAGGGACTGCATGAAACATCTGTAACAAACACTGCATGCACATGGACAAGTTGAATACGATTGGAAAGGGTTTGGGATCGTATCGAATTCACGTGCACAGGCTAAAGATCGTATATGGATTGATTTCGCGAATCCGATTGAAACCCCTGGCTTGAGCCGATGTTAATCCGCTTGGTGCCGCCTTGTGCACGGGATCATATCAGATTTGCGTACTGCGCATGCACTGGAATGCACTGCTTGTAATATCAAACGCCGACGGCACAGTTCGTGTGGTATCAAGAAAACCAAAAACGCTGTTTGTTCATTCATACGGACTTCCAAACAAAGCAGAATGCACAACATGTATGCAAATGCTGCTCTGTCAACCTCCTCGAAAGCCATCTTTGTTTGTATGCCGCCAGATAGTTTGTTTATTTTCTTTTTAGCAGCCGTCGACCAGAAGTAGTTCTAACACCACTTGTTGAAAGGAATACATCGCCACCTGGCCATAGCGGAAACAGCCAGATCTCTGACCCATTATCCGATTACACGAACTCCATGTGCACTTGAATTTTGGGACAGACCACCCCGTTGGGTAGCAACACTTAATCCAATCCCATCCAATCCGATCCTACCATGTGCCCGTAGTGAAAGAATCTGCATGCGGAAGACAGACGTGTTTTACCATAGTTTTCCGATTATTGCAGAAGTGGATTGTTATTTCCACTTAATTTTCTCCACATTTTTGTTTTAACTAGGAAAATTGTTGTTTGTTTAGCTTATTTAGACATTCAGAGCTAAAGATTAGTGCTCCCAAAAGGGTATAAGGTTAATTGTGTACTGCATTATAGGCTGCAACTATCAACATGTCCATAGTGCCAATAGTATGAGAATTTACTTTATTGTGTATTTAACAGTATGGAAGCCAATATCATAACTGCAGCAATGTGAGGTTTTTATAGTACAGTATAATCTACCTAGCCTGTCAAACTGCACATCAGGCCTCTTATTAAAAAAACATGCATCAAAGTCACTGGCTAATTAATCTGCACCTCCTTCCTGATACAGAGACAGCATAGCACAAAGGTTTGCATTGTTCTGAAGCAGATGCACTGAATGCAGTGTGGGAAATATTGCAAAATGGTGACAATTCAATATGTTACGTCAGCACACCAACATGTTTATCCTTTTCTTTTACGTCCTCTGCCAAAGAGATTATGTTTTTTATGTGGTTTACTTGTCTGTGAGCAGAATTGCACAACTAGCCAGATTGGTGCCACAATACTACCTCTGCTAAATAGTGGATTTCGCTTAAAAACTGCCCAGGAATTCTCCTAATGCTTTGGGTTTACAGAAACTACCTGTGAACCAGGACATATACATATTCCTATTGAGAGTCTCACAGTGAAATTAGTATGGTCCACCAGGCTATTGTACAAACCAATCAGAATTTCATGAAACGTGGCGGAGGTGTAGCAAGAGGCGAGGATGTTGGCATTGCATTCTGGAACAGCATGAATCACCAAGTTTAGTTTTACTTTTGCTAATGCTGTGAGATATACCCATTTGGCCTTGTAAGAGTTTGCATTCTCTGAGTGCCCTTTTACGGTAATTTAGAGAGAGATAAACAGATAGATAGAGAAAACTGACCTGAGCAAACAATGTACCATGATATAACTGAAACATGGTTGATCAGGGAATTTCTGTGTAGATTCTCGTTCATCCAGGTCATGGTAGAGCATGGAGCTACGTTGTAAGCAACTGAGCTTCTTCTTGGAGCTTGAAGATGTTTCATCTTTCATCCAAAAGGCTTCTTCACTTCTGGTCTGATGTTGGGAAACCATTAGCTATATCTCGTGAGGGAATCTTTAACTTGGCTAAATGCATGACATAGCAATGTATTATCACATAGTATTATTGCAAGTATGATACTGATGATATCTTAGCAGAATTGAGAGAGAACAGACTGTCATACACAAAATATGACATGCTAAAAGGAAGTCAGAAATATATACTGACACACTCATCACATACAAGGAGAAAAATCCACATGCATTGAAATGCACACAACAAAAGACAGACACATGTCACAACACACATGACCAAGAACTTACTGGATGTAAATCTGTGTGCATTTCTCAAGTGCACCTAAGTTTCTCTTAGATCAAGCACAGGCAACATAAAGCCACATGTAATACCAGAAATAATTGTTGAAAATGTGTATTAACCCCCCCCCTCTCATTTTTACATTAGAGGACCTGTCTCTCTGTCTCACAGTGTGAGAACAGGCAGATGAACTAATAAAAGATTCACTGGAACTGATTCAGACAAGAGAGAAAGAGAGAGAGAGAGGGGGGGGGGTTTAGAAGAGAGAGAGAGAGAGCGAGAGAGAGAGAGAGAGATTAGAAGAGTCAGAGAGAGAGGGGAGACATTAGAAGAGACAGAGAGAGAGGGAGACATTAGAAGAGAGAGAGAGAGAGAGATTAGAAGAGTCAGAGAGAGAGGGAGACATTAGAAGAGTCAGAGAGAGAGGGAGACATTAGAAGAGACAGAGAGAGAGGGAGAGTTTAGTAGAAGAGAGAGAGAGAGAGAGAGAGAGAGAGAGAGGGAGACAATAGAAGAGTCAGAGAGAGAGGGAGACATTAGAAGAGTCAGAGAGAGAGGGAGACAATAGAAGAGACAGAGAGAGAGGGAGAGTTTAGAAGAGAGAGAGAGAGAGAGAGAGGGAGACAATAGAAGAGTCAGAGAGAGAGGGAGACAATAGAAGAGTGAGAGAGAGAGGGAGACATTAGAAGAGTCAGAGAGAGAGGGAGACATTAGAAGAGTCAGAGAGAGAGGGAGAGTTTAGAAGAGAGAGAGAGAGAGAGAGAGAGAGAGAGAGAGAGATTAGAAGAGTCAGAGAGAGAGGGAGACAGTAGAAGAGTCAGAGAGAGAGGGAGACATTAGAAGAGTCAGAGAGAGAGATTGAAAGGGGACAACAGAAAGACATGACTGGAATGAAATGCCCACTCTCTGCATGATTCTCATGTGTGTGTTGGCCAAAGTTGGGTAGAAGAGGACAAATATTCTGTGTACTTGTAAGAAAGACGATGAAAATGAACAGTGAAAGGAAAATATGCACGGATGAGAATTAGAGAAAAAAGAGAGGGAGAGAGAAAGTGGGGGAGACAGAGAGAGACAGAGACAGAGAGATACTGGCTTCCAGTGCACAGGACATTCATCGGAACAGCATGAACTCAGTGTATCCGTAACCTGCCCTTACTGGTACTAACAGAAGAAAGAGCCGGAAAACATGCTCAGTGCTGCTGCCAGGCCAGCTGAGTGCGGCACCATCAAAGCCTAGCAGCTCACTCACTGCCTGAGAGGGAGGGTGAGAGCGAGGGAAAGAGAGAGAGAGAGAGCGAGGGTGAGAGAGCAGGAGAAAGAGAGAGAGACAGAGAGAGAGAGCGAGGGTGAGAGAGCAGGAGAAAGAGAGAGAGACAGAGAGAGAGAGCGAGGGTGAGAGCGAGGGAAAGAGAGAGAGAGAGAGAGAGAGAGAGCAGGGGAAAGACAGAGAGAGAGAGAAAGAGGAGAGAGAAGGGAAAGGAATAAAGAGAGGGAAATGAAAAGAATCAAAGTGTGAGAGAGAAAAAAAATGACTAGAAGTCTAAGAGTAGAATTAAAAAGAAAGAAAGAAAGAAAGAAAGAGAAATAAAGAAAGGAAAATTAGAACAGACAACAAGTGTATGTGGGGAAAAAACTAAAGTTTTCCAATGGTTTGAGCCACACAACAAACAAGCACAAAAAAACAATATGGGAAGCTTTCATGTTCTGAAGCCACTTCAAATTAAGTGTCCAAGGTCCAGTTGAGCTGAACGTAAAAGCCCAAACCAAAGAGCTAAGGCCTCAAACCAGTGCTCTTCCGTCAGCTGATGCTAAAACTGGCCAACCCAACAACACATGATGCGCTACACGTCCAGACCAGAACCACAAAACCCAACCGACAATTAGAGCCGGCCTACAAAGGACTACAAGGGTCTCAAAGGTCCTGTTCTATACATAGTGATGTTAAACCCACACAAAAACACAACAACACTGTCATATAGCTAGCTAAGCTGCCTGCGCATGTGAAATGTGCTGAAATTACAAACAATAGGGCAGTGAGAAGTGTGTAATGGGTAACAGCTAAAAGATGTATGCAAATCACCTCACACTTTATATAGACTTTACTCAAACAGCCTCTTCGGCATCAAACTATGGCCACCACAGTATGTCTGTGGGCAGGGTTGTGCTGAGGGGCTTTTTTGTCTTCCCTGCCGCAGTCCTTCTATCAGTCGTGCCCTGTGTTGACAGATTTTGTTCCTCTAGCTTTGATTCAGTTTTGTTTTTGTAGTCCTTTTTGGTATGCTTTGGTATGTTTTGGTTTGGTTTGGTTTTGGTATGTCCTTCATTCATGAAATACTTTTGTATGCTTCCCAGAGGTAAAAATCCTAGCTTCAGACAGTAAAACAAACCTACCACATATTCGATCCAACCATTTCCTGAACCAGCTGAACCTTATACTCACACAAATCAACAGACAGGTAGATCAGCTAATTAGTAAGCTCACTTGTGTGAGGTTCACAGGAATACATGGCAAGGTGTTTACTCTCTGAAGGCATGATCTCCTGGCCTGGTAAACCAGCCCCTCATACTTCATTTCATTTTGTACAGAGGGTCTGGCAGTGCTTCCATTGACATTGCTGTCTTAGGCAGAATTTTGCCTAGCCAATCAGCAAACAGAGGGAGTGTTCGTGAGCTATGACGCTGACTTTGTGTGCTACACTTGAATTGTAGTGTGTAGGCAGGCCTAATTGCGCATGTCACTACCAGACATTAGCGATTGGGTAAAGGCAGAGTCCACACCTCCAGGAAGAAATTGTTTCTCAATACAGCACTGCCAGACCCTCTGTACAAAATGAAAGTATGAGTATGAGTATACTTATTTACCAGGCTAATAATCTCCACCTCTAGTCCTTCCCTCCCTCTCCCGGTATCCCAAGTGCAGTTTGTGTGAATGCGATGCGAGGCGTGTTTGTTACTGTAGTCACTTCTTCCTGGTGGCTACAGGTGACACAGCTGGCTTAGGAACAAAGAGAAAATGAACACAAAACCCTACCGGCCATGCAGCCAACAGTAACCCACCGCCCCCATGCAGCCAACAGTACCCACCTCCCCCATGCAGCCAACAGTAATCCACCGCCCCCAGGCTGACCAGACCTGAGAAAAATCCCCTCTCTGGTGCTGCCCAAGTACTGTTAGTACACATTCTTCAGCAGAAACAGTATCATAATATCATAACAGTATGATATTTAGGTATATGTTGTTGGTATGTCATTTTTGGTAATATGTAGGTATGTAACATTTCATTTTCATATTTGTTAGTTGTATATTTGTTGCATATTTTTATACATCTTGATCTTTGTATACATCTTTATTCTATTTAACTCTGCTGTCTCTACTCTGTGCATCTGTTGGCTGACTGCAAACAATATCTCACTGTACATGTGTGTACATATAGTGACAATAAAAGACTTCTACTTCTAATTCTATTTCTATCAGTATTTCCCCCAGTCTCTACTTCCATATTCCTCAGTAGGATCTGGTGCTGGTAATGGCACCCACTGCAGCTTTGGAACTACAGTAGTGAAGCTACTGCAACTAAAAAGCGACTCTGTACCAGCAGAGTGGATGCTATCAATCCTGAATGATTTTCTGTTGCAACAGTAAATTTCCTACAGTTATAGTGATGTATCAATTATCTAACCACAACACAAAACCCATATATCTTCAGACTCTAAACAAGTAAATGTTCTATTTGGTGTGGAAATGTTTAAAAACATACACAATACATTTGGTTCCTATACATGTTAAGGTGGCTACCCTTTCAAGCATGCATACAACCATATAGATTTAGAGTTGGACTTTATGCTGTTGGTTGTTATGAACTATAATGATCAGTTTGTTCTGTTCTATTGTCTTCATTAAACGTTTAAAACTCACTAAAAACGTCAGTGAAGAGTTTGTGAAATACTTACAATTCCCCTGCCATTTCCACTGTCATGCCAATAAAACGTGTCTGAAATTGAATTGAAATTTGCAATGCAGCTTGAGAGAAACAGGGAAAAAGACAGAGTCACACAGAGAGAGAGAGAGAGAGAGAGAGAGAGAGAGAGAGAGAGAGAGAGAGAAAGAGGGATGTTGAGGTAGAGCAAAGAGAGAGAGAGAAAAAGGGAGAGAGATAGAGAGGCAGAGCACAGAGAGCGAGAAAGGCAAAAAGTGGTTGAGAACATGAGAGGGAGAGGGGGAGTAAAGGAGAGAGAGAAAGGATAGAGTGACCTATCACAAAGCCTCCAGATGTACTCTCATTTCCTCCTGAAGCTTATCTGAAGCGCTGCTTCAGCCTCCTGAGGCACACAGGAGGAGTCAGGTTTACAGGTGACACACAGGTGTTCGCTGGCTCAAGGGCTAGACACACACACACACACACACACATACATACACACACACGCACACACATGCCCATGGTCATACACACACACACACACACACACACGCACACACACACGCCCATGGTCTCTCTCTCTCTCTCTCTCTCTCTCACACACACAGACACACACATACAGACAAACAGATAACAGATGTAAACTTGCAATACAAAAAGATACACATGCACATGCCTATATGCACCTAGTGTGGAAAACTACTCAAACACACACACACACACACGCACACACGCACACACATGCCCATGGTCATACACACACACACACACACACACACGCACACACCACACACACACACACACACACACACAAATCATGCAAACACACATACGCATGCATGCATGTGCACACACGCACACCCACAAGGCCATTAGAATGTGACCTCATCCCTTCCGTAGTGAAAAACCACCGGCAGACATTTTTCCAATGCATGCTAGCAAGCACACAACTCAAATCAATGGTGTAGGCCATTAAGTGGGCTGCACATTAGCACTATGATATCTGTAGAAAAAAGACTGTTTAAAAAAATCTTACATAAAATAAAAATGCTCCCTGTTGTTTTATATGCCGTATTAATCTTTTAAATTCCATTTCTCATTATTAAAATGCACTATTTTTCCCCGTCGTTTCAACGGGTGACCCCCCCACCCCACCCCCCCGATTATAAATCACTAAATCTGCATTAGCTAATCCCCTCAACAAAATGCCTCGGTCATCAGGAGCGCTAATAGATCGCACAACATATTTTCATTAATGCCATGTCTGAACGTCAGTGCTCCAGTGACACTCCATCGCTTTGCTCTGTGGCTGGCGGGCTGGGGTGAAGTGGGGCAGGGGGTGGATGGATGGCCTGGTTGTGGTTAGCCTCAGAGGGGCAGTAGGGGGTGTGGGTAAGGGGCTGTCATGAGAGTGGGGCCGAGGCTGTGCTGGCATTGCTGCTGGATGTGGGGTTCTGGGTGGTGGGTGGGTCTGGGGAGAGGGAGGTTACCTCACACTGCTGCTGGATGTGGGGTTTTGGGGGGGGGGGTTACCTCAGACTGATGTGGGTGGCAGGCGGAGTGAGCGCAGCACAGGAAGTGGCCAGGGTTTAGCCGTAGGTCAGTAAATCTGTTGTGTCCTGCTGGCAAAGGTGGCATCGCACCATCAGTCGACCCCTGATGCCAGCCCAGTGAGTAATCTCTTC